>CM028358.1:17847804-18191895 GCA_016618105.1 Dendrobium huoshanense
CTGTTTATCAAAGATGAATTATTCTGAGAAAGTGCATATTTCACTCAAATTCATCTTTAATCCTAAGCCACTAAAAGCAACATTCTATAAGTTGGAGAACCAGTAAAAAACTTGAAGAGTACATTATGCTAGGGATGTCAATATTTGACACCACCCAAAAATTTCGGGTTAGGGTCAACCCAAACCCGAAACGGGTCAGGTTATGGTTCAACAATTCGACCCTTTTCAAAAAACACCCTTTGATCCGAAATTGACCCGTTTTTTACCCGAAAACTCATTTTTGACCCGGCAACACGAGATTGACCCATTTTTACCCTTTTTGACCCAAAATGCGGAGATTGAGCCATTTTTTACCAGAAAACTAGCAGTTTTAATGGCACCGGATCATTCGGGTTGTGTTGGGTTGACCCAGACCCAAAACGGGTCGGGTTCGGGTTGACTGAATAGTGCCGGGTCAATTTGGGGTTCAACCCGAACCTAGCCCGTGACATTTTCGACAGACAATGAGGGTGTCAATTGTTATTAACTGGACCGAACAGTGTTTATTTGGTATAGTTTGTTTTCCAGTAGAAATTTTGTATTCACAAAAGTAACAACAAATATGCTACAAAGGACAAAATACATAATAAGATACATTCAAAAATATTAAAAAGTTTCAAAATAATAAAGCGACATCTTGCTGATCGAAGATGTAGGCGAAGTATAAATAGCCCTGAACGTATCATATCACGATGAAATTATACACTTACTAGCAAATAACGATAAGATAATTATTTCTGCTTTGAGGCTACAGTTCTTGTAACTGTGGAAACTCCATCAACAAATTTGGTCCGAAATAGAACGTTCGCATTGTTGAACATTCCCTCCTTCAAAGAAACCACAATGAACTGCAAGAAGAATGATACAATATGATCACTACTAGTTCAAGATATGGATTAATCAGTCAATTATATGCTAAAGAATCTATGGAAAATAGTAAAGGATAGGGAGTGCACAAAAAAGGTTTTCTATAGCAGAAAAAAACTTTAAGACTAATGCATTTCAATCAAGCGCATGTATCACCATAAATGATAAAGGTGCGGCAAAATAATAATTGATAGATTAAGAAATGATTAAATAGGAAGAAAAATTAGAGTGGCATATACTTAATATAAATTAATAGAACAAACACTCATGTAGTTTCAACATATAACATATGAAAGAGATACATCCATTAGATAAATGACAAAAATTGTGTTGAATGACTAAAAAGAATAAGCTTAGAACTAAAATTACATGAATGGAATTTTAAATAATTTCTAAAGAATAACTTTAACTTTTATAACAACAATTAGGCTTCGTTTGGAACGGCTTTCTTATTGCTTCTTAAAACAGCTTTTTTGTACAAAAGTTAAAATTTATGAACAAGAAAGCTGATCTAAGAAGCAGTAAAAAAATCGTCCCAAATGAAACCTTAATAAAAATAAATGGAAAGATAAGATACATAAAGCCAGCCTCAAATAAACTGGGAAACGATAGCAAAGAGCTTTTCAAAGAAATTGAGGCTTCGTTTGGTTTATTTTCCATTTCGAGATAAAGAACGTCAATTGGAGAAAAGGTCTTTTTAAAATGGAAAAAGCTAATATATAATGCTTCTCAAAACAATACAAAAACGGAGTTTTTAAAAAAGTCTGTTACACATCCAAACATCTTCCACGACTGCGTTTTCCAGTTTCAAACGGAAAAAAGGAGAAAAAAGGAGAAATAACGTGGAAACAAACGAGCCCTGAATAAAATAAGAGGCTTTAGGCCATACTTTTTCTGACCAGGTTTCCGTTTTCAAGTAAGTTCATACCTTTCTTGTGCCTAAAAATGCTGTTAAATATGTAATGAACATGAAATGTTGACGAAATGGGTGAATTAATCAGCTGCTTTTGTCAGATACGCAACTTAAGGTCCAAAATCAATATCATTTTACTCACAAAAAAAATTACTGAGAAAAAATGGGAAAATCAATCAGCTTCCACCCAGATTAAACGAAAGTCAAACTCATTGTTCAGTGAAATATCATCATTAGCAATTCATAAACCAGATCATTCCCCCTCCATCCTTTGTGAAGTTAGAAGACTGCATGTTTAAAATCTTTAGGAATAAATATAATTTTAATGAAGCAACCCAATTTTTTATTCAGGTCTAGTAGCAAGTCAAGTTAATACTAATCAAATTTTCTCATTAATTTTACAAGATAAATAAAACTAGAGGATTTTTTTGGCTGAAAACAAGCACACATGTAGAGAACAAACAAACCTGAGAATGGGGAAAATGAGCTTTAATCATTCTTCCAATGTTCTGGGTGTGGCTTAAATCAAGAGCGGCATCCACCTGGCTCAGAAATTTATGCATGTGGATGGATAAAAAATTCAGGTCATAGAGTACAAAAGTTTAAATTAAAATAATTGGGAAGTTCAAATCTGTCACCAGCAAAAAAAAAAAAAAGCCATACAATAGCAATTAAGATAAAAGATCAAAGCATTAGCTCAAGAAATCAGCTGCTTTTAATGCCAAAAAACATTTGTGAAGTTATATTACCGCATCATCAAAATTAGAACACAAAACATGTTTCCAGCAGATCAACGCAGTCTTATGCACTGTTATATGTGAACAACCGTTTGCCCAAGAAAATAGCAACCATGCTAATACTGAAAAGAAACTGCCAATGGCGCCATTTTTGGTCAAAAAAATAATTCCTAAACACCAACTTTTCAAGCCTTTCTTTGTTTTCCTAATGCAAATTAACAATCATGCAATCACTTGAAAATGTTTGTATTTTATAGGAATTTCGAGGTATTTAAAATGAAGAGGTCGCCTCAATTTGCGCGTACAAAATTTAAATTTTTGCCAATCGACAATTCCAATTAACACGAGCGTCGATCTTAGTTAATTTCGCTGCTCCAGACACATCGGTACCGTTCTTTTTGGGTTTTCGGTTGAAGCATGTCGGGTGAGTTTTGAGTGATTTCGAGCTCTTTTGCTTTCGAACTTCACCTTGCGCGGTCGACTCGTTCCCAACACTAATATTGAGATTAACATGGTTATATGTAAGTTTTAGTTTTATTGAATTTTGGTGTTTACATCTATTAGAATACTCATAAGTTAATTTGATTAAGGGTATGATATTTCATTTAAAAATTTTCCAAATAATAGATCTTACGACTCCCATTGGAATTTGCATGATTATTTGGATAGGACAGGTCTTACCGCTTCTCTTTGGAAGTGGCCCCATGGTGGGTCTTACAACTTAACCCTATAGATTAAGGTGTCCAATAGTTTGGTTTGATTGATAGGTCTTACAACTCCCTTAGAAATTGTCTGATTATTTGCAGGACTTATTGCATCCCTTGGGAAGTAGCATGTAGTTTGTGTTTAGGGTAGATTAGATTTTACTTGTAGGTACTTTAGTTTATAATTGTTTGCTAACTTGACACTAGACATTTAGCTTTCAGTTATTTTCTAGCCTGACACTAGTGTTTTTGCTATAGTAGTTTCTCTTTCAGATTTAGTTGTTCAGTACTTTACCCTATTTTTCTTGCACTTTAGTTTTCAATATCTTGCTTTTCTTTCTTGCACCAGTACCCTGCTATACTTTTTGTACCGTACTTTACTTTACGAGAACATGTTCTTTCACTTTAGCAATTGTTTTGGTATTAATCTTTTTTTTTTTTCTTTACTTAATGGTTGTAAGAATCAAACCTATCGGGTTCATCTGAACCGAATATCTTTTAACAACGAATGAAACAGAAGCAAGCGAAACATGCAGTCGCGACCCAAGCGGACCCGCACGAGCACGGCCAGAGGCTGGAGGATTCGATTCGTGATTTTGAGCAAATATTCACGTATTGGAATGAAAAGTATAGACTCCTCGTGAATCATAACTTCTATACGCTTATTATAGTAGAAGCAAATCTCGTGTGAAGTGTTGTGTCGAGAGAAGACTGTTCAGAGAGGAAGAAAAAGAAATAAGAAGTTAAGTGGTCAGTTTTATTTATAGTTTGGTGGATTTTTTTTTCTTCTGAGATGTAAACTTAAGAAGGAATAAATGTTTATTTGAATTCAGAAAGGAAGAAAATCTGAAGGAGCAAGAGGAAGTATTTGGATTTAGGAAATCTCATCATAAGAAAGTGTAAGCAAATTCTATTTCTTTTTCTTCTATATTTTTGTTCAAATTAAGAAAAGAAAATATTTATAATTCTCCTACTTGAAGAAACATTATTTTTGTGGGAAGAATCCAATTATGGTAAGCTTAGATCTGACAGTGAAAGAAAGAAATTTGCAAGGAAGGCAAAACTGTAGTGAGGTAATTATTTTCAATTAATAGAAATTTTGTGGATGATTTAGAGAAATTTAATGTTATGTTAACAAAAATTTAATCAATCAAAAATCTTCTGGAGTTGGTCGAAGAAAATTGATGTTTTCTTTTTGATGATATTTAAGACATCCAGAGTGGATTGTAATACTTATTTAAAATATTATATTATTTTGGAACAATGAAAGGTTTTCATATTGAGATAAGTGTTGGAGGTACATTCATGGGCGGAACACCCATGTATAATGTATTGATACCCACCCTAAAATAATACTAAATTTTTAGAGGGGATATTTCATAACATTTTGGGTATTTTGCCCCCTCTCAAAAATCTTTTTTGCCCTAATTTTATCAATCCTAAGAGTCTTTGCCCATCCCCCACCAAAAAAAAAATTGTCCACCCTGAAAAAAGAAGTTGGATCCGCCCATGGGTACATTTCAGAGGGCTAAAATTTGGAAGGAATCTAATCATACAGAAATATTTAAAGTGAGTAATTATAATTATTTTTAGAAATTTCCATGTCTTTTATTTTAATAAAAATCTTTTAAATTTAATAAAATCATTACCCATGATAACATTATGTCAACTAAATGGATATTGTATGAATAAAATAAATCAAGAAGAATAAAAGAAATGAAAATGTTGATTATTGTTATATGGATATTATTGATCATTATAACATGCTTACTTGTTATAATTAAAGGTTTAATATGAAATGAAATTGAGAATATTGAATAATTGAAAATCATAAAAGTATATATATATATATATATATATATATATATATATATATATATATATATATATATATATATATATATATATATATATATATATATATATATATATATATATATATATATATATATATATATATATATATATATATACATATTTATTTATTTATTCATTTGTACTTATGAATAAATAAGACATGTGATGAAACAACTGAAAGTATTAAAGAAAGGAAAAGGAAGATATATGCAAATTACAAAAATTCATGTTAGTATGGTACTGGCTGGGGAAGCAACGCACTCATGCACATTAAAAGGTAGTGTAAATGGTTGTACATTTATTGGTACATATTTTAGATGGCCCTCCTATACTAAATGTAAAAAAAAAAATAGGGAAATAAAAGAATGGATGAATGTTAATTGGAAAAAGAAATATGTTATTCGAAAGATGCATAATAGAGATCTATATTATATGAAGTTAAAGATCTACATTATATGAAGTGAGATATCTATAAATATGTAACTGGAAAAGAATACGAGATGAATATGATGCATGTCTTATTTTATATGCTTAACTGTTGTAAATGAAATGATGATTACCAATGGATATACTTAGTAAACTCGCTTTATTAAACTAACGATTTCAAGAAAGTTTCCTGATTACTGAAAATGGCTGAAAGAAATGAATACGCCTACAAAAGATGGCGCTCAAATGAAAACAGGTAAATCCTAGTTTATGTAAATAACTAAAATGTGAAGATTGAATTAGTGGTGCGTTAAAAAGGGAAGATAGTGGCTTTTCAATTCCTGATTACTGAAAATGGCTGAAAGAAATGAATACGCCTACAAAAGATGGCGCTCAAATGAAAACAGGTAAATCCTAGTTTATGTAAATAACTAAAATGTGAAGATTGAATTAGTGGTGCGTTAAAAAGGGAAGATAGTGGCTTTTCAATTTTTATTTGGTATGTAGAAAGTAAACTGTATTAGAATTTAAAAGTAATGTTATAACAATTCGATTGTTTGTTCACGTCTCGTTAATTCAAGTATCCGAGTGAGGTCATGAGTTTAGAGCTTTGTATCTGGAGAGCTTGCCAAGGAGCAATGGGGAGTTGGGAACAATGGGGAGTTGGGTATTTCACACAGGCGAGATGGTGTGCAATTGAAGGCATGGAGGCAGCTGTTTGGTCAGAGGCAAAGGAGGCGTTCACACGGGTTGGGGATTCGGCATGAAGCAAACAACGAAACAGGCAAGTAGTTCCATGCGTAGGGCACAGGCGTACGCCGACGCTTACATGTGGGTAGGCAGGACGTCTAATTGAGTAGGGACGGTGGTCACATGTGTCAGGAGGCGGACGCCGGTAGTCACACGATTTTTTGTGTGTATTGGGGTGACTGAACGAAGACGAAGGGGGTGCAACTTAGCAAACATAGGTGGAGATTGGTGTGGTGTGAGTGTAGGTTGTCGTGTGCGGCAGTCGAGCACTCGAATTTATGTGGGAGGTGGGAAGGCAAACGATTTTGGCATAGAACAATGGGTAAGTTTTTTTTATACATTTCCACTTCTTCAGCATTGTTATAATAATTATTTTTTTCACCCAACTCGAGATCATCTCTAAGTTGGGACTGCCGCTTCTAGTGTATAACTGAAGAGTCAAGAGATTCATTATAAACAATATACTCCTCTCTTTCTGGAACATCCTTGCCAACAGAAGTTTTTCTACTAAAGGATAACTTTTGTGCTTGAGGTTAGCGATGTCATTTACGGTCTTTAGGATATTTTGGTTTCTTTGGAATCCAAATTTGTCTTTTTCTTGCAATTACATATTGATGACCACTAACATCAGAATGAGTCTTCGAATGCTCATATTCCTGATATCGTTGAAGCCCTCATTTATCATATTTTTTAGCATAGACTTTTGGGTATAAGCTATCAAAATTTTTTGTCATATATTTTCTTCTATAGTATGGATGTGAACTCATACTAGGAAAGTATTTTATTGGCTCCCGATAGTAAGAAGCACGTTTGATATCCTTCATTGAAACCTTATCAGTCCAAGAATGAGTTGCATTTTAAGAAATAACCTCATTGACAAACCTTCTTAGTATCATTTAAGTTTCTATCTTTAACGGCTTTAAATATTTTGTATATATTGAAATATAAAGTTTCTTCATTATTTGGTGGTTGTTGTTGGCGAGAATTCTCCTATAAAGGCTTTTTGATTTCACGTTTGGTGATGTTTCGTTTCATCCACTTCAATGACTCGAAGTCATTACCAATAAGGACATTTGGTTCAATAGAAAGTAATGCTTCCTCAGTAGAGAAGCTTGTCTACCGGCCATTAGCTCAAAAACGAGCATTAGCTTTTTAAGAAAATCTTGTTGGGGGTTTCATTCTGGATCATATTCTGGCTATCTGAATTAACCACAATAGACTTTCCTTGAAAAGTCAATTCTCGTTTCTAAGCTAATGGTTGGGAGATGCGCTTCTCTACTGAGAAACCATTTTTTCCTATTGAAACAAATATTTCTACTAGTAATGGCTTCGATCCATTAAAGTGAGTGAAAAGAAACAGCGCCAAAAGTGAAATCAATAAGTCTTTTAGGGAGGCTTCTCGCCAACAACAGCCACCAAAGAAGGAAGAATTTGCGTATTCCAAAATATACATGATACTGAAAGCCGTCAAAGACAAACTTCCAGAGAAAACTAAGAAGATTTGTCAAAGAGATTATTTCTTTAAATACAACTCATTCCCAGACTGAGAAGGTTTGGATGAAGCTTTATAGGAAAGATATCAAATATCCTTCTTACTATTGAGAGCCAATAAAATATTGCCCTAGTATGAGCCCACACATATACTATGGAAGAAAACAGATGAAAAAAACTTCTGATAATTTATACATAATAGTCTATGCCAAAAAATTTGATAAACGAATGCCACAATAATCTCAGGAAAATGAGCATTCGAAGACACATTCTAATGTTGGTGGTTATCAGTATGTAATCGCAAGAAAACAAAAAATTTGAGTGCCAAAGAAACTCAATTATCCTGAAGATTATAAAGGGCATCTTTAACCTCAAGTACATAAGCTATTATCCAGTAGAAAAACTTCTGTTGACAAGGATATTCTAAAAAGAGCATAGCATGTTGTATATAATGAATCCCCCGACTCTCTAGTTATACATTGGAAGCGACGGTCCCAAGTTCGAGATGATCTCGAGTTGAATGAAAATGACAATTATTATTATAATATTGAAAAAGTGGAAAGGTATAAAAAAGAACTTATGCTTTTTTCTTTGCCAAAATTGTTTGTCTTCCCACCTCATGCACGAATTCGAGTGTTTGATTGTCGCACACAACAGACAACACCAATTTCGTACCTCCGTTTGCTAAGCCGCGCCCCCTCCATCTCTGTCTGGTCACCATAATACACATAAACAATTGTGTGACTGTTGGTATTCGCCTCCTCCTGACGCACGTGACTGCTATCCTCGTCTGATTGGACATCAGACCTACCCACACATAAGCCTCCGCCTACGGCTATGCCCTACGTGTGGAAATACTTGCCTATTATGTCGCTTGCGTAACGCCGAACCCCCCCCCCCAACCCACGTGAACGCCTACTTCGTCTCCGACCAAACATCCGTCTTCGCCTCCGACCAATCATTCGTCTTCGCCTCCAACCAAACATCCGTCTTCGTGCCTTCACTTGCACACGATCTCGCATGTATGAACTTCTAAACAAAGTTATAAATCTCAAACCAAATGTAATTTCTGGTATTCTAATAGATGTAAACCCCAAAGCGTCTTTTTCAAACCTAAAGCAAATCAACATACATCTAACCACTTCAGTTTACTCAAAATCCCTGAGAGGAAGTAACTCAAGGCTGCTAATCAGATTCATTGGACATTATGTTCAATGATTGCTAGTGTTGATAAACTAAAACTTACGGTATACCCGGAACAACAAAATCGTGGGATCTTGATCGGGTTTACCTCTATTTTTCCCACAATTGAGATTAAAACACCTAAAATTATTCATCCTTAATTGAGAGTTCTCTCTTACGCGTTAAGAGTAGTAATTAACTATGTGTGTTTGCGCTCAAAGAAAATAAGGATCCAGATCTAACTAAACCCTAACACTACCCTCAAGGAAAATCTGAATAACTACAATTTGACTTAAGCATAATGGAATACTATGCTGTAAAGTGGGATTCATGCCAACGCGCCATTTTTTTAAAGCCAACATACAAAGAGAGAGAGAAGGGTTCGATGTACGAGCATTCAAAATAGTCGATGGAGAAGAAGAAGGGTTTAGTGTAGAGAATCAAAGACAGAAAAAGAAGAGGAGTTCATTCATCGACTATGCATTCCCATTCGCTAGAAAAGAAGAAGGTAAGTCATACAATATGTTAGAAGAAGGCAAAGAAATAAACTAGTTGTGCGACCTTTTCAGCAGCTAAGATCGTAATAAGAGAGGAGTTTGTATGACTTATCTATTGGAATCGAAGGCACTATTCGATGGAGTTATAACTGAGAGAAGAAAGAGGGGAGTTTGTGTGAAGAAGAAGAAGTGACATGCAATATGAGTTGGTTGAGTCAAAAATCTAGAGAGAGAGAGATAGAGAGAACTTTTGTGTACGAAAGAACATGATAGAATGAAAATATATATGAATTAAATTATACATGCTCAAATTTGTGATAAATAATTACTGGCTCTTTCTAAAAATTTTTAATGTTATTTTATTTAATCATTTGAATCATTGTTGAAAGAAATTAAATTTCCATTGCAAATTTATTGTCATTCATGATTTTATATTTCAAATACTCAAGCCGAATCATGACACACATTGCAATTCATTCTCCAAAACAACTAAACTGGTCGTCAGATCTTCATTGTCAATAGAATAAAACTTACGAAACAAATAACCATATCTGAAGATATTCAGTCGAACAAAATATAATATATTTTTTGCACTTTTCAGGTAATTGTTGATAATAAATGCAGGTAATTTATAGACAATAGGTTTCTAACGTGTAATCAACATACAACATGAATGATAACAAACATAAAATACTAAATTTAAAGTTTCAAAACCATACTTAAAAATAAATCTACCTCGTCTAATATATAAAGAGGAGCAGGCTTGTAAAGGAGCAAGGCTAGAATAAGAGAAAGAGCAAGAAGGGATCGCTGGCCTCCACTCAATTCTGAAAGGGATTGCTTCCAAACACTTCCGAATGCAACACGAACCTCAAGGCCATCTAGAAAACTGCATCCCTCTGGAGGTTGAAGCATAGACATAGTACCTGGCAAAAGTGTACTGAAAATAGACCCAAAATCCCTGGAAAAAACATTTGCTATATCAACTAACCATAAGTGCTACGATATATTTAATATAAAACTGCAGAAGAAATCCCTAACATAGATCAAGACAAAAAGGTGCACAGCAAAATGAAGCAAAATTTACAATATTCTGGCATGAAAATTGATACTCACTTGTTCACTTTGACCCAGGTTACTTTAAGTGTTTCCTTCTTTTTTTCATCTAGCTCTTCAATCACCTTTTTAATCTTAGCCTTATCATTCTGCAACAAGTAATGAATATCAAGGAACTCATTTATAAAACTACAATTAAAATAGAAAAGGAAGTGGTGACCAGCCTCAATTATGTTCTTCTTCAAAATTAAAGAGTTGTATTCTTCTTCTGCTTTCTCAAACAATGCAATAACCTTCTTGTTGATCCTCTTTTCAAGACTGCAAACAATTACATATTATTATTATTATTTTTTGCCATTAGATGAACAAAGGGTCTAAAGAAACAATTAGGTTTTAAATTCATGATTCAGTCACAAACTAGGTAGAGAATATGAATTTGCAGAAAAAAATTTCGAACTAAATTTGCAGACCTAGCCTGTTCAGATTGCAGCTTTTCATATTCCTCCTTGGCGCTGTTAAGGTCACGCGAGGAGAAATCATAGTCAGTTCCACTCTTACCAAATAGCTGTTTCTCAGCAGTAATCCACCCATGCTTTTCAAGCAGTCTATCAACTCTCACAGAGCAATCTTTTTGTTCCAATTCCATGCGTTTTACCTAAATGCTAAATGAATGTAAATAATGATACTAAATGTTCTATTCAGTAAAGAAGTGCAAAAACTGTCCGCATGAGGTAGCTACCTCATTTTCTAGTTTCTTTCTTTCTACATTTGCATCACTTTGTTCCTGCTGAAGCTTCTGCTGCTCTTTTGAAATTTTGCTAATCTGGCTATCACATTCTTTCATCTTGGAATAAATCTCTTGCAACTCAGATTCAGCTTGATTGTGTTCCTTTTTTATGGAACTGACCTGAAGAATTTAAATACTTCCAAATCAAATGGTTAAGCGATTAAGGAGAAGCAAACATTACAGTAACCTTTGAGCAAAAACAAAACAGTACTAATATCCAAAACATACCACTAATTTTTGTTTATCCAGTGCTTCAGTGAGAGAAACAATCTGTTTCTCCGAGGAAGATAATTGGATTTCCAATGAGGCAAGTTCTTGGATAATTGCATCTTTTTCCATGATAAGCCTCTCCTTTTCATTTTCATGACACTGAAATCATGCATATAAAATATCATAATACATCAACAGGCCATCTGCATGTTAAAACTTATTGCTATCAAATTGAATTGTTAAGTTCTCATAACAAAAGACAACCAGCATCTTCACGGCTCAGAGAATTTAGATATTTGGAAAATAATATATATATATTACCTTCATTTGCTTTGAAGCGGACTGCAAATCAGCTTTTAAGACCTTTATTCTTTTGTCAAGTTCCTTAAGCATACTCTCACGATGTGTAGCGTGTTCTCTGATCAATTTTTCAAGTTCTTGCACATTGGAAACATAGTTTTCTAGCAGATGTTGCTTTTGTTCTCCATACAGCTTTGTTTCTTCAATCTCTTGTTCAATTTTTCTAACCAGCTCACCAAGCTAGAGCTCACACGGAAAAAAGGTTATAAGAATGTAAAGTCATGATGGACACAAATTCAAGTAATTGCCCTTCAGTCAAATATCTGGAGAAAAAACCTTATGGTGCTCATTCTGTTCAGCTCTACTCTGGAAGAGAGAAAGATCATATGATTTCAGCTCCAATTGTGATTTAAAATGCATGAACCTTTTGTGGAGAGGCAAAAGTTTCGTGATCTGAGAAATGAACACAGCAGGAAAAAAATTTAAGGTGATTCCAACAATAGTCTGATATTTTGATTCTTCGATTGTACAAATAAACTATCTTAGCAAGTATTTTGAAATTTAAAACTAAAGAGAATTTAAATAAAATAAAAAGTTCTGAAAAACTGGATTTAGGTTTACTAAAATAAAAAAGTGGAGTGGCATATAAAATAATATATAAAGATGATTCCTGAGTCAGCTTTAGATTCTAAAGATAACCTTGCCCTCAATTTCTGACAACCTATTTTGACGAACACAAAGCTCTGAATCTTTTTCAGCTAATTCATGAAGCTGCCTTAAAAGCTCGCCTCCACCCCTAAAAAATTAAATGGGTTTAATCTGTACTGAGAGACAATAAAAAATAAAAAATAAAAAATAGGCAACAATCGATGACAATTATATGTAGCAAATATAATCACAAAAGAACTACGAATAAGAATAAAATAATGATGAGGGAACGACTGCTGGCACTAGACTGAAAACTATAAGGTAACCAGTAATAAAGCTTACTTTAATAAATCTGTAATGCAAAATGAATAAATATCAGCTCAGCAGCCCAAAAAAAATGACGAACTTGGACAAGTAATTGATTATTCAACTGGCATCTGAAAAAATCATAAATCTTCATCTTTCACCAATTACTTTAGTAATAATTTATATTCCCTGGGCGGTAACAAGGATGTGAAAATATAAGAAGACAATTAAATTGCTTAGAATTTTCGCCTAAACAACAAAAAGATAAGTAACTATCCAGTATTTGTCATATGCAACAATGTTATGTGTGCAAGAAAGAGCGGGAAATAAACAAAAAGAAAAGAAAGCATGATAATCACATCCATGCATTCTCTCTCCATCATTTTATTGCTCTTCAATCTCTCTCTCATTTACTAATTTAGTAACAACTACCTAATATTTTTCACAAACCAACAGCCATTAACTCAATGATTCCATCATCACAGGTCACTAAATCTTAATATGATACAGAAATGAAAAACTTTACAAACTAAAATTTAGCATAACGAAACTAGTAAATTTATTTGTGATAATAAGATTAACTTAAGAACATACATTTTTGGGGTTTACCTAACATTGATAACACTGCTTAAATGATAGGGAAGATAAAATCTCACTTGCGACTACCACCAGTTAGAAGTCCACTAGGTTGAAATATGTCACCTTCAAGAGTCACACTTGTAGTTCCGATATCTCGATTGAAGGCAATCTGCAATGCTTGAATATTAAAATCACTTAGAGAAACAAAAATGCTAGCATGGATTAACTTAGGAGACAAAACATACATATTTAAAAACCGAGTATTCATAAGGTTGTTCAAATTTGTTCAATTAGTTAATCAAATAAATATGAATGAGTCCTTATCATGCAATGCCACAAATAGTTTATCGAACGCTCGCTTTATTTGCAGCTCTACACCTGCACAGTTGTTGACTAAGTTCTAAGTTGCGTCAATTTTTGATGTAGACAAAGGGGGGGTCAACACTTGTCCAAAATAATTCAGATTTTGGCTTCCCTTGAGTCTACTAGCTCAATCCAATTGAGCTAGAATTTTAGCTCATTTATGAGCTAGGCTTTAGTTCATTTATTGAACTAGAGATTAGCTCATTATTAGCTATGAATTTTAGTTCATATTTATCTTTATTTAAATGCACTTTTATTATAGTTTTTAATGTCTTAAAAGTTGTCTCTTGGATTTTCAAAATATGGCTTTTGGGAATCCAAGATTGTTGTTTAGTCTTCCCATGTGTGGCTCCTTGAATTCCACCATGGGAAGTTGAATTTTGTGCTTTACCTCTTGGGATCTCACGGCTGGCTCCTTGTTCCGTGTCCACCCCTCGTTTCCCGTGGCTGTGGCTCTCGGTCCGTGCGGTTCCCTTCGTCTCCCGTGGCTGTCTCCTTGGTTCCTGGTTTGGGTGTAAACCGAGAGCTTTGGGGGGAGTTTTCTATGCTTTTTAATGCTTAGAATTATGTGTTAAATTTATGTAATGTGTCTCTTTGTATTCCCTTTCATACCTATAAATATGGGGGATTGTTTATGTTTGAAGTTAGTGAAGAATATGTGATTTTTGGAAAAAATCAGTTAACCTGCGAGTTGCTCGGAAATCCTGCGGGCTCTTTACAACCTTCTTTTCTCATCCCCTCCGGAAATCCTACGGGCTCTTTCCACCCTTTCTTCTCGGGCTTCTAACCTCTTTCGTCTCTCCGCAAGTGCCACTCCACCTGTATCCCTCTTCTCTAAGTGCAGCAACTTTAGGGTGTCTTTGAGATTGAGTCGAATTTGTGTTTTTAATTTCTTTTTATTTCTTTATTTGAAATATAAGAGTTTGTTCGTCTCTTTTCTCGTCCTTAGTCGTTTTCGTCCGTAGAAGTCCGTCGTGTCCTTTTTGTGGGCGAAGGGTATAGGCTCCATATATCTTTTTGTCCGCATCAATTTTTCACCCATTTAAACTAGTTTATTATGGGTTGGCTACCATAAAGAAATTGTTATAGCATTTAAAAATTAATGATGAAAGGCCATCGATTTGGGGTGATGTTCAAGTTTCATGCAGTGAAATAATGATATGTATGGGAGCTAGAATTTTGGCCGAATTTTAACAAATAGAATTTTGACTTTTAAAGCATCAATTGGTGGACATTTTAGGACTTGCAAACACTTGGTGATGGAAAAAGAGTGTCTTAAGAAAAATTAGGGATATTTGTATGAAATTCGAAGGAGTTTTGATAGGTCAAATGGATGACAGAATCCAACTAGATCAAATTCAGCCTAATTTTAGCCAAAATCTTTGGTAGGGGTTATGGAGGAAATACGCATGCTACCTTCACCACAGCCTTCCGAATGTGAGACAAAAGTTAGGTATGACAAAAAAATAATTACAATTTCAAAGTTATCAAGGAATTAAGAAATACCGTCATTTTAAATAGGATGTTGTTTTTCTTTCTATTTCTTTCCCAACTTTCAAGACCCCCAACTTCTATTTAGTTAATATTGGGTTTCAACTTCAAAGAAAAACACCTGATCAGAAAATATTTTCATTTTTTTACACAAATTAAACTCCTGATATCAACCAAAAAGGTACCTCTTTTGCTGCATTAGTGCTTCGACAAACAAATGTTGATCCAAACACATAAGCCATGGCATTCTGCAAGAAATGAACGCAAAGTGAACACACCGTCGTATATCATAACAAGTTAGATGAGGAAAGACAACATCCATTTACACCAGGTAGTGCTACATTTTACCAACATATTCTTTAATATATATATATATATATATATATATATATATATATATATATATATATATATATATATATATATATATATATCATTCGAATAGGGACGGCATACATGCCATCCCAATGCACCTCGTGCATGGGATGGCATGTCCTCCCAATGGAAAAGGAAGATGGTCCCTGCATGGTATTATATCCCACAGCAAAATTGTATACCCCAACTTTCTGACAATCATATGCCGAAAAGAGCAGCTGTCATCAACAGGTCATATGAACGTGAATCAAATAAGACATCCAGCACACAAGAAAAGAACAAAAGCAAGAAATGTTTCTCTGGTACCAGAATACATTAAAATTAAACAGGTGCACACATTTCCGCATATTCATTGCAAAGTAAATCCAACAATCACAACTAAAACCATCAAGATTGAATATATCAAGTAACTTAGCAACTGATGACAAAATAGGTAGATAAAGTTAAGATATCAATATATCTTACGCTTTGAGACGGAACTGCTTACCTTAACTTCATCATCATATCTTATCAAAAGGAGTGCCAGTTCTGCATTATGCTCACCAACCTGCGAAACAATAAAAAATGTAAAACAAACAAAATAGGTTAAAAAAAATTACTATGAATATTGTAACAGTCTAACCAGGCTAGCAGCAGATTGCTGAACCCTTGTAGGAACAATATGAGATTGGATTTTGTTTAATGGTATAATTGTTACTCTTCTTCGAAGTTCTCCATTTTGGAGCAGCTGTTTCCCAGTGCTTTCTGTGTCTACAACAACATTAAACAGCTTGCCCCCAGCAGCCACCTGCATGATGGCTTGACTAGTTTTCAAATAGCAATGGAAGAGAGAAAAAGTATTATTGGTTACATTTGAAATCTTATAGATCCAACCTCTAAAGCAGTCATAGTAGACCTGTCTTTTATTTTAATCAACCTCGCAACCACCCCCTTCACGCTTGACCGATCAAAGTTTTTAACAGGATCACGATAACTGAACTCGACATTTGCAAGTTGACCTGAAAGAATGCGAATTCCATCTTTCAGCTTCTGAATAGCCTCAAGCTCCACAGAACGGTCCTGACCAGCAGAGCATCACAAAATAACATCAACAAAATCCAAGTTCTCTACCATAAAAATGTGGAAATTAGAGATGTCCTTTGGAATCCTATCGGAAGTATTCAAATCAATCACATGCAGGCTATGCAGCCATTCATAGATTTAACTTCCTATGGCCTATAAAGGTTACCAGTCATTGCTATGCTAACCTTTTGAAGAGCCTCCATCTCGCCTTCTTCACATCCAATAGATTCCAATGCAGACTTAATGCTGTCAAGATCTTTCTTCCTATCACTGAGCTCTTTTTCTACAGCAGCAGCCTCATCACATTTTGATTTCAACTGTGCCCTTTTTGTTTTAAGTTCTTTATCTAAATGGGTAGTTTTGGTTTTTAACTGCTTCAGTTCAGTTTCACAGTTTCCAACTGAAACTTTTGCATCTCTTAGCTGATCTTCCAGACATTTGTCCTCGTTTATGCTGCTTTTGCCAGCTAGTACACCCTAGTGGTAGAAGTTTTAGATCATAAATATATCTGAGGGTAACAATAAGCAATGAGAAATCAACGGTTTTGGTATACCTGGTATTCTTTCTCACAATCATCCAAATTTTTTGATAACTCTTCAACTCTCTCCTTTAGATCAGCTGCTCCACTCTCAACTTTATGAACAGCAAAATCTTTCTCAATAATTGATCGTTTGAGATCATCGATATTCTTGCTAATCTGTTAAATACCATTCGCAGATTTCAGACAGTGAAACTAGAAATGTATAGAAATCTTGTAGTTTCCAGTTGAGAACTGATGGTGGATAGAAGAAAAAAAGGAAATACATGTAATTCCAATTAGAATAATTAGAAGCATAGTGACATACTGTCATATTTCTGATGGAATAATAGTTTCAAGCATTAGTTTAGAAGTCTGAATATTTTGAAAAATAACTTACTACGTGATAACCAGTTAACGCTTAGTTAAACATACTGCATTCATAAGAAAGAATGAAGAAAGCCATCAGGACCAGAAACAGTGTTTACCTTCTTGGCAGCATTTTCTTCTGACCTCAATGATTCTTCTTGGTTGGACATTATTGAAGTCTCCTTCACCAAACAACGAGAAAGTTCATCTACAGTCAGTGACAGCTTCCTTACCTCACCACCTAACTTTGCTTCTTTATCAGAAATCAAATTAGACATATTTCTCTCCATCACTTCGATATCTCTTCTTGATCTTTCTGTTCTATCATCAAGTTCAGCAATTTTAATCTTTATCTGTGCAACTCCACTTACTGCACCATCTCGCACTTTTTCTGCCTGCACATATTCATAAGCAATGCAAAACCTTTTAAGACAATCCAATTCTGCATTGCCATTGGCCCATTGCATGTACTGCATCCTCTCCTTTCTGAGCTTCTCAAGAGAAGGAAGAATTTCCTGGTCAAGGAGTTTATCCATCTCATCCAATTTGCTTTGTTTCTTCTCAAGAGTCTTTAAAGCAGATTCTTTTTTCATTTCATACATTTTTGTACCAGCAGCCTCTTCAAGCATGGATAGAATTTCAGGTGGTTTCATGTTTAGCACTTTAGTTATGCGCCCTTGCATTATGAGAAAATGTGGATTGTTGACATTAAGCTGCACAGAATGAAAAAGTGTCTGCACTCGAGAGGGCTGAGCAAGGTGCCCATTAATAAGGTATTTGTTTCTTCCGCCAACTACAATCTGCAAGCCAAACAAATTGCAATTTAAAAGGCAGTCTGTTACTGTTCCTTGTGATTTGAGGAAGATAATACCTTCAATTTGAGCAATGTTGTGCATGAAGTATGAAAAACAAAATACAGATTACCAAAGCAATAAGACAGAAGTTCTAAAATGCCGTATCAACAGAATGCTTCCAACGCTACTACCCCATGTTAAAAGAAAAGGTGGATGGAAGAATTTAACTTAAGAAAATTTATGATCAAGAAGCTTAAAATGAAGTCCCAATTCAAATAAGCGCATAATGGTAACAATTCAAATGGAACAGATTGGGAAATACAACTACACAATACAATATTTCATTTTAACCATTTTCCATACCTCGATTTGAACCAATAGGATTACAAAATAAAAGAACACGGGTTTTATATATAGCATCATGCACTAAGCAACGTTTTTTTTTTTTTGTCTTTTTTCTATGTAATGACTCTAACCGTCATCATTAAAATTGAATTTACCCATTGCGTAGTTCTTAAAAATAATTTTTAAAACAATAATAGTTAGATTAGCCTATTCTGATATATTACTTCTTGATTAAGCACTATAACCGATCATTCCTCTACAATTACTTAAAAACATATTTAAGTTACATACTATGCTTCACTTGATTTCTCCAAGTAAAATGCATAACTCAAGAGCTCCGTCAACCACTGATTTTTCATTCAAACATGGGAAACTAAAAAATAATTTTAGCTTGAAGCGACCTATATCCAATAAGCAATTTAATTAGTATGAAATTGAACATGAGGTTTTAGACTCAATGACTGACCACAAACCCTCGAACATCATGTAATTGCATACAAGCTGGTTCGAACATCGCCATAGGAACTAGGAAGTGAGAGAAAATATATGATATACTTATGTTATTTTAGAACTTATTAGTAGGGCACAGTGGGCAGTAAATTATGGTACTATGTTGATTGTTCTGTAACTGAAATGAAAAGATTTCTGAATGAAAAATCTGTAATACGAGAAAATTCAAGTGCTCACCCAAGAGCAGATGAGGATGTCTCAATCTACACTGGCTAACCAACAAGCTCAATACATACTCCAAAATGGCCTGAAGAGCATAACCTAGTGCTAGGTAAACTTCTACTTAAACAATACCTATACGAGAATTTTTGTAATAGCATTTTGAAGAAAGAATTATGACTGGACCTTATAAAAGTAATAAACAGAATATTAGGAACCAATTGCACTAAAGTAACTATCATTATAAGATTTAAAAATATAAATTAGGTTTAGGTCCTAAAGTAGGCACAAAAAGGTCAGCTGATGATCCAGTACGTATTGTGAGAAGCACTGAGAAGAAAGGAAATAATGAAACATTGAACAAGCTTTTGGTTGAATCAGATAAGAATGTCGTAATCTATTTTACACCTGATACGGATACAACAACAAGGATACGACATGATACAGATACGAGACACTTCAATTATTAAAAGTAAAAAATACGGGTACGACACGGAAACGGCATTATAATTTACAAATCATATATTAAAATTAAGATAGTAATTAAAGCATAATATTTAAAATGACAAAGAAACATTAAAGCAACATCATATTTAGACTTGTAGCTTATAATATCAAAATAAAAGTAAGCACAAAATGTTTAGTAGAACATCAAAAATATAAACATAAACTGTCTAGTGCATGAAGTTTCAACTATTCAGTGGAAATAATGATAGGATAAGCTTCTTCAGGGATTTGTCTTTGAACTTCTATATCATCTTCAATAAATATCATTGCTTCCAATTCAGACTTATCAAGTGAAAGATTAGCAATCTTCAATATTCTCATATCATCAAGGGAATCCATCTCCAGCAACATCACACATCTTATTATCTCCTTTCATATAAATTGGAGTATTTCTTGATATAAGCATAAGATTTGTATGCACATAAATTAAATCTTCAACCCATTATGGAGTGATTTTGTTCCTCTTCATTATTTGAATGAATGAGTATGTGCTCCAATTTCTTTCACAGTATGAGGATGATGAAACTCACTTGCATAAATGAAAAATACATGCATAACCCTAGCCCCTGCTTGCGAAAACTGCCCTCCCTGCTCGTGTACCCTACTTGGCATCAACTTCTTGCCTAAACGAAAAATAAAAGTGTAACCCTAGCACACTACTCATAGAAATGAATAGGCAAATACATGTGGTTGCTCATTTTATTCAAATAATTTGTTTTCATTATTCAATAAGATACGTGTGTCTGGTATGCATATCATTTTTAAATTAAATATTATTTTAATGGGATACGCCCTTGCCATATCGAACACATATCTGAGCCGTATCAGGTGTATATTCGTGTCCGACACGTGTCCAATATAACATGCCTTCATAAATAGATGTATCGGTGCATCATAGGTCATAATGTTCCAGGAAGCAACAGAATGAAGTGATCCTTACACCATAACGAAATATTTTGTAAAATCAGATAAACATTAAACATATTCTTTTCAAGCAATCATTGCAATCCATGACACACTAAAGAAAAATAAATACAACAAGGTCATCCTAATGATTTAGGATGATTAGCTTCTAAAAGATGGATAGAATATGTTGTTAATGATCACCCATGATTCTATGCATTACTGTCACGGCTATGAGCATCTTATATGTAGTGCTTATCTACTTAACGTTTTTTCTTTATATTGCATCTCACTTAGTAGATCACCTGTATTTTTATTTATATATTTCATCATTTATTGTATTAATAAAAAAAGATGCTTAATTCGTCTTGTAAGTTATGAGTACTTTAAAATTTTGAGTTAATCATTTATGTTTGTCCAAATGGCCTCACATAATTATGAATAACTTAATTTATTTTGTTTGCTCTCATGTAGTTATGATTATTTATGCACAGTAATTCATGATTTCCTTTATGGTGTGATTGATTTTCATTTACAAATAAATGAAGCGATCACTGAATTAACTCCCTCTATCTTTGAAGAGAGTTGCTCCTCTGATGAAGAGTTGCATATAAGACGACATTTGTTTGATAGGACTTACACTGGTCATCAATATATGAAGGATGTGTTATTTAGTTAACCAATATGAGCTTATCAAAACTTCAGGTTACCAATTGAGGCTTTCATGTGTTTAAGGGACCCACTAGTTAGTCGTGGTCTATTAAATGATATCAAAAATATAGTCGCAATATAACAACTAAGCATATTTCTTTGTGGGGTAGCTCATATGCATGGCTACAAACAATTATGTGATTTCTTTCAGCATTCACTATAAATTGTGAGCAAATATTTTAATCAGATGCTACAAGGTATTGTGTCATTGTCAAATGTGAAATGTTATCCTTTCATACGTTCAAATGCATAATTTTATCATTACTTTAAAAATGTATTAGGTGCAGTTGTTGGTGTGCACATGCTATCGTTGTTAGTAGTAATTAATAAAATCGATATCGTAATCGGAAGGGGTTTAAATCCCAAAATGAAATGGAGGCGATGTTATTCAATCGGCAGTTTGTTTTGTTGTCTCTAGGTGAGAGGGATCTATTGCGGATTTGCGCATGCTTAGATGGGCATGGATGATGGATGGATAGTTATTATTTGTTTGACCCTGGTTCTATCAACATTGATAAACTGGTAAAACCATTTTCGGGATATAGATATCACCTTAATGATTATCATGGAACTAACACCATAAAATATATTTTTGCGCAAGAGTTATTTAATCATTGAAATGCATAATTACGCAACATAGTTGAGAGAACTTTTGAGGTTTAAAAAGAACAATGACTCACTTGCAATAATTTTTGTTAGCGTTCAAACTGGCATAGTGCTTACATGTGCAATTTTGCATAATTTCATTGGTCAATACCATAGACATGATCTCTACTTTAATATGTCACAGACAAAAATTCAACATGATACTCAATATGTTGAGGCTAAAGTGAATGATGAGGATCCTAACATGCATACAACAATAGAGGAAATAATTTAAGGTCAGACCACAAGATATGTCATCGCCATGAATTTGCAGGATGCTCAAGTAAGATTTTTTATTATAGTAGTAAAAATTCAATATAAATTTGAAATTATTACAACCTTATACTTTTTTAATTTCAAACTTCAACTCAAGAACATCACTCATCATAACTGAATTGCAAAATATATCATGTCGCCATCTATAGCAAACATATCTTGGATTCTATTGTTCACTACAACTTAGTCTATATGTTAATTAATATTAATCTACAATGTACTATTCAGCTTGATTTCATCATTTTTATTGTATGAAGTTATGTTAAATTTATAATTCGATTATTGATGTATGGCCAATAATTAATCTTTAGGAACTTATATATGTTAGATCAGCAATTTCACATAATTCACTCATATCATAATTCATATAACAAAGTTCAATTCTTACACATGTATTATGTATATGTTCATATTAAAGACCTTAACCACCATATATCCTGAAATGTGCAGTCAAATAAATCCTAAAATGTGCAGCCAAATAAATCTTGAAATGTTCAGCCAAATAGTTTGCCTGAATTTAACGTATCTCATCCCAAACAATTTTCATAATTTAACAACTTCGAGATTTGATAAATCCAGATTTATAGGATTTACTAAACCCACTTGCAGCCAAACCTCCCCGAAGTGTTAAGAAAGATTAACACGGTTCAATTCCAAGCACAAGTAAATGCATGGCCTTAATATCAAAAGTCGAAAGTCCTAAATGTTGCTCAAAATGACGTTGCCAGGTTGACAACTAAACAGTGAGTAGGAACGAAGAAAATATTAAATAAAAATAGAAAAAAAATTAATAAGACCACTGAATTCAAACTTGCATGCGATCTAAGATTACAAGGAACTATTCAAGACTTTAAACTTCAAATACCCTAGTTAGGGTTCGCATTAAAATTCAAATAAATAAAGGTAGGCTTAAACCCCCACCTGCCTTGTGACAGTTATCTCAGAGCAGCCCTCGTAACCTAAAGGGCTTCGACTCCGGTCAGAGTTGTCAAAAATAACGGAGACGGTAGCCTTAGTAATGCCGGCCTGTCCCTGCTTGTAGACAAGCTCCTGGAGATTGGTAGCGCGTACTTGCTGGAGGTTGGTGATTCCAAGCACGAAGCAGATGGAGTCGAGGATGTTGGACTTCCCGGAGCCGTTTAGCCCCGTGATCGCGTTGAAAAAGGGGTCAAAGCCTGAAACAACAGTCCTCGTCGCGTACGATTTGAACCCCTCCAGGGAGATCTCCTTGATGTGCATCCTCGCCGGAAATGGCGAACACAAGTTGTTCACCCTAATGAAGAAGAGGAATGGTCCGGGGATGGTGTAGCACACTAACCCTAGAAATGGGGGGAAGGTGGCGGGAAATTGATTCAGCGGTGATGCTCACTTCCGATTTCGAAATAGAGTCCCGAAACTACAGTGACTGACTGATAGGAATCGGCCTACCAACGGACGATTTATTAACCAAATGCTTTGACACAATTTTTATATGAAGATTTTTTAAAAACTTGAGAAAATATATATACATTAGACATTAGTTATGGTATAACATTAAAAAAAAAAAAAAAAAAAACACTGGTCCTGCACAAATCTCGGTTCCTACCTCATTTGAAACTTTCAGAACTAAGATTAGGATTATATGGACTCCAATTTCAATAAATATGTAGTAAGATTGAATGTATTGAGGAGATAAACTTAATGATATTAAAAGCGGCCCAATTCAAATTTGAATAAGCCGAGATTGAACGCTTGAAACATAATTGAAAATTCGGCGCATTAATTGAATATCTAAATTTGATAAAATAGTCAAATTGAGCGTCTAAATGGGATTTTTATTAGTTCCGAACACCTGACGTAGCTCTACATCCGGACGCCAATAAAATGGCATCACGTGCTCTTACTCTCTACCGCGCGGCCCGACCACCCGACCCGGACCGGAACCCAATATTGCTATGTATTAGCTGATTTGTACACATCAGGATATTGCTACGTTTTGCTCGGTATTACTCGGTAACGAGAAATATTATTTTGTCAAGACCAATAACTAGCAATACCGAGCAATATCCTGATTTTGCTAGGTATTGCTCGATATTGGTCTTGACATAACAGTATTTCTCGTTATTATCAAGCAATACCTAGTAATACACAAACATAGCAATATCGGGTTTCCATTCCGGGTCAGGTTGTCAGGCGGCGCGGTAAAGAGTTAGAGCAGGTGGCAACATTTTATTGGCGTCCGGATGTAGAGCTACATCAGGTGTCCGGACCTAATAAAAATTGAGATGAATCCAACAAGTTCGAGATCACTTAATTCAAAAATCATAATTACTAAGTGCTAAGGGAATGATTTATGATCAAGAGAATGAATATATGATGTTTGTTTTATTTAATGGGCATATCACTCAAACGATTAACAAGATTTATTTTTTTTGCAATTATTTGGTTAACTAAGTTTATGATAATATTAAAAAAAAACAAAACTAATCTTATGATAATTGAAAAAACAAATATATTTCAAGTATCTTACAAATAAGAAATAAAAATGTTTAGTTTATCTTTTATTTATATTTCACATACCTTTTCAAAAATAAATGTGCTTAAATAATTGCAATCAATTTGCATCATTGAAATAAAATAGCTCCTAATAAAATAATAATTATAATAAAATGTAGATATAATAAAGCTAAACTCTCAATACAAAATTACATATAAAGTTTTTTTTTCTCAGTTATGCTTGGATCATTTTTGTTCATTTTGAATAGATGGTTCAAGTATCCATTAAACATTTTTAAAGTTATCCTTTTTTTTAATTAAAAAAAAATTCTCAACTTTAATAGTTGAAATAGGTTTTCTCACTTTTTTTATATAGAGATTTAGGATAGTTCATTCAAATACTCTAATTACATCTTTATTATGGACTTTATGTTTATTTTTTCCTCTTCCACTTTGTGGATCCATCCACCATCCTTAACTTCTCACAAGTGGAGGTTAGTGTGGTAGATTGTTTTTTTTTTTTTTTTTTTTGCAAACTTACACACTCATCACATAAGTGACAAGAAAAAAAAAACTTCAGTTATTTGCATCTGATCATTGTTATTTTGTGCTTGTAAATCTTATGTTTTGTGAAGGATCTTATAAGGAAAATAGAAAAATTGATCCAGCACTGCTGCGCCACCATCTCTGTGATGCAACGACATAAATCATTTCAGTGACGCAGTGTTGCACCCTCAGCGCCACAACAGAAAGCTTACCAAAAATTGACTGGAGAGCTTAGCGCCGCAATGCTGGACTGAAGCGCCAAATCGCTAAGCGCCGTAGTGGGAGACATTTGAACCAAAGAGCCAACACGACCATTGATGAAATGGGGAATCGATTTTTCAATGTTGTAGCATCGCCAAGCTAGCACCACGATGCTAGTTCAGTTAAAAATTAAAATATTATAAATTGTCACCTTATTACTTAAGTATGGAGTTGGCTACTTGGATGAGTCATTTGTAGCATCGTTTTGGGAGAGTGTGTGAGAGTTAGGGGTACAAATGAGTCAATCCGACTAATGAGCCGGCTCAAATTCAACTCGCTAACGAGCTAACGAGTTGAGCTTATAGAGTTTCGAGCTCGAGCTCGAGCACATTTTTTAAGCTCAATGCATTATCAAGCTCAAGTTCAATTTAGTAGATGCTCGGCTCATTTGATCGACAAGTTGCTCAATTGTGTATAAGGCGGAAGGCAAACTACGAGCCACAATTTGTATTGCAAAGCAAGGGTGATCGAACCACATAATAGGATGGACCGAATCACCAAACCGTCTAGTATAAAGCTAATATTGATTTTGAATTGAATCGTCGAATAGGAGGAATATGAATTTTTCTACGGGAGTGTTGCGGTACGCCATGTGTGAGCTACTATGGACTTTGTGAGTGCAAGGAGGAGTGGCTGCGACGTTGGTGACTAGCCTTATCTTGTGGTGACCAAGAAATTTCTTTAATATATATTTTAGCATTGTCAAGGATATTCATTGATCAGAAAATTTCTCAGCATTGTCAAATATGTGAGAGAGTGATATGGTTCTCCCTTCATGAGAACATTGATTTTGCTATTTTTCCTTTGTTCTATTCTATTTTTATCAATATCTTTGGAATATTAGTTAGGAGTTTTCTTATCTTTGAGTAATGGCGCGAAAGACGGAATCGGAACTTTGACAAAAATGGTGGAGAGCTTATGCCTTGCGCGCTACCGCATTGGTCGCCTCGATCTGAGTTCGAGCAGGTAATTTGAGCTCGAGTTCGAGCATGCAATCAGACTGATGATCTTTGCTCGAGTTAAGATTGACTCGAGTCAACTCGACTCGTTTGCACCCTAAGTGAGAGTAGCAAAGTGGAGTGTGTAGCTTGTATTTATTATACTAGAGTCTTGTAGTGAAGTGAAATAGAACAAAAAGAGTTAACAAAAGATTGCAGTTTTACTTCCAGGTTATTTCTAAACTTTACTTGCGTTTTTTTATTTGTGTTTAGAGTTGTATATTGGGTTTTATTTGCGAACAAGTTAATGAAATAAAATGTTTGTAATGTTTATTATATTTCTTGTAAGTTACAATGCCTCAATGTGTAGCTAACCTATTTAATTTTTCCGCACTTAAGTTGGTATATACCTCGCATAAATTGAAAATATAATGCGATATTGAGCCTCGACAAGTAGATTAGAAAAACAATTAGAGAACCTAGAATGTAATATGGCCTTACATAGATATGATGGTCGCTTGGTTTTTAGGACTTTTGGAGATAGTTTAATTGTAGTTAGCATTGATCCTAACTTAGGCTCCAACGAGTTCGGCAGAAATGAGAACAATTGCTCTGATGCACATCAGCTTTAGGAATATATATCTCTAATGCAATCACTTTCTTTGAAGGATTCATAGATTCCAAAATTTATAAACATTTGAAACTTTTATCACATTTTAAAACTTTTTTTTTTTTTTTTTTTTTACAGTTGTAATCATCTTTTTATTAGACTATATAAGTATAGAAGTCCATAAAGCATTAGCAAATTGCACTCTAAATAACGCCATTATTTTTTTCTCGTAGTATCGACGCTATATTCATCACTTTATTACTCAATGCGATAACGTGTACCTGCATTCTAAACATGATTTACATATTAGAAATTTTAATTTTCCTTTGATTTAAGTTGAGACTTTAACATAAGTAAGTCTTCAGCTAAAAACAAAACAACATTGAGTTTTTAGCAACCCACATATAGGGCAAATTTTCGAACTAAGCAACATTAATAATTAAACTATAAGATTAAGCATGATCGTTAAAAAATTTAATTATAGGCAAAGTCGGTCGTTTAAAAGGCGACTTAGGTGCGACCAAACGACAGCGTGGCAGCTGATGTGGCGAATTTATACTTAAGTCTAAGTCGCCCGATTAACGGGCGACTTATAAGTCGCCCAGTAAAGGGGCGACTTAGACTTAAGTAATTTATTCACCTTTTCCTTTCCCGATCAGACATTCTCCCTCTTCGCCATTTCGAGATCTGCTTACTGCTCCGCCCGTTCGTCGCCGGATCAGGAAATGTGAAGTTATTTTATGCATTTTTTATGTTAAATTAGTTAGATTTATGTTGATTATTGCATATTTTGCTTAGAGAAGTAAATATTTATGATTTACAAAGTGGTTTTGTAGGTTTTTTTGTGAAATGCTTTGTTTGTGTAGTGTATTTGAAGATTTGTTTGTTCTAAGTATAGATTTATGCATTTAGGCTTCGAATGTTTAAAATATATTGTAGATTTGTGAGTTAGGGTTAAATTTTTGCTTAGCTAAGCTCTCTTTAGGGTTAAAAATTTTATATAAAATGGGTAGAAGATATGTGCGGCTTATTCTTTTGAATCCTTCAATTTTAAATTTAAATCGCATGTTGAAATTGGAGGAGAATAAAATGGTCCTCTTCTTTTCCAATTTAAATATTTTAGTTTAATTATTTAATACTTAATAATTACTATAATGCCACGATGGGCAATAAGTTGACGTCGTCAGCAATAATTTATTCAATATAATTGCATTTATGGAATAGTTTAGGCCCCAATGTGAAAATTAAGGGAATATTGAATAATAAAGTTGATTTGTATTTAAAATTAATATATATATATATATATATTAATGATTGAGCAAAAAAAAAAATCTCATGAATTTAAATATACTTCTTCAAGAAGAGAGCAAAATTAATAATTATTGGTACAATCATATGATAAAATAAAAGCATAAAATTCACATAAAATTTAATTTTTTTTAAGCTTCAAATGAGTGGATATAACTCTACATTGCTTAAAGATTGTAGTTCTAATGAAATCTTATAATAATATGATGTTTTATAATTATATATAATTATTTTACTTTTATATACTTTTATGTCAATTTCATTAGAACTATACAATCCACACAATAATATGCTCTTAAATATTCACATTAGACACTATACAATCTATTATATTCATGGTATAGTAACTCAAGCTAATGACCAACTACACTTACTTTCTCTATTTTTTTTCATGAATATAAACATAGATTTAATATTAATATATGAATATACGCAATTTAAAATATAATTGATTTACATATCTTAAAATATATTTATTATAGTTATTTATGTAATATATTATATTTTAAACAATTCATGGAAAATTTTATTAAAAACAAAACTGCTATAAAAAACAGTTTGGTATTAGAAAAATTTATTGAAAACAAATAAAATAAATTGAAATAAATCTATATTTTGGTAGTTAAAAAAAAAATTCTTCTGTTAATATTATGAATTTGTTATGTTAATATTATGATTTAGAGATAATATAAATTAAGATAAATATATATTAAGAATTTGTTCTTTGTTTTTTTTTTTTTTTTTTTTGAACGTACGAGCAGAATAATGAGTGGACGTGCTGCAACTTTCGTGCTCCTGTATGGAGGCGAGTTACATGTTGATGAAAAATTTACACCAAGTTATTCTGGGGGTAGGAATCGTCCCTTACATGTGCCAATAAATAATTATATTTAATCAATATTTGTTACAAATCTGCGCTTGGGAGCATCTGCATGTAGGATGACCACTGCTTCGTGTTCCCTTTTCAGTGGAACTTCATGGTCTTAGTGTTGGGTTCAGGTATGAGATAATTATATTTAATCAATATTTATAATACTTCATGCAATAAAATTTTTTTACTGACAATATAAATGTAATAGGTGGAATGAGGATCGCCTAAGAGAGTTGCCTGTTGGAAATATCATTAGCTATAGAGATGAGCTCGATGGTTTACTTGATAGTCATGTATGTTCTTAAAGTTTTGAAAAAAAAATTAACATGTTAATTGAAACTTATAGAACTTGTTATTGAAAATGCAGGTAATTTGGCAGTCATATACGCCTGATATTAGAGCTCAGGTGGCACAGATTTGTCTATCAAGGGAGGACATTTGGACTGCACGAGTACCTCTGATCAGTTGGAAGAGGGTTGAGTGGCACTTACCAGATAGAGTACTACGACAGTTTGGATTATGCCCAACTACTAACATTGAACCAATGAATCCAAGCTTCAAAAGGGTAGATGGTCGTGGCAAACCAGACATGGACTGGA
Source organism: Dendrobium huoshanense (assembly GCA_016618105.1). Lineage (NCBI taxonomy): Eukaryota > Viridiplantae > Streptophyta > Magnoliopsida > Asparagales > Orchidaceae > Dendrobium > Dendrobium huoshanense. The sequence continues at coordinate 17,877,789 of CM028358.1, forward strand.
TGTTGTACCACCAACCACACATTGCCATATGGGAGAGTAGGCGTGGATACATAGTCACAGGGGACCTCCTTGACCAGCATAATAACTACTCGATCCATCAGTACATACAGTGGTACAAGTCATGGGCAACACTATACATGTTGAAGGCACCTGTTGAGCCTCCCACAACGACATATCCTAGAGCTCCCTCTGAGCGTCTTCTAGTATATTTAAATTTAATATGCTATAAAATTCTTATATATTTTATTTTTTTAATTAATAACGAATTTCTTATGTTATTTTAGAGGGACTTTTTTCTTAGTACTGAACAAGCTTTGCAACAACACTTCAATGTTTCAAATGATACACAACAACAAAGGGACATAAACATAGTGGCAGAGCTTTGTCGTGGTTTGCGTAGCCAGTTGTATATTCAAGATCAAGGATATTTTGAGGATAGAAGTGAGCATGATACACCATTTTCCATGACACATGAACCTCCTCAGCAATACAGTGGATATGCTGGACCCTCCTCTTATCCTGATCAAGGGCCATCTACGGACGTCTTCAGTAGCCAGGTCCCAGCGGATTTGGATGCATACCTCACACCGGATTTTGTACCGAGCTCCCTTCATAGAGATGACATAGCTGAGGAAGAAGTTGCTGAGGAGGAGCATCACATGCTACGTCAAAGGCCACGACGACCACCTCAACATTACACTCCAGGCACTGATGCATTGCCACAGAGGCCGCGTAGGGGACGCTAGTTCATCTTTTTATGTATTTCAGTATGCTTATGTTATGGATCATTTCAATTAATTTAATCTAGTGTGTTCAAAATCACATAGCCTTCCATTACGTAAAGAGTTCATTAATTCTTTGTAGTTGTCTTGCATGCTAATCCTTTGCTTTAATGTTCAAATAAGATGAAACTAAGATTACTAGCGTTATAATGATTTAATATTACATATGTACTAATCTCAATAAATTAAATTTTCAATATAATATTTGAACTATCAAATATGTAACAACTATTGGAAGCAATTGCTGTAACGAATCAGATTTTTTTTTTTAATTCTAGCGTAAGTCGCCCACGGGCGACTTATAAGTCGCTTGAAATTTGGACGACTTATTAATATGACCATTTCTTCGCCAACTCAGCATAACGGCTACAGTCCTAGTCAGCATAAGTCGCCGTTTGAACAGGCGATTTTTCCTATATTTAATTTTTTTTTAAACATGCTTAATTTGTTAATACAATTTTTAATTATGCTTATTCTTAAAATTTCCCCCCCCACATATACCACCATCAATATGCAAATATCAAGATGTATTTTGTTATTAGCTTGCATTGACAAGCTTAAATAAGATAACTATGTGATTTTCCAATGCAAAAAAAAAAAGTGATTGCATTAATATGTGATTTGACATGCTTTGTTATATAAACAGCTATATAATATGAAATTTAGTTTATTTATGTTCATGTTATTATTTATATATTTGGATAATTGTTATGTTCATCATTCTCAGTATAGTGATTTTTTAGATTATATTTAAATGATTTTAAATATTTTGAAAATAAATATTCAACAAAATATTTAATAAAAGAATTTAGAAATTTAGATCAGCTTGTGTGGCTGATGAGCTAGTTGAGATCACTGTGATTTTGCTTCTGATTTTTAAGATTTGGGAAAGGAAATGATGAGTTTATATGTATTCCTATATTTTCATTTTTGTACAATCATGACTAGTTTCTTTTTTATTATATAACTTTTTTATGGACATATATTATATTAAAATATTGTATTATTGTGATGAAATGAAAAAAAAATTTGTAGATCAGTTTATTTTCAATACTTTGAATATTTTAGTAGTTTTGTAGTCTATAGTTTATTTAAAAATAAAATATGAAAAAAAACTAAAATTTTATATATATATTCTAAAACTAGAATTGAGATTTGACAGCCACACCTCAAGACGATAGGATATGTCCTGGTCGGGTGGGGTTGTGACATCTGAGTTCTAGGTATGTCTGTTAGCGTTGAGTTTTATAGGCTTAGCCTTTTGTTGTTTTTGTTAGTTATTGCTAAGCGTTTTTTAAGATAAACCCCAAATTGTATATATATATATATATATATATATATATATATATATATATATATATAGAGAGAGAGAGAGAGAGAGAGAGAGAGAGAGAGAGAGAGAGAGAGAGAGAGAGAGAGAGAGAGAGAGAGAGAGAGAGAGAGAGAGATAGAGAGAGAGAGAGAGAGAGAATCATTTTTGAGATTCATTAGTCTTCCATTTTATATCAGGAAGTAGTGACTATGTGTAGCATATACATTGGAAGTTTTTGTTTTAGTGCTTCTCTGATCAAATATTTGGTCATAATCAGACACGTTATGACCTGTGTGATATTGGGTCATGTCGGGTCAGGTTGTGACAACATCCTTTTCCCTACTCATATTAGAGTTTGATTCACAACTCAATATTAGAGTTTGATTCACAACTCATTATGGAACTAAATAAAATAATAAAAGTATCGTTTACTTTACCATTTAGGTATACTTGTTCATATTTTAAGTGAATGTAAGAATGCACATCCATTAATTTCTTTTATAACTCTCAAATTCCACTTCCCACTTACCAAAGACAGGAGCATAGTATAGTCTAATACAGAGTCAATTAAGAGCTAAAACATAGTAGAGTAATACAAAATAGAGATATATTCACCTTGGGACCAAATAGAAAATTTAAGACTATACTTATTCTCCACAAAAAGCTCCAAAATGTCAAGAAATGCATGATAATGCAAAATAAAACATGTAATTAAATAATTTAAAACAATTAGAAATTAAATACCAGTCTACATAAAAACCCTCACATTTCAAGTGTTTATACTAAGTTCTCCAAGTTTTATCAATTTTATAGAGATTATGTAAAATGTTAAATTAACATATTTTGCCAACTGTACTAAGGTCCAAAGATGTTGCCATTTTTCAAAAGTATTAAATATTCATACAAAAATAAACAACTAGTAAAAATTTGCATTCTTACAACCAAATCATCAGGAACGAAGAATATAAAAATATATTAAAAGTTATACAGTGATACATTTCTCAAACTCTTGAAATTGTATTTAAAAGCATATCTCTTTATAAATACTTGCGAGTTGAAATTAAAAAATAAGGTACGGGTAGCCTACATGGAGCCTAAATATTTTATCAAATAGCTGAACATACGGTTTTGGATCTTGGACTCCAAATCTTCTCATTTATCTTCCTCTTTCCTTCCCTTTCCATCTTTTCTTCCCCATCAAGTTGAAGGTGTAATAGGCTTTGGCAAATGGATCAAAATATTTTTAATATTTAAAAAAAACACTAATTCGTCCTAGAATCGCGATGCTCAAATTCCTAGCATTGCAATCCCCATAGAATCTTCCAGATTCTCCTAGGTCTTGACCCAGTGCCGGGCGACGTTACATGGTGCCACAGTGCTTGACCAAAAATCTTTTTTTTTTTTTGTCATTTTTCCTGAGAGCTCCATGTCGGTGCATTGCCAAGACCGACGCTGCAACGCTCGCAGAGGGGAAAAAAAATCAAAACTTGGTTTTCACTCCTTAGACCTCAAGCCTTGATTATTTCTATCTCATAAAAAATTTGAATACTTATAATTACAATTAAACTTAAAATTAATTATTATCAATAGAAAGTTACTTGAGTTTTAGATGACAGATATCACAAGAGTACAATAGTTGAGTGACGGTGGTTTGAGGACTATAGTGAGGTGACAGAGATTAGAGATAGTGGTCATGTGATGGTGGTCATAATAACTATAGCGGGCAAAAATTTTTTAAGGATCGTGGTCGGATGACTGTGTTTCATTGATGGTGATCATGTGGCAGTCAAATGATGACAGTCAAATGACGATGAGGTTTTGGTGTTCCGATCATGATAGTTTGGCAATGGTCAGACTGAACGTTCTTACGGTGGTCTAATGGTGATGCTTAGGTGGAGTTCAAGATTCTTAAATCCTAAAAGCTCTCTTAAATCACTTGTTAAAGTTCAAGCTTTAGCTACCACTCATTTAGATGATGGTGACACATGTATAATTTTTTTTTTTATGGTGCCATGCCTCATAAAAATAAAGAAAACCCGAAACACTTCAATTGATGAACTTTTATTTGGTCTGGTGACCCGACGTAGCTCTACATTCGGACACCACTTATGTGGTGCCACGTAGCAGCCACTTAACCGCGGACCCGACCCGATGAGAAGTGGGTATATAACACGTGTGTATTTTGAATTACGTCCAGACACCTGACCTAATAAAATTTCCCATTGGAGAACCCTATATTAGTTGCTTTGATCATAAAAAATTCCTTCAATATTTAGGTGTCTTAATGCTACTCAAAATTAATATTGTATTCATATTGTCAAGATGATTGATTTGTCTATAAGCATGTTCATTTTAACTAAAAGATTGTTGAACTTTTAGAGACGTTCAATTTAACTATACGTTTGTTAAAATCGGAGTTTGGATAGTCTTTAATTTACCTTATTTTTTAGAAAAAATCAAATATGTATTATATTCATGTCCTATCAAAATATTTTTTAATATATATATATATATATATATATATATATATATATATATATATATATATATATATATATATATATATATAATATGCTCTAGAAAGGACATGTAATTTTTTAATAAAGATTCTAAAATTTGTTGTTCATAGTTAATCAAACAGAATCCAACCTAACTATCTTAAATCAGATTTTTAATCGCCGCACATAATAATGCTTGTTTCACTGTTTCGTACTAATTAATTAACAATAATCCGAAAGAGCAATTTATCAGCAACTAACTACTGGAGCCGTCGGAATTAGGAAAGGGCCTCACCATTTCCCCCACTCCTTTAAAGCTCGCATCATCTATCTCCTTTCTCCTCCTCATCACCTCAACCAAAGCAAAACGCTCTACTTTTCCAATAAGCATCAATGTCCATTCTAGATGTAGGATTTCTTCTCATCGTTTTATCCTCACTAATCCCCTCCTCTTCCTCTCAGCTCTGTTCTACGCCGTCCTCCTTCCCCTCACACCCGACCTTCTCGGCCTGCAATGATCTTCCTACGCTGTCCTCGTCCCTCCACTGGACCTACGATGCCGAGAACGCAACCCTCTTCTTCGCCTTTACCGCGCCGCCCGCCGGAGAGGCGGGGTGGGTTTCGTGGGCGATAAATCCCACCGGCGTCGGCATGCTCGGCTCCCAAACCCTTATTGCTTACCGTCATGATGATGGAAAGATGGGCGTGCAGACATTCAATATTACGGATTATGCTATTAAGCCATCTCCGATCGATTTCGCGACGGCCGATCTGGCGGCGGATTTCGTCGGCGGGGTGATGAGGATCTACGGTAAGATGTTTCTAACAAAGGGGACAACGGTAGTGAATCAGGTGTGGCAGGTTGGGGCGGCGGTGAGTAATCGAATCCCTGTAAAGCATGAATTCACTCCAGCGAATATGAATTCGAAAGGGAAACTTGATTTGATTCGAGGGCAGAGCACTGTTACTCTGGATTCTACAACCAGGAATAGAAACGTAAGCTTCTTTTTTATGTAAATTTGAATTATACTTGTCACCCTTATAAAATAAATATATAAAAAAATATCATGGAATTATGGACTAAAAAAATAGTTGATACGTAATTCATGAGAAAATTTCTTAGCTAAATGATGAAACGATTAGTTATTTCGTATTTGATGTGCAAAATTTTGTTGGTTTTAGAAATTTTTTATTTATTTTAAATTGAAGAACTATCATATTATATTTATCTTATAACAAAAACTGCTCGAATATGATAATCTTGAGAAAAATATTATTCGATTTCTTACAAGAAAAAATTACAATACCTGTAAGAACATCAAAAAAATTGTTTTTTGGATAACTGTATTGGCATTTCTACAAACAGCAACCATTCCAAAATGGATAAAATTAAAAGAGCTTTCTTTCTCGATATTTTTGCTTGATTTTTCTTTTGTGTCTGTGCTTTTCATTTTGCTCTTTTTGAGCGGAATTTAGCAGGCGTTTAAGTAAATAATAGTTGTGGCTTGAATTGGTTTGCTTTTTCATTCTTTTTTTTTTTTTTTTGGCCGATTGCTGGATTGTAGAAGAAGAACTCAGAAAGAAATAATATTGGGTGATTTTATTGGATGTATATATATTTGTTTAATTGTAATTATATAGTTGTTTATATATTACTTTAATTAATTATCAGGAAATTCTTACCTGTTTTGTGTTTCTGAATTCATGTTAGTTTTTAACACATTATAATATTTATTATTTAAGAATAAATTTCTCAATTATCTGCTTAAGCGAAAACAAATATCATATGATGATATTTTTATATAAATTACATCTTAATTAATTAAAATTTATATAATATTTATTATAAAATAAATCTTTTAATTTTTATGCTTAATATAACCTATACCAGAATATCACTTCACAATCAAGCCCAAGTTATCCCCGGTCGCATGCGCGACAATGATATGCAGCGATCTTTACGTTTACATTTGTGGTTTTCAGAGTCTTAGTGGTTTCTTTCCAGCATCCATTATTTTTTTTCTGGATTCCTTTTGAGTGGCACAGAGTGATTGCTCTTTTTTTTTTTTTTTTTTTTTGGGACATTTAAGGCAAACACACACAACGCATACACATAGACTCGAACCCTGGACCTCTTAGTTGGAAGCCTAAGCTCTCAACCAATAGTCCAACCAAGGAGAGTTGTGTGTGATTGCTCTTCTACTTTCTTCAATTATGCTTGTGGTCATTTTCATGTTTTATTTTTTTATATTTGGCTCTCTACATAGCATACGCTTCTATTTGCTTCAACTAATTTACGAAGCCTCAGAATTTTGTGCAAATTATTACTCTTTAATTTAGGCTTCGTTTGGGACGGCTTTTTTACTGTTTCTTAAAGTAGCTTTCAAGTAAAAAAATGTTAACATTTGTACTAAAAAGTTGTTTTAAAAAGCAATAAGAAAACCGTCCAAAACGAAGCCTTAATTTACTTCAAATAGAGTTTCTCGTTTGAAATTATTGTCTACTTACAAAGAAAGCATATCATCCTTTCTTTGAGTGTTAAGGCTCTTCATTTTATCTCTAATTGCTCATATTTGAAACAAGCGCAAGCTATTTATAGTCAAAAGAAAACTATTTATATATTTGAGTAAATTTTTTCAGTGTTCTCCTTTGTAGATACATGGAATACTGAATGCAGTAAGTTGGGGTATTCTGCTTCCAATTGGGGCAATCTTTGCAAGATATTTGAAGATTTTCAGGTCAGCAGACCCTGCATGGTTTTATGTCCATGTTGCTTGCCAAACAATTGGATATGGTGTAGGTGTTGCTGGATGGAGCACTGGTCTCAAACTTGGAAGCAAGTCTAAGGGAATTCGATATACTGATCATCGCTACATTGGGATCACACTCTTCGCCCTTGGCACCTTGCAGGTTAGAAACAAAGCTCTTTAACATTGAAATCTTTGTTGTTAGTTGGAGTTGTTAAAGATCTGATCTTGGATTGATTTTGTACATTGTTGAAATTGGATTAAACCAGAGTACTTTGATGATTGAAATAGATTCACATCTTGATCTTTTCATTTTATTTTAATTTCAAGCTAGCTTGTAGCAAAATCAAATGATTTTGATTCATATTTTGTGAATAATATAGCATGTAATTAGTGGTAGAATTAGGATTTTAAGTGAGGGGACAAAAAGACTTTCCAAAAATTAGGAGGCCAACTAGTTTTTGTATTGTAAAGACACAAAAGATTTTCTCATAATTTAGGTGCGGGCACCTCTCCTAAGCCCTCTAGTTTTGCCTCTACATCAAATGAACTTTCCTCTCAACGCACTGACGAAGCAAGAAAATTTTCATAGCGGTGGCTCAAATTAAATTTTTTTTTTATTATCATCAACTTTTTTTATCCTTGCTTAGAATTGACATTGCCAGTTTTTTTTTTTTTTTAATTTGTTGGTTTTATTAATCTAAATATAAAATATAAAATATAAAATATAAGATTACAAAAAACTTATAGTTTATAACATTTATTTTTCATATTCTTGCATGCAAATATATCAATGTCTCAAATCATTTATTTGATTTTTGATCTTTCAGCCATGCAGAGATACTCCAATGGTATGTTATTGCATAAATATTTTTTTATATTTAATTCAATTCCATTAATTAAATTATGAAAATTTACTTAAAAGCTTAACTAAATTAGATTAATAATTTATACTGTTAAAACTAAGTGCAGGCCTTAACTTTTGAATCATTATTGATTTTTCTAATTTTTAGCCCCCCCTTTTCTTTCAACCCGCCCCTGTGTAAGATGTAACTATTCAAATTCCAATGATATGATCATTAAAATTAAGATAAAAATGTCCATTCTCTTTACATTGCTATATTACTGAGATTCACATGATGAACAAGAAAAGATTAATCATCTTTAGCCATTAACCAGATTATTTAATTCAGTTCGATCTAAAATTCGATCTGTTTTTCAATTGTTCTATAAAATAAGCTTACTTATATTTGATTCTTGAAGCAAACTTTGAACAATATTGCAGATCTTTGCCCTGCTCTTAAGACCAAATAAGGACCACAAGTATCGTTTCTATTGGAATATCTACCACCACTCAATAGGTTACACTGTCATCGTTTTAGGCATCATTAATGTGTTCAAAGGTCTGAGCATCTTGGATCCTGAGAACCAATGGAAGCTTTCTTATATTATCTTCCTCTGCGCCTATGGTGCCATTGCTCTGTTGTTGGAAGTTGTTACCTGGATTGTAGTGTTGAGGAGGAAATCTCATAAATCCACAAAGCTCTATGATGGTTCTAATCCTTCAAATGCCTGATTGCTTTTAAGGTTTGTATTACCTCTGTTCTTTTTTGTTCTTTGAATCTTTCAGGGATCAGCCATTGTTTTCCTTAGTTTCTTCTTTTCTGCTTTCTCTTGTGCCCTTGTAATAAATATTAGGAATTTGTCCAGCTGGTTTATCCTTTGATGCGGTATACAAATTAATGTGAATTTATGCTCCAGAAATCATTAATCCTCCTGGCCTTGCATGCATGGAAAAGTTATTCTGTGCGGAGACCGGACGGTGAGAACCGTTCAGATTTGCTGCGCTTTAGCTGCTCTTTTGCTGCGCTTTTGTAAACATTTATGCTGAGTATTTATAAAAGTGCAACAAATACTGAAATGGTAGGATATTTACTACGCTTTAGTTGTGCTTTTGCTGTATTTTTATAAATACTTAGCAAAAAGGCATGATTACATATTAGCTATCCTTTTGCTGAGTATTTGCAAAAGCGTATTAAAGGAACAGCTAAAGTGCAACAAATTCGGATTAAGATCTCCACATAGTATAATTTCTAGCATGCATGAGAGTTGAATGGAATCAAACCGGAATCAATAGTTCTGGAAGTCACTTTCAGTATTGGTATAATACTCTCTTTTTGTGGGATTGATATTGGTTAATTAACTTGTCCAACCACCGGCATTGCAGGGAAGAGGATGCCATGGTCCTGCCATGATTTGACCCTCCACTAACCTAACACTTTCCTTGCTTTTGGGTGTACTTCACACAATTAAGCTCTTCAGTCTTCTCCTTGTGAAAGCATCATTAAAGCTGGAAAAAGAAATAAGGGACCCATAATTAGTGGGATGCTTATGATGACGGCCAAGATTAGTGAGAAAAAGGAAGGATTAATTATTATATGCAGATGCAGAATAATCAGAATGTGCCACGTCACCTCTTCTTTCGGTCTCGTGGATCGGTACTGCTCAGTACCGCTGACGTTGTGCATTCTGGTTGGTCTCTGGACGGTGTTCTGCGTACGATTTCCGCACAGAATAATTTCTAAAAAGGAAGAGCAATTGAATTTAAGTATTTTATGAGAATTATTATTATTATTTTCTAAAGCAATATTTTAACATAAAAATTTCTTCAATTAAAAATTATAATACTAAAAAATCATTTTAGAGAGTAATAAAAAAATAGTCTCAAATGATGGTTGGCATCTTATCTCTTACCCCAGATATTAAATTCGAGAAAGGACATAAGTGCATGTTAGTGTTATACTTTGGCCCCCACCCTCAAAATTGTAATTTTGTTAAATTAGAAAGATTATTTTGATAATTTTACCTGCTTAAACTATTTTGCCCATAATTAAAAAATAAATAAATTAATAAACCACCTCCAGTCGGTTTGAGAGCTTCGTTCGCTCGTTTCTCCCTTGCAAGGCCTGAAATCCATAGCAGCTCCTTCAGTGGCTTCCGATCCGACAGGAACAATGTGAGGTGAAGAAGCATCCATTGAGGATAAAAACAAATCGTTGACAGGCTGCAGCTTTAGGAAGAGCCGAAGAGGATAAACAGAAGAGAATTTATAAAAATAGACGGGTAATTAATCACAAAGCAAAATACCATCACATTACAAAGTCGTTTTTTCTCCTATCAGTTTTTCTTATTTTACCTTTTTTTTCATTACAATAATAAACTAATAATATATATTTTTTAATTAATTATTATAATAAAAATAACCAACCCATTGGATAATAAAACATTCAATTTTACAAGTAATATGTAGCGATGATTGACTTTCACTTTATTTAGAGATTAGAAGTTAGATATTGTTTTTTGTGTTTTGTTAGTTTAATACTTAATTAATTAATTATTATATTTGTTGCGTCCAGGAGTATTTGCGGCGGTAGAGAAATATAAAGTTTAACGTCTTAGCGTTGTACAAAAATCCGGCACGCAATCAAATAAGAGAGAGGGGATGTAGCATTTATGAGATACCAAAATTTTTACGTGGAAAACCCGTGATGGGGAAAAACCACGAGGCCTAGCCCAGTTTGAATGAATCCACTAGTATTGCAGTTGATTACTAATGAGGTCCTTTCTTGGGGAAAGGCCTTAGCTTGATGTACATCTTATAGAGTACATTACACGATATGAATACAAAGAATCACTGTTCATGTGTTTGTTTGATCGAACATATTGTAGTCGGTGAGTGACGTAAGTCAGAATGACAATAGTAGGTGGGCGACGGAGGTCTGAAGGATTGTAGTCGGTGGGTGACGTAAGTTAGAAGGACCGTAATCGGCAGGCGACAGAGGTCGGAAGGATTGTAGTTGGTGGGCGACGTAAGTGAGAAGGACCATAGTCGGCGGACGATGAAAGTCAGAAGGACCGTAGTCGGCGGACGACGTAAGTCAGAATGACCGTAGTCGGCAGGCGACGTAAGTCATAAGGACCGTAGTCAGTGGGCGACGGAGGTCGAAAAGACTGTAGTCGGTGGGCGACATAAGTCAAAAGGATCGTAGTCGGCGGGCAACGGAGGTCGAAAGGACTGTAGTCTGACGAAGAAAGTCAGAAAGATAGTGTCAGATAGAAATCCAGCATCAGATAGATGTTCGGCTAAAGTACGACAACAGGCAAAAGTCCAGTGTCGGGTAAAAACTAGGCGACAAGCGGATGTCCTGCATCGACTAGAATTTCAACGTTAGTTGGCGTCTGAGGAGAACTACGGTGTTATATGGTATTATGGAAGAACCCCGACATCACTTGGAATTCGGATGAAACTCCGGCGTCACTTGGAGTTTGGGTTAAACTCCAGCATCACTTGGAGGTCAGGCAGAATTTCGGCGTCACTTGGAGGTCGGGCGGAATTCCAACGGTGGTCGAGGAGTTTCTTCCCTCCTTTGAAGAGAAATGATTGGGATATTTATAATTTTTTGAGGATGGCATGACCCATAAATAGGAGGAGGATCAAGGGCAAATGTAGAGCGGTTTAGATGGACAACTGATATTGAATCTCTTGATCGTAGACCGCTCGTCAGACATTTGAAGGTCTTAATGATATCAGAATTCAACGATCTTGGGCTCGTTGGATTCGTCTCGTCGAGCCGCTCGTTTTTACTATAAGCATGTCATATTTGAAAACTCTTTGGTAATCCAAATTATGGATTGAACCTTCCGAATGTGCTTCGGGCCTTCGCTTCGGACACATTTGGGCTCGGATTGAGCTGAATTTGGTGTCGTTGGGTTCATATTTCCGAGACGATCAGTTCGACTATAAGTTTGCTGAAATCGGAGTTTAGATGATCCTAGATTTAATTTTTGAAGTTTCCATCCTGATTTTTGCCTCGAGATTCGTGCCCGATTAAGATAACTTTTTGATGAAATATCAATATTAATATATAATATGTATGATTTTATTAATCTATTAAAATTGATATGAAATTTTAAAATATAAATAATAGTATTTAATTACATAAATTATATACAAATAAAATTGATTATGCATCCATGATCATTTAGACATGGAGATAAAATTACATCAAAATTTATTCTAAGGGCTTATTGATTGCTTGAGGCAAGACAATTAATTTAGCTCTAATCACAATGATCAATAAAAATTGTTTATAATCCCTTAGCTATTTTGCAGCCTTCAATTTGGAGTTATAATGCCAATGAAATAATCAGAGTTTAAAGAATATATTTGATTCGAAGGTTCCCCCATCAACCAAAAAAAAACAAAATTTTCATATTGATTATCTTGATTGTAAATGTTGATCGCCTTAGATTCTTTCCGTGTCAATGATTGTCATTATGTGATCATGATGAGTCATCAAAATAAAATAAGTTATTCATTATCTATTTTATATTAAAAGAAAATTAATTCATCTAACAATTATATTCAAATAAATTTTCTATAGTTAAGCTTATGATTATTAAGCATGAGTTATCCACTTATTATTGATATGAGCATTAGTGTTGAGTTATCATCCTTAAGCACTATTGCTAGCATTGGAAAACACATTATTAAAGTAAAGAAGGGTTGTGTATCCTTTAGTTTATAGGCTTATTACCTAAGTATTAACTTTACTAATGGTTATTGCTACAATGAAGCGAACATTTTTTTCAAAGCTCACATTGAAAAATATTTTATTTGATTTCTAATGAAGTTATAATATAATATTATAAAAAAAAAATGCAGAATGGGTTCATAAGCTAGTAAGCATTGTTTATTTCATCGATTATAATGTAATATAATACTCTACTATGAATTATTCATTTTTACTTAATTTTTTAAAATATTAATTTATTTATATGAAGTTTATCCATCCTTAAAAAAGAAGCTTATTCTGTCCCTGATTATGACACTCAACATTTTAAAAATTTGATTGAAATATTTAGATAAAAATTTATAAAATATGGTGAAATTCAAGTTTATAATGAAAAACATGAAAGTAAGAATGTATATATGATATAAGAATTACATTTCAAATATTTTTTTTATTTTATTAAAACATGCATAAGAAGATAATTAATGCTAATATTGAGCTTAAAAATTTGTGAAATAAAGATTGATAAGCCAGTGGGTCTTCTTTAATTTAGATTAGCCTTAAAAGTTTTTGACTTGCTAGAAAGATTTATACAAACTATTCATGAATATTATTGATAACTAGTTTATATATTATTTACAATATTCATACATGGTGCTAAAAGTAATCTTTATCACATCCTCCTCCTTTACCAATATCAATGTTACAAAATATATTACCTCCCTCTAACTTATCAAATAGATCATCAATCTAAAGTAGAAGGTATTTATTTTTAATTGTCACTTTATTTAATTCTCTTTAATCTATACACATTCTCGTTGATTCATCTCTCTTGTTTTAAAAAGAACAAGTGTACCCCATATGTTAGGTCACACAAATCCTCTGTTTACTAATTCATATAATTGCACTTTCAACTCTATAGTTCCTTAGGTGACATTCTATATAGAGCATTAGCATTATGAGCAGCACCTTGTAATACCTCAATACATAGATCTATTTCTCTATCAGGTAGTAGACTAACTAATTCTTTAGGAAATACGTACAAATTTTTTTTAGTAAATTAATATTTTCAATCGATTCAAATTTTTTTTTTGTTATCCTTAATGTTAACATGTCAACCATAGCTTGCACTTTCTGGGGATCCATAGATATTCCTTCCTTGCTCATTATATGGCCCAAAAAGGTACAAACCTCATCAAAAGTTTGTATTTTAGAGAACTCAACATGCAATTATTATCCGCTCAAAGTCTCTAATGTCACCCTCAAATGACTACATGGTCTTTAAATATACCAATATATCATCAATAAATACAATAACAAATTGATCCAAATAGTTTCTGAACACGCTATGCTTCAGATGTATGAATATTATTGGTACATTAGTGTGCAGTCAAATATTCAATTATGATCATGAAAAACCCACAACTCGTATACATATATATCTTTTTCAAAAAAGTTGATAAATATAAGTTTGATTCCTAAGATACTATGAAATACTTATTAAAATATAATAAAAATGTTATAACTATTTGACTAAGAAATAGTGACAAAATCTTTAAATTTATATAAGATATTTTGACATACAATAGTCAAGTAATATTTGAGGAGTTATTATAAGACTAAGTTGTAAACTGCCTTTTTAATAACATAGATATTTTTGTGGTCTAAGTTTAGATTTTTTTTTCTTCTAATTTTATGGCCAGTATAGATATGAAACAAAGAGTTTCTTATTTATTTGTAATTCCTCAAAAAATTGATACATATCGATATAAGTGGATTTTCTAATATCATTAGGTGTTCATTTCATAAACCAATTTCATCAAAAAATGCTATCTAGGGTTCAGTTTACGTAACGTCCGTGTTACATACGATCTGAACTATTGTTCTTATGATCAATGGTTTGGATCTCACCATTCCGTGGCATCCATTCGACCGCATATTCGATCCCGCGATCAATGTTTTCGTTCGGCTCGATCTGGATTGCTCGTTTCAAACCACGGAGGATTAGACGGCGGAAAGCTCCCACTAACGTGGTTAAGTGCCGCGGCACGGATTCTCGCACCGCCGCAAACATTGCCAATGAATGTGCGACTGCGCAATCATTGGCAATGATTGCAAACCACATCCACAGTTTAGGCAGGCCAACCAGAGTGCAACATGTGTCTGACCGCCACCATTTAATTTAAAATTAGTATTATAATTATTTATTAAATCAATTTTTAATTCAGAAAACATTAAAAATTAATTTAAAATTATTTTAAATCCAAAAGAAAGCATATAATATAAAAAAAATTTCCGAATTTAATTTCCTTTAATTTAAAATTAAAATGACAATAAAATATATTACATATTTAAGTTATTTTACAAACCATAATTTTTAGATATTTAATTAATATTTAAAATAATATTATTTAAAATATTTTATAAAAATTAAAAATTTTACATTAAAATACTTTAAATAATTATTTTGAAATTTCTAATTTGAAATTGAAGTAATTTAGGAAATAATTTAGGTTTTAAGTAAGTTTTAGTTATTTTAACCTTTAAAATTTTACTTTAAATTATATATATATATATATATATATATATATATATATATATATATATATATATATATATATATATATATATATATATATATATATATATATATATAATAATCAGATAATTATTTTCTAAGTTATTTAATTTTAAATCTTGAATATATTTTATTTTAAATTTTAATTAATTAAATATTTAAATGCTTAATTAATATTTAATAAAATTAAAATTCAAATATTTTTCTAAAATTTATAAATTTTTTTAAATTTTATTTTAAATATTATAGAACTTTTAATCTTTAATTTAATATAATTTAATAATTATTTTAAATATTTTATAAAAATTATTTTAAATACCTTTTAATTGTTTTAAATTTTAAAAGTCTCTAAAAATAAGGCATTTGAAATATTAAAATCCCTTGGGAGAATTTTTTTTTCATTTATATACCCTTCTAAAGGGCGAACCATATGAATAACGAGAGAAGGCAATCCAGAGAAGGGCCGGAAGACGAAATGCCTTATTTTTAAGACTTGCATCATTTTATATGATTAAAATGCAGAATATTGTCGGAGATGCCTCGCTACCATTACTTTTTTACAGACCTTGGGCTATACTTTATATGACACTTGTCATTGACTTTTGGACTTTCTTTTACTATGGTGGATATTTATATTGATGTGTTTACATTGCTTGCGCAATAAAAATTGTCTGTTTTTCATAGAGTTCTTTCTTGCGTATGTGTGCACCTGATTTTACTAGGCTCTTTAGGGATAAAATTTTTTTTACTCGTAATTAAAATTCAAGATTTTAAGGATTAAATAACATAGAAAGCTAACGATATAGGGAATAACCGACGATTGTCTTGAGTCGCATGCATATTAATGCATCTTCTCTTTCCTTACTTTAAGACACTTTTCCGTCTGCTGGTATATATAGTTCAGATAATCTGATATATAGGGATGAGGTGTTGAATTTTGGGAAGCCTAGTCTTCTAATAAATTATTTTAAAGCATTTTTAAAGTTTCAAACATTCATAATTTGAATATTTTTAACTAGCATGTATTGCATTAGAAACTAATAAAAATCAAAATTTAATTATATTAGTTCTAGGAGCATACTACTCTACATAAGTACAAGCTAGTTAGGAATCTCTTTAGATGTCGTCCTTAATTTCTAAAAACTCAGCCACCCACACATTTTTCATAAAAAGGTCAAAGAACATAGATTTTATACGACTAGATAATTAGTTAGATTTCTTTTCTACGCAAGATATAAGTCCAGAATGTATTAGCTATGATACTGATAATAGTGCTGGGTGCAGAACTCTAATCTCACTCTAGATTTTGGGCTTAAGGCTATTACTATCGATGTCTCGTAGTATGCCTCATCGGTGGGTTAGTCCTTTATCCTTTAGAGACTATAGATCTTGCTTATCCGTGTTATACGAATGATGCCACCTCCATCCTCCTAACTTGTGTGGTCTGAGTGTATTATTAATTTTTTATCTAGTTTTTTTTCTATTTACCTTAGTCTATCTGGATGATAATGTGATTCATGTTTGATGACTGAGCCAAGTTGAACCGTTCCTCTCCTTTGAGTAGGAACTTCCTAGTCTCCTCTTTATATGCCAATTTTATTTGATTGAAAAATGTAGGATCCTCAATCGATAGTCTTTATAGACCTCGACTTAAGATGTAATTAACAATGAGGGTTTGCGCATGTGGAAAATCGAATCTCACATCGAATAAACTCCACTCGAGCTGATGAATCAGGTGGGAGAAATCTCGTAACTCTGATCAACTCATTCATATTATTACTCATTGAGGTGTGTTGGCGAGAGCCGCGATCCTCAATGTTTAATCGTATGTTTGATCTAATCTGCTCTCCCCTTGGCTCGCTTGTGAAGAGTGAAAAGGTCTGTGATTGTTTTGTCCTTCGGGATGACGTAACCCTTTATATTTTTTCCTGCTGAGCGGTGTCCTTTCGGAGGACCACGCATGTAACTATGATGAATTAAGACCTACCATGTCCAATCATATTTAATAATTCAAATAATAATAACGATAGCATTAACTTACCCTTTGTTAAATGATATCATACAACGAGGGAAGGATAAGGAAGGCTCAAATTTTATCCAAGAGAAAGAAAGAAATAAAAAGGGAATCCTTCCCTAAAAATGACATCAAATTAGGGAAAACACCCCGAGGAAGAGAGAAAAGAGGGGGGGGGGAGAGAGAGAGAGAGAGAGAGAGAGAGAGAGAGAGAGAGAGAGAGAGAGAGAGAGAGAGAGAGATTGAACTCATTATCAAAGGAAAAATTTGTTGTAGGCGGATGTTGCGAGAAAGAAGTGAAGAGGGGGGATTTCAGCGGATGCTATGAGCTAGGAAGAAAATAGAAGAATAAGCGATGCCTTATCTTTTTATTTTGTTTAAATGGCGAGAGGGAAGGTTGGGAGCAGGAAAAATCGAAAAAGGTGGGATAGATCACGTGATTAGAAGAGAGAGATAGAGAGGAGAGAGAGAGAGAGATGCTCAAAATGGTGGCTATAGTGTGGCTAGTCATGATCCGGGTGAAGGAGTGAGAGGAGGTTGGTTCGTGCGGCTCCGACTCAACAAATGAAATTCCTTTTGGTAGTCGAGGCTTAGATAATAGAGAGAGAGAGAGGCAAGTGAAAATGAGGAATGTAAATGTTATTGAAAGGAAGAAGGGTTACTTAAATATACATAAAATGGTTTTTGAGGCAGACATAACATCCAATATAAGGGCACCTCAATATCAAAAATTTAAACCAATTTTTTTTTTTTTAATTATTAGAGTTGAATAAAACTACTTCTATTTCCCAAGCCAAAAAGAGTTGGCGAGTCAAAAGAAATAGAACGACAAGTAATATAAATTAAAACTTGGCTCGCCCCAGTGTGCACCCACTCAGGATGCCTAAAGAAGTGTGTGAGCGGTCTCAATGTCATCTCTTAAGCCATGAACTTTCTAGAGAATGTTGTCACATACTTCATCAAGAGTGATACGGCATCACAAAATTAGCTTGATCGGGCACGAATCTCGAGGCGAAAGCTAGTTGGAAACTTCAAAAATTAATTCCGAGAGCACCCCAACTCCGATTTCAGCAAGCTTATAGTCGAACTGAGCGTCTCGGAAATACGAACTCAACGACACCAAGATCAACCCAATCCGAGCCCAAATGGGTCCAAATCATGGATCCAAAGTGCTGTTGGAAGGTTCAAACCGCAATTTGAGTTACCAAACGGACTCCGATTTTGACGAGCTTATACTCGAATCGAAGGGCTCGACGAGAAAAATCCAACGAGCCCAAGATCACAAAATTCCGACATCACTAAGACCTTCAAATGTCCAATGAACGGTGCATGATCGTAGGATTCAATATCGGCCGTCCATTGGACCACTCCCTATTCGCCCCTGATCTCACGCCTATTTACGGGTCATGCCACTCCAGAAAATCTATAAATAAAGCCCTCATTCTTCACAAGAGAGGACCCCAAGCAAGAGAGAGAAGAAGAGAAGAGAAGGAAGGAGCTCCTCCTCGACAGCCATCGGACCACCGCCGGGCCACCGCAGGAACCTCGCCGGACCACCGCAGGAACCTCGCCGGACCACCGCTGGATCATCGCAGGAACCTCGCCGGACCACCGCCGAGCCACCGCAGGAACCTCGCCGGACCACCGTAGGAACCTCGCCGGACCACCGCCGGATCATCGCAGGAACCTCACCGGACCACCGCAGAACCTCGTCGGACCACCACCTTAAGGCCCGACGTTCAGTCCCTACGCCCTGCTGAAGGCCCGACGTCCTGCTTAAGGCCCGACGTTCAGTCCCTACGTCCTGCTGAAGACCCAACGTCCTGCTTAAGGCACGACGTTCAGTCCCTACGTCCTGCCAAAGACCCGACGTCCTACTCAAGGCCAGACCATCAACATCCGATCTTCCAAGTGACACTGGGACTAACACCTGACTCCTTATCTCCTACCGCCTACGGTCCTTCTGACCACTCTCGCCTAATACGGTCCGTCCGACCTCCATCACCAGACAACGGTCTCCGGCCGACTACGGTCTCCTGCCGACTACGGTCTCCGGCCGACTACAGTCTCCTTCCGACTACGGTCTCCTTCCGACTACGGTCTCCGGCCGACTATGGTCTCTGGACGACTACGGTCTCCGGCCGACTATGGTCTCTGGACGACTACGGTCTCCGGCCGACTACGGTCTCGGGCCGACTACGGTCTCGGGCCGACTACGGTCTCCGGCCGACTAAGGTCTCCTGCCGACTACGGTCTCCGGCCGACTACGGTCTCCGGCCGACTACGGTCTCCGGCCGACTACGGTCTCCGGCCGACTACGGTCTCCGGCCGACTAAGGTCTCCTGCCGACTAAGGTCTCCTGCCGACTACGGTCTCCGGCCGACTACGGTCTCCGGCCGACTACGGTCTCCGGCCGACTACAGTCTCCGGCCGACTAAGGTCTCCTGCCGACTACGGTCTCCGGCCGACTACGGTCTCCGGCCGACTAAGGTCTCCTGCCGACTAAGGTCTCCTGCCGACTACGGTCTCCGGCCGACTACGGTCTCCGGCCGACTAAGGTCTCCAGCCGACTACGGTCTCCTGCCGACTACGGTCTCCGGCCGACTACGGTCTCCTGCCGACTACGGTCTCCGGCCGACTACGGTCCTTCAGGCCAAACAAACCTGTATATGTAACTCTTACCATGTAATGCAATCTATATGATGTACATTTGCTACATCAATCCAAGGCCTTCTCCTAAGGAAGGGCCTCATTTATAATCGACTACAAATACTAGTGGATTCATTCAAACTGGGCCAGGCCCCGTGGTTTTTCCCCCTTTTTCAGGGGTTTTCCACGTAAAAACTCTGGTATCACTTATGAATGTTACATCCTCTCACTTATCTGGTTGTGTGCTGAATCTTCGTACAACACTAAGACGTTAAACTATATTTCTCTACCGCCGCGAATATTCCAGGACGCAACAGTTTGGCGCCGTCTGTGGGAAAGTGATTCCCGACTGGGGGGCAATTAGTGCTCTAATCTCAAAAGATCATACATATCATCAATATCATAAGAAGCAGATGTGGACTGAGGGGCAACTTTGACTCAA
This sequence comes from Dendrobium huoshanense, assembly GCA_016618105.1. Lineage (NCBI taxonomy): Eukaryota > Viridiplantae > Streptophyta > Magnoliopsida > Asparagales > Orchidaceae > Dendrobium > Dendrobium huoshanense. Next base: position 17,898,384 of record CM028358.1, read on the forward strand.
ACCATGGTCAAATAGATCCTCCAATACCTTCAACATCAAGTTGATATTTCAGGAATATCCGAGCGAATGCAAGGATACTTCAAATCAATTGCATATAAAGTCCCTTGTTGGACTTCTACTCCTTGGGCATGGTCTTAACCTCGATATCAAAAAGGTAGTAACGGTCTAAAAATAGACCCTTCATTATCTTTGATTCGGGATACACGCGGCATTCGCCCCCTCCCAATCAAGACAAAATCGATCACAGGGGGATCCGATTTGACCTCTTCCACACAGGTTAACGTCGTCGAGCAAAGGCTCCGACATACAACCTCGAAAAGGTCCTACATCCTTGGTGGATTCTCCCGACCTCTTCCACACAGGTTAACGTCGTCGAGCAGGACTCCGGCATACAACCTCGGAAAGGTCTCACATCCTTAGTGGATTCTCCCGACCTCTTCCACACAGGTTAACGTCGTCGAGCAAAGGCTCCGACATACAACCTCGGAAAGGTCTTACATCCTTGGTGGATTCTCCCGGCCTCTTCCACGCAGGTTAACGTCGTCGAGCAGGGCTCCGGCATACAACCTCGGAAAGGTCTTACATCCTTAGTGGATTCTCCCGGCCTCTTCCACACAGGTTAATGTCGTCGAGCAGGGCTCCGGCATACAACCTCTGAAAGGTCTCACATCCTTAGTGGATTCTCCCGACCTCTTCCACACAGGTTAACGTCATCGAGCAGGACTCCGGCATACAACCTCGGAAAGGTCTCACATCCTTAGTGGATTCTCCCGACTTCTTCCACACAGGTTAACGTCGTCGAGCAGGGCTCCGACTTACAACATCGGAAAAGTCTCACATCCTTGGTTAACGTCGCTATAATATCGTCAATAGACTTATATCTGACTTCTCCATAATGTTAAAATTCTTCCCGATTTTGAATTTCCTCCTACGCTAAACTTTTACCTTGCAGGACTTTCAACGGACTATTACACGACGCCGAAATTCTTCCTTTCATCGGACTAATACCCGTCGTCGGACTTCTGCTCGTCGACGAACTTTCGTCGGTCTTCTACCCGACAATACTTCTCCTTGTCGTCGAACTTCTGCTCATCAGCGGACTTCTACTCATCGTCCGACTTCTGCCCGTCGACGAACTTTCATCGGACTTCTGCCCGAGGCCGTACTTCTACATGACGTCGGACTTCATCTTGTCGTCGAACTTCTGCTCGTCAGCGGACTTCTACTCGTCATCAGACTTTTGCCCGTCGACGAGTCTTTATCAGTCTTCTACCCGACGCTGCACCTCTACCGGACTTCGTACTTCTACCGGATGTCGGACTTCTACCAGTTAATAGACTTTCTTCGGTCTTCTACCCGACGCTGTATGACTACCCGATGTTGAATTCATGCCTGTCATCATACTTCTCCCCGATGCTGGAAGTTTGCCCGTCATTCCAACCTCTCTCTTTACAACGGTCTATCCGACCTCCATTGCCAACCACCAAACATCGGAACTCCACAAGATCTCTCGAAGAAAAGAGGGATAAGGGAAAATCTCCGGACTTCCTTGCCAAGAGAGGGGCCTCGAAAAATCGAGGGAATGCCTCAATGGTAAGGACAGAGGGAGAAGAGAAGGAGGGGAAATCTCCGAACTTCCTTGCCAAGAGAGGGGCCTCGAAAAATCGAGGGAAGGCCTCAATAGAAAGGACAGAGGGATAAGAGAAGAAGAGAAGAAGAAAAGAAGAAGAAAAGAAGAAAGGAGAAGAAGAAGAGAAGAAAAGAAGAGAAGAAAAGAAGAAGAAAAGAAGAAAGGAGAAGAAGAAGAGAAAAAAAGAAGAGAAGAAAAGAAAGAGAATAGGAGAAGAACAATTTTTCTAAAGGCCTAAGGGGCCTATTTATAGTTTTTGTGAGTGAAGGGGGAAATTTTTTAGAGTTTTCTAGAATTCTTAAAAAATTCGAATTTTTCTAAATTTTTTAGAATTTTTTCGGAATTTTTTTGGGATTTTTTCGGATTTTTTAATCCCATGCGGGTCCCACAAAAAAAAAAATAAAAAAAAAATAAGGAACCGCCTCAGCCAAACCGCGCGCCCAGGAGGGGCGCGTCTGTTCGCGCGGCAGCTCGCCGGCGGCGGCGGCGGCGGCGGGCGGCGGCCGGCTGGCCGGCCGGCCGGTTCGGCCGCCTACGCGTGTCCGGGCCCGATTTTCGGCCCGGACAGTCCGATTCAGACGTTTTTGGGGTCCCCGGATACGTTTTTCGACGTTCCGGACTCGATTTCGACACTTTTGAAGCTCAACGGGGCCTCTAGGATCAAGTTCGAGCAAGACATTAATTTTTGGAACGCAATTTTTTGCGATTCGGTCAGTGTAAAATTTCAGAACAAGTATTTTCGGACTCATGGAGCTTCGACGTCCGAAAATAGGGGGGCAACTGATACGGCATCACAAAATTAGCTTGATCGGGCACGAATCTCGAGGCGAAAGCTAGTTGGAAACTTCAAAAATTAATTCCGAGAGCACCCCAACTCCGATTTCAGCAAGCTTATAGTCGAACTGAGCGTCTCGGAAATTCGAACTCAACGACACCAAGATCAACCCAATCCGAGCCCAAATGGGTCCAAATCATGGATCCAAAGTGCAGTTGGAAGGTTCAAACCGCAATTTGAGTTACCAAACGGACTCCGATTTTGACGAGCTTATACTCGAATCGAAGGGCTCGACGAGACAAATCCAACGAGCCCAAGATCACAAAATTCCGACATCACTAAGGCCTTCAAATGTCCAATGAACGGTGCATGATCGTAGGATTCAATATCGGCCGTCCATTGGATCACTCCCTATTCGCCCCTGATCTCACGCCTATTTACGGGTCATGCCACTCCAGAAAATCTATAAATAAAGCCCTCATTCTTCACAAGAGAGGACCCCAAGCAAGAGAGAGAAGAAGAGAAGAGAAGGAAGGAGCTCCTCCTCGACAGCCGTCGGACCACCGCCGGGCCACCGCAGGAACCTCGCCGGACAACCGCAGGAACCTCGCCGGACCACCGCTGGATCATCGCAGGAACCTCGCTGGACCACCGCCGGGCCACCGCAGGAACCTCGCCGGACCACCGTAGGAACCTCGCCGGACCACCGCCGGATCATCGCAGGAACCTCGCCGGACCACCGCAGAACCTCGTCGGACCACCACCTTAAGGCCCGACGTTCAGTCCCTACGCCCTGCTGAAGGCCCGACGTCCTGCTTAAGGCCCGACGTTCAGTCCCTACGTCCTGCTGAAGACCCAACGTCCTGCTTAAGGCGCGACGTTCCGTCCCTACGTCCTGCCAAAGACCCGACGTCCTACTCAAGGTTAGACCATCAACATCCGATCTTCCAAGTGACACTGGGACTAACACCTGACTCCTTATCTCCTACCGCCTACGGTCCTTCTGACCACTGTCGCCTAATACGGTCCGTCCGACCTCCATCACCAGACAACGGTCTCCGGCCGACTACGGTCTCCGGCCGACTAAGGTCTCCTGCCGACTACGGTCTCCGGCCGACTACGGTCTCCGGCCGATTACGGTCTCCGGCCGACTACGGTCTCCGGCCGACTAAGGTCTCCTGCCGACTACGGTCTCCGGCCGACTACGGTCTCCGGCCGACTACGGTCTCCGGCCGACTACGGTCTCCGGGCGACTAAGGTCTCCTGCCGACTAAGGTCTCCTGCCGACTACGGTCTCCGGCCGACTACGGTCTCCGGCCGACTAAGATCTCCTGCCGACTACGGTCTTCTGCCGACTACGGTCTCCGGCCGACTACGGTCTCCTGCCGACTACGGTCTCCGGCCGACTACGGTCCTTCAGGCCAAACAAACCTGTATATGTAACTCTTACCATGTAATGCAATCTATATGATGTACATTTGCTACATCAATCCAAGGCCTTCTCCTAAGGAAGGGCCTCATTTGTAATCGACTACAAATACTAGTGGATTCATTCAAACTGGGCCAGGCCCCGTGGTTTTTCCCCCTTTTTCAGGGGTTTTCCACGTAAAAACTCTGGTATCACTTATGAATGCTACATCCTCTCACTTATCTGGTTGTGTGCTGGATCTTCGTACAACGCTAAGACGTTATATATGGAACAGGGGCAGTAGGGAGCTATATATTAACTCAACTATTTACTTTAATAATTGTGGCGACCTTTCTTGTTACTGCAGCCTCTCCTTTGACCTAAAAAGCAAGCCCATCGCCTTGACGCTCATGCATCCCCGTTGACATATTTTCAGTAGTGTTTGATGGAACATTATGAAAAGAAATCCTCGACACGAAGAAGTTAAGATCCACCGACGATGAGCGAGGATGATAACAAAGATGGCGGGAGACAGTCAACAACGCCTTACCGTACCAAGTAATGGAGAATTTACAGTTTAATTGAAAGTTAGTCGAATCGCTAAATTTTAAAATGTTAAAAAATTGATGAATTTAAAATTCAACAATAAATTATATTACATTTAAATTAATCCTATTAAACAACTAAATTCTTAAAACAAAAGTATTTAAACAGCAAATCAAAATGAAAGGTGAATTTTAAAAAAATTGAAAGCAATCTGAATTTATGCGTCATCCTGACGGCGAATTATTGCGTCCGGTCACCTGACGTCCGGACAACAAATCCGGATGCGTCACATCACCCAAATACACTGGATCCCGATATATTTTACTGACGTGACACATCTGAATTGGTGTCCGGACGAATCCGAACACTGGAAGCAATAATTTGCCCATCCTGACACAACGGGCTCACCAAAACAAATTCTGCCGATTGGCCCAAATCCAATGGGAAACATGGTTCCATTTTCTGGCTTGGTTTTACCGTCTGATTGGTCTGTATGTTCGTAGGCAAAGTTTTATTAAATTTTTTTTTTTTTCATTTTTGGCTAGTAATTATTAAATTAATATTGATTGCTGGTGGTCTCTTTAAGAAAATGATAATTAAATATACTAAATAGAAATATAAATGAAATTCCAGCTCACCGATCCGGCGATCCACAATCTTTCTAATATCAGCCATTAGATTTAAGTCACAAAACCCCAGGCGAATCTGACCGTAGAAACGGAAATCCTTAGTCTTCTGTACTCTTTAGCATCTCTCTCCCAGCTGTTCTCTTTCTATCCAGATTTCGATATTTTCGTCATGGTCGCCGTCGCTGCATCCCCGACACCTGGCGCCGCCGCTGGTTCCCCTTTTGCCACAAGGTCGCATGACCACCCGCCTTACAAAGATGTAAGCAATCCATGACTCCCTCCTCTTCCTCTCCTACTTGCTCGTAACTCTTCTTCTATGCCTCGGACAGATGGTATTGAGCGCCCTCGAGGCTCTTAACGGTCGCAATGGATCGAGCCGGCATGCCATATCCAAGTATATATCCGACAATTATCCCGATCTCCCCCCAACCCACTCCTCCTTACTCAGTCACCATCTCCGCCGCCTCCAATCCAATGGTGTTATTCGAATGTTTAAGCATTCTTACAAGCTCGCAGATCCACACGCTGCCGAAGACAGCGGCGCGGCTGTTGGATCCAAGAAACGCGGCCGCCCTCGCAAAATTGTTTCGGCCCCTTCTTCTGTTCTTGATAATGCGCCCAAAAAGCGTGGTCGTCCTCCAAAATTGGGTGCCGGTTCTCCACCGGCTAAGAAAATAAAACCAGACCGGCTACCTACGTCGAAAACACCAGCCGTGGTTGATCCTGCTGCTGTATATATTCTTCCTCAGGCGGAGCAGCTCAAGTCTGGATTTCTGCAGAGTTTACCGGGTGCAGTAGCCATTGTTCTTCCAGTGGGTCTTTTGAGCAAGAAGACTGCCAAAAGTCCCGTTCTCATTTTGCCAAATGGTGTTCAGTCTCTGGTTGATGCTTCAGCCGGGAGGAAGAAGCTGGGAAGACCAAAAAAGATTGAAGTCAAGAAGAAACCTGATCAGCCAAAACTGGTCGAGAAAAGGCCATCTGGGTTGCCGAGAAGGAAATCCATGCTACCGAAGCAAGTGTTACTTCATAATGGTGGTACAACTGTCAGCCATGTAAATATTGGTGAAAAGAAGCTTGGCCGACCACGGAAGATCAGGGACTCTGTGCTGCCTGAGAATGGGCAGCTGCAATCATTCGTCCCAGACAAGTTGGCCATCACTGAAACAGAACAAGGGATATTGGACAAGACTGGGAACTCATCAAAGCCCGAAAGTTTCCATGCTGTGCAGAATATTCCTTCTCTAGAGTTAAAGAAAAGGCCACTTGGACGACCCAAGAAAAATACAATTGTTGAAGGTCCAAAATCTCCTCGCACTGCTTCCCTTGCTACTTAAGACATTAACCCTCTGTATCAGTTGTGTTTTTTCTGTTCTTTCTCTTGAATCCTTTATTTTTAGTATGTATGTGATGAATAGTGGCCTATCGACTTGTTGCTGTATTGGTAGTTAGTTGTTTCTGCATGAATGATATGCTTAATACATTTAGGTTTTTGCTTGATGACTGAAAGCTACAGGAATCTTTTTTTTTTTTCCCTTACTCAAGATCAAATTGACCTCTTTAGCCAGACCCAACCTTCTCAAAATTGTTCATTTGTGGTTTCAGGCAACCTGCTCTTAGTATGTTTTTTTACCTCAATCATTTCTACTGCCATTTTAATCTTTTTGGTAATCAATTTTTTTTTTTCAAATGTCAGATTCTTTGATTATTTCCTATTTGATTGTTAATAGGAATTTCATTTTCTACAATCAATTTTTATTTTTCAGCATTTTAGTTTTTTGCTCCCTTTCACCAAACAACTAAACAACCAACCAAACAACAAAACAAATAACCAAAGTGCACTTCAGATATCGAAAGCCTATAGCGCAGGAAAACTCCATCCATAAGAGCATATAAGATGCAATTATAGATTTGTAGTGCAGTTGTTATTTGTGAGCTAGGCAAGCTATATGATCTCTAATGGTTCCGAAGTAGGCAATATCGGAGGCTTGGGGGACTGGGCATATTCCAATTCCTGTTAGTGATAATGAAACTTTTTTTGGTTTCAATTGTTAATCTGAAGTGGGAGGTAATGAAGATCTCTTGTTTATAATATTTAAGTTTATCTTTATGATTGAGATCATTCTCAAGTGATTGTTATTCTATATTGTAATTGATTGCCTTTACATTATTGATAGCCTTAAGCCTATGCATCTAATCTTGTGAAACCTTAGTTTATATTGCAAAGCGTAATTCAATTTCTTTATAATCTATAATGCAATTCCTATTGGTTTCACATCACTAACACTAATAACTATTTCTAAAGATGATGAATGCAACAATATGCCAGGCAGTCGGGGGTCCAAGGAGGCGTTGCCCCCTGGCGGGGTTCGACTTGCCCGGTTAGATCGCGGGTTCGATAAATTTTTATTTTAAGGGTAATTTTTAGGTTTTGCTTATTTTTAAAGTTTGTAAGTCGTTTGTATGGAGCAATACCGAGCGGTACTGAGTATGTATATGGCTGTACCGAGTATGTATCTAGTGGGACTAAGCATTGTTGTATCGAGTGGTACCGAGCAGTACTGAGTATGTACCTAGTAATACTGAGCGATACCAAGCGGTACCGAGATAACCGATTGTGGAATCTTACTCAGCAAAATATGGAGGTTTTTATGGCAGAACAGACCTATCTTGTATTTAATAATAAGGTGATAGATGGAACCACGAAGAAGAACTTTCAGCGATCGTTCGAAGAAGACTCCAGCGCCATTTGCAGTAGAAGAGAACTCCAAGCAATAGGCGAAGAGCAACTCATGGTGGGAGGAAGCTGATGCTGATCAAATGGAATGAACTAAAGAAAAGGGGAAAATGTTGCTTGAAGAAGAAGGGAGAAGAAACCTAGTTTCGGTTCAGAAATGACCGAAGACGCACGGGGTGGGGGGCTGAATTGAATAGATATATATTAGTTTAGGGTTTTTTTTTTTTTTTTTAATTTTAAGAGGCGTACCCTTTAAAAGATGAGGTGAGGCTTGCCTTAGTGAACTTGAGGTGTACACATCAATGCCAGTTTTTATTACGTAGGCTTTAAGGCTTATAAGTTTAAAATTGCGCTGAGGTGCGCCTTTTATTGTGCAATTTTACTCATACACATGACATTTTGTATGACGATACACAAGATTTAAGTATGAACAATAGGGTGAACAATGATATAATAGTAGATGGTTTGTGTGATGGTTTCTTGTGGCTCAAGTTGAAGAAAAACATATTGTTTCACGACATTGATAGAATTTTCTTTCACAATTATTAGCTTTTTAGCAAGTGTATATTTGACATTGCAGATTGCAATGATAATAAATTGGATTTTCTAGGCTTTTCGTTGATGGCGTCGAGCGGCTCGAACTCATGTCAGAAATCCAAAATTACTGCAATTACAAAATCAAGGCCATATCAAGATCAAAATTTTGTTAAGACAACTATCTAAATAGGCACATAGCATGAAGACAAAAATCTTCGTATTTAACTCAAACAAATAGAGAGAAGGGGAGGTAACGGAGAAGCCTAGACAAAAATAGGCAGGAAATGTCTTTATAAAAATGGAATTTAGCAACAAACTGAAATTTTTTGTAGGCTTATGTGACTCATACAACAAATTGAAAATTTTTGTGACTGAGGAACAATTGATTCAACCGAATATAGCAAGTGAAATGGAGAAGAAGAGCATCAAATATAGCAAGTGAAATGGAGAAGAAGAGCAAACCTAGGTGATCTATCGATGAGGGGAGGCCGAAAGCAGTTTCAAGTGAAATGGGGTTGACGAACAAATCAATGAGCCGATTGAGCGAGGAAGACGTGATGAAGGCGAAACAGGTGTTTTGGAAAGACAGGGTCTGGGAACGGTATTGACGGGACGTTACAGAGTTCTATATTTGATGAGGGCAAGGGTTTTTAGATGGTAGAAGAGTAAATACCCAAGTTTGGGTGTTAGATAAGTAAATATAGCAGTTTTAAGTGTTAGGTATGTAAAAACCCCAATTATAAAATAGCTAATAGATTGTGCTCTTTGATCAAATAAACTACTGAAAATTGAAACAGAGATGGATCTAAAAATGTATTTTATAGCTTTCTTTCTCCTTCGTCTAACTTATTAGAAGATGACAGTGGACATTTTGAGAATCCCAACTGACCACATATAGGACCTGTAAGCAATACTGGTGATTCATTTGTAGGTTTAACATCTCAATAGTTCATGGCGTAGTGAGCTACCTCTCATGGGCCATTGTGACAGCAATTATCGTAGAAAAACATAAAAAGAGAATTATAGATGCTATGCACATTGTTTGTTTGTAAAATGTTTATAAGTATAACTACCATATGCTATTTAGGCTCTTTTGTTCTTTAAGTTTGTTTTAAATGTTTTTTGTTTAAAATTTTTATTATTAAGTGAATGTACATGAGTAGTTTAAAATTGTTTTAGGGTTTCATGTATCGTATAATTCGCTTCCTTTCAGCAAGCAACCAAACAAGCAACCAAAGCGCACTTCAGATATCTAAAGTCCTTAGCGTAGTAAAACTCCATCCATAAAAACACCAGAGAAGCTATTGTAGTACAGTTGTTAGGTAGCCAAGCTATAGGAGTCCGATTGGCTTCAAAGCAGGCAACATCAGAAGCTTGGGAGGGACTGGGAAATTCCAATTCCCGTTAGAGATAATGGAGCTTATTTTTGTTTCAATTGTTAATTTGAAGTGGGAGTAAACCTGAGGCACCTACAATATCCTTTGACATACTACAACAACAACAAGCTTTTATCCCACTGTGGGGTCGGCTACATGAATCCTTTTTCTCCATTGTGTCATGTTAAGGATCAAATTCTCATTTAAATCTAATAAGGAAAGGTTATTTCTAATATTTTTTAACCAAGTTTTTTTTAGGTCTATCTCTACCTTTCTTAATATAAGTTAAATCTAATACAACTAATTTCCTAACCGGGTCATTGGAAAGCCTACGTTTTATGTGGCCAAATCATCTAAAGTGAGTATCTAATCTTATCTTCCATTGGAGCTACTTCAACCCTTTCACGTATATGCTTATTTCCTATTTTGTCTTTAAGAGTAAAGCCACTCATCCACTTGAGCATCCTCATCTTTGCAATTCTCAATTTAATATTATGCTTCTCTTTTAATGGACAATATTCAACACCATATAATTTTACCTTAAGTTTAAGTGGGACTTTTTTTATCACGTAACAAGCTCGATGCATTCCTCCACTTCAACCATTCAACTTGAATTCTACTAATAATATCCCCATCTATTTCACCATCACTTTGAACAATAGACCCAAGGTATCTAAAACGTGTGCTCTTATTAATGACTTGATTACCCAAAATCACAATCCCTCACTAGATCTTTTATTTCTAAAAGTACACTTTATATATTCAGTTTTATATCTATTCAAATGAAAGCTTTAAGTGATGCAGACATCCAACCGTCCATGCCAATCCAAGGAGCTGAAGATCGACGACCGAGATCATTTTGCTTTATTTTCGTTTATTAAGTGTATTTTAATTTAGTTTTGCAATTTCCCATTTTACCCTCTTGTTTTATGTAGGCCCAAGGGGCGAATGTGTCTTTTAATTTCTCTTGAGGCCTATATATAGAGGCCCCTTCTCTTGTATTTGGATGGATTATTGATAATAGAAAATTTTATTTTCATGATGATCTCTTAGTGAGTTCAGAAGGATCTCTTTGTGAGTTCCGACTTTCCCAAGTTCTCTTTGTGAGTTCTTGAGGAGAGTTTCGCGGATCTCTTTGTGAGTTCCGAGATTCTCAAGATCTCTTTGTGAGTTATTGAAGAGAGTTTCGTGGATCTCTGTGTGAGTTCCGACATCCCAACAATCTCCTTTGAGATATTGAAGTTTAAGAGCGTGAGGTTAGATATTCCTAGATTTTCCCAAACTTCTCATCCTCTACCAAGCTCGGGCTTTTCCTCCCCAAGTTCTCCTTGTCGCCGGCCCTGTTGGCCCGTCCATAAATTCACCCGCCGGCCATCCCTTAGGCCGACGCCCACCAACCCCCCATCTCCCCCTCTCTTCCTCCTTGGATAAAGAAATTTCTTAATTAGGAGAGGCTCACAATTAATGTCAATTCAAATTCGAAATTTGAATTTGAATTAGCATTAATTACTCCTTAAATTTGTCCTTCCAATTAAGCCAATAACCATTAATTTAAATCTGAAATTTAATTTCAGATTTAAATCAATTAATCATTTAATCCTCACAATTAATGACAATTCAAATTCAAAATTTGAATTTGAATTAGCATTAATTACTCCTTAAATTCGTCCCTCCAATTAAGCCAATAACCATTAATTTAAATATGAAATTTAATTTCAGATTTAAATCAATTAATCATTTAATCATCCTAATTAATGACAATTCAAATTCAAAATTTGAATTTGAATTAGCTTTAATTACTCCTTAATTTCAGATTTCCATTCTCTCTCCCCAAATTGATTTGGGCTTTAATTAATCTTGCCACCTAGGTAAGTATATGACATTTACGTTTCACATCATTAAGACTATAAGGTTGACCTCAATAATTCAAGTTTACCTTCAATTCCCTTTCTAGTCTTATTAATAAGAAGAATATCATTAGCAAAAAGCAAACAGTAGGGTATAACCTCTTGCAACTGTTTAGTGAGAACATCCATGACTAAAGCAAAAAGAAATATGCTTAAGGTTGATCCTTGATGTAATCCACCTGAAATAAGAAAATACTTGGTCAAACCACCTTTTGTTTGAACACAAGAAACAACTCCTGCATACATATGCTTAATGACTTGAATATAAGCATTATTAACCCTTTTTTTATATAGAATTCTCCATAACACTTTTCTTAGAATTTTATTATATGCTTTTTCTAAATCAATTAAATTCATATGTAGATCCTCCATATTCTCTCTATACTTCTCCATCAAATCTATCAATAAATATATAGCTTCCATAGTAGGCCTACATGGCATGAATCCAAATTGATTTTGAGAAACATTATTGTCACTCCGCAAGCTATGCTCCATAACTCTCTCCCGTAATTTTAAACTATGATACATTAACTTAATTCCACTATAATTCGCACAATGTTATGCATTACCTTTATTCTTAAAAATATGAATCAACATATTCTTTCTCTACTCATCTAACATCTTTTTAATCTTCAAAATAATATTTAAAAGTTTAGTAAGCCAAGAAATTCCTTCATCTCTTAAGCATTTCCACACCTTTATTGGAATATCATCAAGTCCAACAGCTTTTCTATACTTCATTTTCTTTAAAGCCTCTTTAACTTTGGTTTTACTGATATGCCGATAAAAATAAATTTTTAGTTTCATTCAGGGTGTTAAGATCGTTAAAGTCAATTGTATTCTCATAGTGTTCATTAGAAAGTTTAGCAAAATATATCATCCACTTTTGTTGAATATCCTTTTCTAATAAAAGTATTATTTTATTTTTAATATCTGAATTATAATTTGATTAAAAAACCCATATAGAAGTTCCATGGTTCCACTACCAAGTTTTCTATAGTTTGCTTAAGGACATGTAATTTTGTGAAATAAATTAAACTAATATTTTAATCATGCTAATCTTATATTATTACTAAGTACTAAGAGTTTCAAGAAATATTTAATTTAATTATCATGAATAATTAATTAATTTTTCTGTTTAAAGATCATGATTTAATGCAAATTAATCATAATGAAATTCTCAATTAGCACTAATGATTTCAAGTAAATAGTTAATTATTGAGTACTATAGCAGTAAAAAAAAAGGTTTCATATATATATATATATATATATATATATAATTCTTGTATATTTACATATTTAGAAACTATATTCTTAAATTCATTTATATAATATTATTATATAAAAAATAGTAAAATACTATAAAAATTATTATTAATATTTGTTTATTTAGAATAATAAATATAAACATTTAGATATTAGATTATAAATATATAAGATTTTTATGATATATATTATAATTTTCATGCCAGTTTGTAAATATAAATATTAAATGGGAAAGATATATTTGTACTAAAAAGTTAATATAGAAATCAGTTAATAAGGTGTCCCAGAAGAAGCCTACAGAATTGCTTGTTCCAAAGTTGTATTTCACAGGTTGTCCAAAGCTGTTATATTGTTTGCCCCCAAAAGATCAAAATATGCACAAGAAAATCCTCTTTGACTCGGCGACCGTAAAATCTTTGGGAATTCACGCTGATGTGAATGTATGAGGATCAGCTCGACTTTCTTTGTAAAAGGATATGCTTGATTTTTTTTTCCTAATAAAGAGTCTCTTATGCTCTTATGCAGTATTTTATGTTCATTGTCTTCAGCAGTAAAATCTGTTTTGTGCATGATCTAAGATCGTCCAATGATGCTATAGTGACTACAAATAGGCTCGAACTGAATGGTCTTCTTACTGTCTTCCCTATTGGGCAAATTTTGATCATCACTTTCTGCCAATGTATGCATTTCATTTCATTAAATATCCTTGAACTGCAAGAATTTGGTTATTATATGATGTTGTAGCTCTAATTGATAACTCCTGTTGATTTTTTTTTTCTTTTCAAAGCCTCAAGCTGCTTGTGAACTGTTGTTGAAAGTGATTTATTCATATCCAAGGTTTTGTTTGAAACGACTTTCTTACTGTTTCTTAAAAGAGTTTTTTGTATTAATTTTTTTTTAGAATAAGTAAATAAATCGTTTTAAGCAAAGCCTAAATTTAATAATTACCTATTTGTATGCATCCAAATTATCCCCATGAATTTAATATTGATTGTGGTGTATTGTCTTTGATTAATGATTATGTGGTGATGCGGAATATCGTCCGGAGATTAATCAGATTGCATCACGTCACATCTGTGCTAGGCACCGCAGCTCAGTACTTCTAATGTGATGCATTTTGGTTGGTCTTTATATGATATTTTGAGTCTAGTCTCCACAGAATAAATTCTCCTTGTCTTGTATTCTGCGTCTGGTCTCCTTGTCAGGATGTTTGTAGGGATTTTTATTTCTGTTCAGGTTGATTAAGTTTGTTCTGTATGATTAACTTTCTGAACTTTTTTTATATTTCTACTCTTTTAATATTTAATGAGCTTTAGACCTTTGCAAGTATGTGTTTTTCATAATGGGTTTATTGATCATCTTTGTAATATAAGAGTTAGGTTTTTTTTTGGGATGGTTTTTAAGCTGTATTGTTTTTTAGATATTAATTATAATTTTATTTGATTATTATTATTTTTTATCATTTTTATGGTGGAAAGTTGCTATTAATGTTATTTTTTTATTGTAATTTTACAATTAACTTTATAAAATGGTGCATTTGTTTCAAATAGGCCCATAGTGGTATGTATTAGTGAGCTTGAGCTCGACTTTATAAATTGCTTTTGAGTCGCTTGATGAGATAATGCTCCAAGTTTAATTTAATTTTGATTGAACTCTTTAGCTTTAGCTTGTAAGTTGACTTGTTTAAAAACATATCAATTAAGATTTTTCTTGAATTAAATTAATTAATATATTTTATTACAGTTAATTGGATGTTTAATTAAGTACTTCATAGGAGATTTTTGTTAAATTTTCATATGAAAATTTCGAAGTTTGATTTTGTAATATGATTTTAAAATATTGGGTGATAAACAAAATCGTTGTAAGTTGAATGTAATAAAAAAATAAATATTTTTAAGAAATGTGAGATAAGTAAAAAATTAATATGTTGTAATATTGCAAACTAGATATGTTAATGATGAAATGAAGAAAAATAAATTTAGGTGACTTAGCCAATAAGTATAATTGTCTCTGGTCAAACTTTGCAAGGTAAGGAAATGCTAGGACTAATGGTGTGGTGGAGTAATATACATATATATATATGCTTTAATTAAATTATATTTTTAGAAATAATAATATAAATTAAATAAAACTGTTCAAATAAAAAAAACCAGTTGCTTGCAGTGCTAGCTGCTTGAAAATAAAACATTAAACATGGAAGTGATTAATGTTTTAAATTCATCTAGTAGTGCTAGTAGTGAGAAATATTAGATGGAGAAAAAGTCATTAGTGATATGATGTCATTAGTATCTGAATTCATTGAAATGTAAAATTGAGATTTTTGATCTTTCATGTTTGAAGCGATGTTTTCTAAAACCCTAAAAGCGATGTTTTCTCGTGCTTCTCTGCCTTTTTTCTTTCTCTCTCTCATTCTCACACCTCTTTGATTTGCTAAATACTTCTCTAGTTTTGGAACCTTTATTTGGTCCGGTCACAGAACGTAGCTTTACGTTTGGCCGCCAGTAAAATCGAGCCACGCGTTCTCACTATTTACTGCGCCCTGACAACCCGACCAGGAATGGACCTACGATGGCTCAGTATTTCTCAATTTTGCTAGGTATTGCTAGGTATTGGTCGATTTTACTTGGCAATAACCAATACCGAGCAAATACCGAGCAAATATCGAGTAATACCGAGTTGTACCGAGTTTTACTGAGTTTTTCTAAAAAACTCGGTACAACTCGGTATTTGCTCGGTATTGGTCTTCAAAGAGCAGTATTTCTTATTATCGCCATGTAATACCTAGCAATATCGAGCAAATACCGAGTAATACCCAAGTTGTACCGAGTTTTTTTAGAAAAACTCGGTTCAACTCAATATTACTCGGTATTTGCTCGGTATTGATCTTCACATAGCAGTATTTCTCGTTATTGCCATGCAATACCTAGCAATACCGAGCAGTACCGAGTAATACCTCGAAATACGCGAACATAGTATTCCCGTGATCCGATCCGGGTCAAGTCATCGGGCCACGTGGTAGAGAGTAAGAGCACGTGGCGACATGTTATTGGCGGCCGAATGTAGCTCTACGTCCGGTCAGAGGACGTAATAACTGTTCCTAGTTATGAGGGTAAAGTTATGGTATTATCATAAACAAATTTGAATTCAACAAATATAAAATTTTTTGCACTTCATTTTGAGTGCTCATTATCTAAAATTTCTCATATTTTTATTATATTTTTTGGGAAGCAAAAATGTCACGGAAACTTAATCAACGTTGGATCTCTCTGCTTGAGCAACTAATGTGATGTAATTTCAATAAGTAATCCTGCAAATCTGATTGTTGTATATGTGATAAGTTTTTGCATACATTTAAGAAAGTAGGTCTCAAAATTGTGATGCGGGTGACATGAACATGAGGTGAAATTAGCATGCAGCGCATTAGTAACAAACTTGAAAGAGTCTAATCTTTAATTGCATTTATTCAGACATTAAATACCCAACATAAGTCAAAGGACCAATTAGGATATGCTCTAGATGTCGGCCATATCCTAAAAAACTTAATATAATTAATGTATTTAACCACTCTTTCATAACTGACTCGATACATGTTTTTAAAGCGCTTAGGCTGTTTAGCTTGCTCCCCAATTTAGGCCGGGGCAATTCTAGATTTGCATTGCACTAGCTAGGTTCGGGTCGTTGATTTTCAATACCCACTTTAGACTTAAGTTCTGAGGCAGTCTCAGGCTATAAGACCTCAACTACCAGGAATTTAATCCTAATTTTCTAATAAAATTGATCACTCAAACTTAAAATATTTTTCAATCAAATTCGAGCCCAACACTTAGAATATGCTGGTGTGTTTTTGAAGTAATTCAGATTCTTAAAACACTCCCTACCCTTCTTCCTTTGACTCCAGAAATAAGTGTTCAAATTTGATCCAATCCCGATTGAAAATTCCAGTCCTTACCTCCTTTGATACCAAACTTTGAAAATCTAAATAAAATTTTATACCGCTATTTTAATCGAGAGTATTCACAAGAAATTTCAGTTTCCTACGATGTAATTAACTATGAGGGCTTACGCTCGTAGGAGATTTAGAACCCCATATTTAATTTTCAAAATTCAAGTTTTCAAATCCGTCAATTAATTATCTTTGGCAAATTCAAAATTAAACGATCGTTATCTCCATTTTCAAACGATTAATAGTGATTGATAACTTCTTTCATCGGAGAGATATATCAATTTCTATTGTGATTTTGATTATGAAATTAATGATCTATTATCCGGATTATTATAGTTAAACAATTGATTGAACTTCATTTTAATCTTTCGAGATCATATGTTGTCTCTACTGAGTTTGATTACGATAATCAGGATGAATAAAAATTTTATAATTCGAACCTATTAGGGAATGATATGTTCACATCCCGAGGTGATATATTATTCATAATGACGTGTTCAATTTCAAAATTTTAAAAATTTAATTTTTCCCAAAGAAAATTAATATGGGTACCTCGATTTCATATTTGTACCTATTATAATTCTAAATTATAATTATAAAGATATCTTATGATAAGTCTATCTATTAGAAAGAATATTAAGATAATCTTAATATGAAGTATTTCAGAATAAATAACGAATGTAGAACTAAATAAAGTGTACCTATTCCTCTTTCTACACGGATATGTATGAGAATCCGCTTTCAAGTTAACCGGATATGGAGATGGCGACTAGGGTCGAATCCCTCCTCGCCCACAACCGGCCCAAAAGGGAAGGGCCTTTCCCTCTGGGGTAGTAAATGTGAGATCTCGTTCCCTTACTGTTCCTCTATGAATTGGATTTTCCTCCCAGAATCGGCCAGGATGAAGTTGAGATCGTCCAGGCCGATCAGTGCATTGAAAACAGCTGATTTCTGGAGTGTTTTCTGGAAGGATTTCTGGACAGGATCGTCTGGGACGATGTTGAGATCGTCCAGGCCGATCTGTACTGTAGAAATTATCGGCCAGACAACAGCCCTGGGAGCTATCCAGGACGATCAGAATTTGGTCTGATCGTCCCGGGACGATCTGGCGATCGGCCAGGCCAATCTGTGTATGATATAAGGAAATGAGCTCGTTTTGAGGAGAGAGAAAATCAGATTTTAAAAATCAGATATTTTGAGGAGAGAGAAAGAGAAAGGGAAAAAGAAGAAAAGCTTGGTTTTGGAGGCCGCGGAGCGCTTTTCGTCCGACGCTGCTGTTGGAGAAAGTGTAGATCTTGTGGTAAGGACTCTGAACCCTGTTTCTGTTTTCGAAGATATTGTGTTTTGATCGAGTTGTGCACTGTTTTGTGTTTTCGTAGTCTACTTTTAGACCTGATTTCGTATTGACACAACTTTCACCGCACAACTTTTAGTATGTTATAGATATGACTATTGTACACGATTTGACTGTATTCTATGAAGATTTTATCGGTCGGAATTGATTCTACGCGATTTTACTTGAATAGAAAATTATCAGGACTTGATTTGATTTGGATTCTTTACATTGATAGTCTTGTATTGATGCCGTGGATATTCATTGGTAATTTGGAGAAATTCGGAATTTGTATCTTTTTGCAGGATTTTTGTGTAAATTCGATAGACTACCGTTACTCTGCCCGATTTTCGTATGATTTCTGATTTGGCTGAAATTGATAGATTGAATCGATATGCATATGATTATTGATATGATTGCTTTAATATATTGATTATTGATTGATTATTGATACTGATCACAAGTGGAACCTGGTTGAACATTGGTTGAAGATTGATTGACCTGTACAGGATGGTGGGCCGACGGGCTTTCCTTTAAACATTGATTATTGATATATTGATGGGAGTCATAAGGAGTTTATTGATATGCCGACGGGCGAAAAGAGTGACGACTCTTATTGATTGAACCAATGTAAATGATATCTACAACAGCAATATGGATTCTACAACAGCAACATAGCCAGTAGATTATACTTGTTCAGTATATAGTATTGAATTGCATGTTTACTATATTGATTTACGGATTTATTGCTTTATCGATTTCTGCTTTATTGATTTGACCGGATTTACTGTATCGTACGGATTCTATTGATTTCATCGATTGACTACTGAGCATTGATATGGACATAGATAGATATAGATATTGCATTGATAGCATGTATATGGACATCGTATAGATTCATTGTACTACTGCCTACTGTTTCTGCACTGTATTGATTGCTTCGTAGATTCATTGCTTCGTATTGCTTTTCTCGATTGATTTCATTGAATAGATTGTATTGATTTGACAGCATCGATTTGATTGACGGATATTGATTGATTGAGTTGATTTATCGATTTGCCTGCCGCTGCATTGACTGGTTTTACTGACTATTGATTTCCGGATTGCATCGACTACTGATTTGATTTCCGCTGCATAGACTCATTGACCATTGACTGATTCGGATTGATAGATTGACATGCATATTGATAGCATCGCCGTGCTTTGATTTCAGTTATAGGTATTAGGTGACCTGCTGGGCTTTGTAAAGCTCATTATATGTGGTTGATATTTTCATGTCAGGGCTTGGGAGCAGGAGATATGAATTGATCCAGATCTTCAGGTTTTTGTCTTTTGGTCGATTGATGATTCTTTTGTACTCAGGACAGGATAATTTCTTTACTTGTATTGATAGTGTAGTTCCTGAGTATTGTACATGATGTTTTGAGTTATGAATCGACTGTTATATCGATGTTTAAATTTTATAGATGTTTGATAGATTGCTTACTGAAGGTTTTAGATAACTCTGATAAATTGTTGGAGTAATTGATTGACATTCTTTCCAAGTTTGATCTTGGGGTCGTTACAGTAAAATCATGATCGGGATTCTTTTTTTTTTTTACTTTTGTATGGGTTGATGGGTTGCCCGGGACTCGAACCCGGAACTAGTCCGATGGAGTAGATAATTTTTCTTTGTTACTATAGAAGAAAAAGATCCCTCCCCAAACCGTGCTTGCAGTTTTCATTGCACACGACTTTCCCTATGTATATATCAAAAAGAAGAAATAATGAAATATCGATGCAGATTTCTCGCATTCCAGTTTCTGCATCAGGTAATTTGGCAGATGCTAAAGTACAGTTGACCTCTTCATGGGATACTACTACATGGGATTGGGTGATTCAAGGTCCTGATCTTCATATTTTTTCAAAACCATTACTTTTTAAATCAAACAGCGAACAGGCGAACTCCCGGCTCACACGCACGAACAGGCGAACTCCCGGCTCACACGTGCTAGGCGTGCGGGATGTCGGGATTGACGTCGTAGGCCTAACGCGGCCATAGCCGGTCATGTTGACGCGGACGGGCGTACGGCTGGCCAGGTGATCCGACATTGCGACGTGACCACGCGGGAAAAATGAAAATGGGCAGAGGCGTATACGGTTCAGCACGGGTTAGTTTCGGGTTGACCCGTACCCGACCTATTTTTTAAATGGGTTGAAAATTGAAACCCAAACCCGACCCATTTGTTAAAGGGGTCGACTCAAATCCGGATTTTTCGGGTCGGGTCAATAATTGACACAATGACACCCCTACATTCGAAAAGATGCCATATCTACTTGATATTCATGCCCATGGAGATATCTGACTATGCCACTTGGTCATCTAATTTATTTCTTGGCCACAAATTTTTATTTTTATTTTTTTTGGAAATTTTTGGGCTTTAGCCCGTATATTAATAATCAGCTGTTACAAAAATAATACAAGTAAAGGAAAAATCCTATGCCCAGCAACCAAAAGGGAAACCAAACAAAATCCAAAAAGATATGGTAGAGAATAAAGCAAGGGGGAAAACCGGACTCAGGAAATCCAGGAATTAACATCCATGGGCATGAAAGTCAAAAATACTCGAAGCCAACAAGAACGGAGCCCAAAGATAAGCAGCAGATATCGTAAAGATCCTGGTTGCCAATAGCAGAGAAAAATTCCAGAGGTTGCAAAAATTGCCGTCACAATCTGGAAGAAATGCAAATCGGCCGTCCAGGAAGAGGCATTGATTCCATTCATCATTGTCCGGTGGAGCAGAAGGAGCTCCCAAAAACTCGTAGAAAAAGCCATGAAGAGAGAATAACAGCAAATTGGCCGCATATTCTATGTTGCATACTTTATATATAAGGATATATTTTATCATTATAAATTTATAATATAGCTTTTCCCATAGTGCCCCAAGACCCCTATAAATATTGGACCAAAGGGCAATTTTGAAGGAATTTTCCCCGCTTACAACTACCTTATAAACGCCATATTTGCAATAAATCCCAAAGACTCTCTTAGGGCATCTCCAATCGAAAATCTCATTTTTCATTCCAAAATGCAGTGAAACCAAAAAATGCCGTGATTCATCTCCAATCGAATGTCATTTTGTCCCGTAAACTGTCCTTCTCTTCATTCGTGCCTTTCTTCCCAAAGTTCGGTAGAGATAAAAGATAGGTGCAGATGAACATTGCCACGCCAATATTGACGTCGCACTGTTCATCCGCGATCAAATGACGTCAAAAATGACGGTCGGTTGGAGCAAAGCAAGATCGTCAAATAAGTGTTTGCCGTTCCATTGGAGTTGCCCTTAGCTCTCCAGCTTCTCTGTTTTTTTTTTTTTTTTTCTTTTTCTTCCTCATTCTTACTTCTCTTTGGTTTGCTAAATACTTCCCTAGTTATGAGGGTATAGTTCTGGTATTATCATAAACAAATTTGAATTTAACAAGTATAATATTTTTTACACTTCATCTCGAGGGCTCATCATTTAAAATTTGACATATTTTTCAGGAAGCAAAATTGTCACATAAACTTAATCAACATTGGATATCTCTACTTGAACAACTAATGTGAGGTAATTTCAATTACCTAATCCTTCGAATATGATAGTAGTCAATGTGATAGGTTTTTGCCTATATTTAAGAAAGTATGCCTCAAAATTGTGATGCGGGTGACATGATAAGTGGAATTCACTTAAGCCTAATATGGGATGAAATTATCACATTCGGCCACCATATGTCATTTGGATACTAATCAAGACGTGCCACATCATCAATACATTGTGTAAGACTTCTATGTACTGATGTGTATCAGGTGATGTGGCGCGTCATGATTAGCCTTTGGACAAACGTACTGATGACCGCATGTAATAATCTCTCCAACATGAGAGTGATTTAACTATGTGGTATGTTCTCGACCTAACTTTATTTACTCAAAATGAATAATGTTGAATATCTATGAAGGCTCTCACCCTCCTTTAATATTAAAAGAAACTAACTTTTTTACCAATTTTAAAATTTATTTTACCAAAAATTTCAACATCAATAATTTATAAAAATTACGTTATTTTATACCTTAAATTTTAAATAATTCTCGATGAAATTTAATTTTATATAAACTTAAAATTTTACATAAAAGTAATTAATTAAAAAAATTAATTTAAATTTTCAATTTGATTTAAAATTAAGTAATTGAAATTAACGTTCTAAATAATTAAAAAATTCAGCAATTATAAAAAATTCAATGTAATTTGCATAATATTAATTGCTACTCACACTATAAAATAAATATAAATAAATAAAGAATGATAAATGTCCACATTGCAATTAATATATTTTTATAATTTATATTTTTATTCAGCTCACCTTAGTTTGTTGTTTGAAAGTTTTAGCTATCAATTACGTGCTATTTTAAGTTCGAGTCTTATATATGTGATGTGTGTGTGAGTTTGCCTTAATTTATCTAAATATTAAAAAAATATAATTTATATTTTCCTTATTTTTATTAAAATTTTTATATAATCAAATTTATTTGCCGAAAACAAACGAAAACAAATGAAATAAAAAGAAAAATAGCAAGACAAAAGAAGGGAAAATTATTAGGTCTGGACACCGGATGTAGAGATACGTCAAATGTCCAATGAAATATTGACATGTGGAGTGTACAATCGCTCTAATATTAATTTATAACTCCCCAAAATTAAATTTGAAAGAATTATATATTTATTATTTTAATAATATACTAGAGCTTCTATAAATCATCAATATAAATAATAACCAACAAAAATAGCTAAAATTTTATACATCAAGTTATTTTACTATTTATTCACCCAAAATATTATTTGCACTAACTAGAAGATCACTCAGCAAAATAAAATAAAATAAAATATAGATTCAAAATTTAAAGAAACCCTAAGGATTTCTGACAATCTCCCTCTAACTGATTCGCTAACCCATTTTTCGACTTGCAATTATTAAAATTTCATATATTGAGCTCAAAAGCTCAGCATTAATCAAAAACTTACTAAAGCTTTCAATGTAAGGACTATATAAAAAGCCAAAAAGAAAATGCTAAGTCTAATATAATCAATAACAATCCATATAAAAAAAAAATAATAAAAACGAAAACAATCAATATAGTTAATGACCAAATATTATCAATAAAACTCGAAATGATCAATAATAAAAGTAAAAAAATCATTACAATAAATTTATAATTAATAATTTGTATAAAATTCAATAAATTGGTTAAACAATGATGCATAAATCATTCGTAAATCACTAAATGAATCTATATTATCTATTCATATGCATAATCTATTTATTTGTTATCAATGCATCTAATACTGTTAATGATATTAATGTATATGTCAATATCATCAGTGCTATCAATATATGTATGCATAAATATATGATTTAGCAAAATAAGACATCTAACTTTAATGTGATGTTTAATTTCAACATCTTTTATCCCAATTGATTCCTAGTTTGTTATTAGTCATATCAATTATCACTTCTTCAATTAATTAATTTTCATATTCAATTAATCAATTATTATTACAAGTGGTTTCATTAAATTAATAAAGTGTCATTACTCCATGCCCGTCAGCGTAATCGGTCATTTGTTATAGGGAATAACCAGGATAACATCACAAACAATCTTTAAAGGAAAGCATGTCGGACCACCCTCATGTGTAGAGTATTATATTTTAACAATCAACCTATTTTATAGTGTTAACAGTTAATTTTTCTTGCTTATGAAAATACCACAATCAAAATGTAGTCAGAAATAATCAATTCTGTTCATTACAAGAAAATCTATATAATAATAAAAATTATTAAAAACATAAATAATCATTACATTTGTTATATGGACAATTGTTTTTATTATAAATGTGTTTGTTCATAGATATGTTCATGAACGTGTTTGTTTGATAGTTAAAAAAATTCGTTAAATATGTTCGCGAACAAACTCGATAAACACTAAACGAACGAACATGAACTGAACATGAACCAAACATGAACACTCCTTAATTTAAATGAATTAAACATGTACACAAACGCTAAAACTCGAACAAAAATGAACCAAACTTGAACAAGCTGATATTAAATGAACAAACATGAACACTCACATACTCGGCTCGGTTCGGTTCGTTTGCAGTTTGGTTGGGTACTTGGGTTGACGGCTTGAAGATAACATGATATAACGAGTAGTGCACATACAAGATCTATGACTTGGAGATAAGCAATGAGTGTGACAAGCTTTATATTAGAAGGTTGGGGATAGCTAGGATATTTTTAATTCCCAAAAAAATCTAATTTTTTCCCTTAAAAAAAAAAAAGGATAGCTAGGATCGATGATTAATGACTAATGACTAATGATAATGAAGAGCTCGTTGCTTCTTGACGAGACGGTGGAATGCAGTTGGGAGGTGCATGCATGTGTTGTGTTAAATAGTGAGAAAAATGAAAGATATGGAGATGATGGACAAGAAAAAAGAAAATTGATAGAGAAAATTTTATTCTCTCTCTATATTTATATATGGATGGAATCAGGCATAATTTTCAGAGGGGACAAATTTATAGTAACTGTTTGCATATATGTCGGGGGTCCAAGGGGGCAGCGCCCCTTGGTGGGGTTCGACCTTTTTCTTCGCTGTGCCCCCGGAACAAATTTTGATTTACTATTTTTCTTTGTATTTGGTTCATCATTCCCTAGCAATAACACATTTACACAATCTATTTAATTATATTGGGGGCAATTGTCTGAAGATCATAGTATTTTAACATTTTTAGGGGAGGGAATTACCTAAAACCTTTATAATAAAGATTAAAAAAATACATAATTATATAATGAATGAAATTTTTTTTTTTGCCCCCCTAGCCATAATGGGTTCTGCCCCTAGGGAAGGATAGGTGGAGAAATTGTGGAGAAAAGAGCGGAGAGGAGGTTGTTGTCGGCTAAGTGCCAATGTTGGTATTCTAGAGATGTAGCGTCGAGTGGGCAAGAAACAGTGCCGGTGATGTGTCCAGCATAGCCATTCGCCGTGAATTGTTGGAGAAGTTGAATGCGCCAGATAGCGTACTTCTCAGAGGTGAGTATTAGAACACTCCAGATAAACCGTTGGCTTATACATTGTATTAAATTAAATGAAATGCAAGGTGTTTGTTTCCTATTGGTCTTCGGCTTCTTGAGCCGTACTGGCTTTCTATATTTATAGACCTGCCAAACGTCTGTAAAGATTATTAAAAGAATATACATTGTCTATCTTATGTCTTCTGGTTTCTTCACTGTTCTCTAGACCATTAGTTTCTTCATGGTATCAAGAGTAGGTTAGGTCCTCTTCTTCTCCGATGGATCAATCAGCGTCTTCAGGAACTACACAACCGCAAGCATCACCTGCACTCGACGCCTCAGAAATGGTGATTCCTTCCAATCTCAAATTCTTGGTGTCAAACATCAAGAATGTCGTGACGATTCCGCTCGCAATCGACAACTACACTCTATGGCGATCTCAGGTCCTCAAGATCGTCAGTGCTAATGGGTTTCAACAATTTCTTGATCCCGATTTTCTCCCTCCCTCTCAGACTATCACGGTCTCAGACGGCCGGTCCTCAACAAACCCATCATTCTCTAAATGGGCTCTCACGGATCAAAACATCTCCGCCGCCATCTGCTCCACCATTTCGGCACCCGTTCTGCCCTATGTCATTCACCTCGACACCACGGCCGCTATCTGGATGTCGCTTCAGAACAGGTTTCAATCAACGAACAGATCCAAGGTTATTCAATTGAAAAACGAACTTCATAACATCACCCTCAAGAACTCCAACATGAACCAGTATCTCACGGAGATCAAATCTTTGGTGGACCAAATCGCTGCAGCTGGGGCGATCGTTGATACAGAAGACGTCATCATGTACATTCTTAACGGTTTACCCCCATCGTATCAATCATTCAAGACGGCTATTCGAACAATGCTGCATCCAATATCGCTTGATCAGCTCTATCCTCTTCTTCTAAGTGAAGAAGTAAATTTGGCAACCGACGCTTCCAAGTTCACGAACAGGTCAGATCCAAACACTGCACTCTTCAACTACAGGGGAAGAGGCAAAAGATCCAGAGGAAAACCTCCGACTGGCACAAATAACCCTTCAAGAAACACGATGGCAAGCTCTGTAATATGTCAGATCTGTCTCAAAAAGGGTCACTCGGCACAGACATGCTGGCACCGCGCGAACATGCAATACACCCCGTCTTCACGCAATACCAATACGGCGTTGTTGGCGGGCTCCGACAATAATGACGACAACTGGTTTCTGGACTCAGGGGCTTCCACTCATCTCACTAATTCGCTTGACAACCTGTCCATCTCATCTCCATATCAAGGGTCAGATACCGTCACAATTGGAGACGGTAGCTCTGTCAAGATCTCTCATACAGGGGCGGGCATTCTCCCGACCCCGTCGAGTAAGCTTACATTATCACACATTCTTCATTCGCCTTCTTTACAATTTAATCTTCTTTCGATTTCTCAATTAACCAAAGACAACAACATCTCCATTATATTTGATCCCACCGGTTTCATATTGAAGGATTTGACGACGGACAGGGTTATTCTTCGCGGCCCGTGTAAGGAAGGCCTCTACCAAATTCCTACAGCAAATAAAGTACAGCATCACAAATCGCTTGCTGCAAGTAGCTCCTCGGCACTCCGGTGGCATCATCGGCTGGGTCACCCGCACAAGAGAACGTTTAACATCATTTCTAAATGTAATCCTGCATTAGCTCTAGGGAAATATGCCATCAACTGCAATTCTTGTAATAGCTCTAAATGTCATAAGTTGCCCTTTGAGCACTCAGAACATCATAGTAACTCTTTACTCTCGCTTATTCACTCGGACGTGTGGGGCCCGGCTCCTATTGCATCAAATCAGGGATACAGATATTATGTCATCTTCATTGATGACTACTCTCGTTTTACCTGGGTGTTTCCCCTCCAGTTCAAGTCTGACGTTTTCTCTGCTTTTAAAACCCAGGTCGAGAACTATACTTCACAGAAAATTAAAATACTTCAGTCGGACGGAGGCTCCGAATACGTTAATCACGCTTTCTCCTCATTTTTACAACAACATGGGATTCTACACCGGAAATCCTGCCCCTATACGCCCGAACAGAACGGTGCTGCAGAGCGCAAACACCGTCACGTCATCGAAACCACCCGTACTCTTCTTGCCACTGCATCGGTTCCATATGTCTACTGGCCGGATGCGGTATTGACGGCGGTTTACCTCATCAATCGACTACCGTCGGGCACCATCAAGAACGCCTCCCCATTTGAATTATTCTACAACCACAAACCACGCTACGATCATCTAAAGGTGTTCGGCTGCGAGTGTTTTCCTCTCGCTCCACCGCACACACGTCACAAACTGCAACCTAAAGCTCAGTCTCACGTCTTTCTTGGTTATGCTGACGATCATAAGGGTTATAAATGTTTAAACATTCATAACAACAAAATTACTATAAGCAGACATATTGTCACGCCCCTGAATCTAACTTGGAAAGAATGTCGATCAATTCGCAACAATTTACCAGAGTTATCTAAAAATCCTTCAGTAAGCATTCTATCAAACATCTATAACAATTTAAACATCAATATAACAGTCGATTCATATCACAAAACGTCATATACAATACTCAGGAACTACACTATCAATACAAGTAGAAAAGCTATCCTGTCCTGAGTACAAAAGAATCATCTATCTATCAAAAGAACTAAAAACCTGCAGATCTGGATCAACTCCTATCTCCTGCTCCCGATCCCTGACCTGAAAATATCAACCACATATAATGAGCTTTACAAAGCCCAGCAGGTCACTTAATACCTATAACTGAAATCAGAGCACGGCAGAGCTATCAATATGCATGTCAATCTATCAATCTGAATCAATCAATGGTCAATAAGTCTATGCAGCGGAAATCAATAGTCAATAAAACCAGTCAATGCAGCGGTAGGCAATTCGATAATCAACTAAATCAATCAACGTCGTCAATCAAATCGATGCTATCAAATCAATACGATCTATTCAATTGAAATCAATCGAGAAAGGCGATACGAAGCAATGAATCTATAAAACAGTCAATACAGTGAAGAACAGTAGCGACAGTGAATCTATAAGTCTATAGGCAGCAATACGATGAATCTATAAGCAGTAGTCGATGTCCATGCTATCAATGCAGTATCTATATTCATCCATTTCTATATCAATGTTCAATGTCAATGCACAGAAATCAATCAGTGAAATCAATGAAATCGTACGATCTAGTAAATCCAATCAAAGTCGATAAAGCAGGAATCTATAAAACAATGAATCTATAAAGCAATACAGTAAACATGCAATTCAATACTATATACTGAACAAGTACAATCTACTGGCTATGTTGCTGTTGTAGAATCCATATTGCTGTTGTAGATAATACATTGGTTCAATCAATAAGAGTCGTCACTCTTTTCGCCCGTCGGCATATCAATAAACTCCTTATATCTCCCTTCAATAATCAATAGTCAATGTTTAAAGGAAAGCCCGTCGGCCCACCATCCTGTACAGGTATCAATATCAATCTCCACCAATGTTCAACCAGGTTCCACTTGCGATCAGTATCAATAGTCAATTCAATCAATAGGCAATTCAATAGTCAATATTAAAGCAATCATATCAATAATCAATGCATGTCAGTTCAATCTATCAATCTCATACAATTCAGGAATCGTACGAAAATCGGGCAGCATAACGGTAGTATACAGAATTTACACAAAAATCCTGCAAAAAGACACAGTTTCCAAATCTTTCCAAATTACAGTAGAATATCTATAGCGTCAATACAAGACTATTATCCTATAGAAATCAAATCAAATCAAGTCCCGATTATTTTCTATTCGATTAAAATCACGTAGAATTCGATTAAAATCTCGTAGAATCAATTCCGACCGGTAAAATCTTCGTAGAATACAGTCAAATCGTGTACAATAATCATATCTATAACATACTAAAAGTTGTGCGGTGAAAGTCTTGTCAAATCAAAACCAGGTCGAAAAGTCGACTACGAAAACACAAAACGGATCATATCTCGGTCAAAACACAAAATCTCTGAAAACAGAAACAGGGTTCGGAGTCCTTACCACGAGATCTTCACTTTTCCCAACAGCAGCGTCGGACGAAAAGCGCTCCGCGGTCTCCGAAAATCGACTTTTCTCTTTTCTTCCTTTCTCTTTCTCTCTCTACAAAATATCTGATTTTTAAAATGATTTTTCTCTCTCCTCAAAACGAGCTCATTTCCTTAAGTAATGCTCATATCGGCCCGGCCGATCGTCTCGATCGTCCTGGACGATCAGACCAAATTCCTATCGTCCTGGGACGATTTTTCAGGACGATTAATACTGTTCATAGGCGATAAAATCCCCTACTCACTGACTTGTGCCATCCACTAATCGTCCCGGGACGATACCTCGATCGGCCTGGACGATTTCGTCCAGAAATCATTCCAGAAAGCACTTCAGAAATCAGCTGTTCAATGCACTGATCGGCCTGGACGATCCAAATTTCGTCCTGGCCGATTCTGGGAGGAAAATCCAAATCAGAGAGGAACAGTAAGGAAACGAGATATTACAATCTCCCCACCTTAGAAAAATGTCGTCCCGACATTTCCCTACAGGTGCGAAGCAGAAACAACGATGCAAAACAAATCGATCAAAATCCAAATCCAAAACAAAACTCGTCGAAATCCATACAGAACACACAATGCAATCAATCCAATGTCAATATGCGATGTTCATATGTCAATATCAATCGGTTAGTCAAATCAATCTTACCAGTAAAATCTTCTGGTCGTTGCTGATCCTGATGCTGTAAACTCTGTAGACTGTAGACGCGTGGCACCACTGGAGGAAGTGCAGAAGGTCGTGGCGCAACTGTCTCCCTCTGATCTCTAACAGTCCTATCATCAATCCTGTTTGCTGATCTCTCACTGTAGGCTCTCGAGGCAACAGTCCTCTGCTGTCCTGTACCCGTGCCCGAATCAGTCCTTCCATCCAGTCCTTTCTGAGGACAATTTGCTGCTCTGTGTCCTTGCTGTCCACAGTGAAAACACTGTCCCGTCAATAGGTAGCACTGACCTGCATGTCGTCTACCACAATGACTGCACGTGCCAGAACCACCAGATGATACTATCGATGCAGATCGTGACACAGATCCCGATGCAGATCCCTTCGAACCCTCATAACTGCTTCTCTTCTCTCTATCTCTGTCTCTACCAGAATCATCTCGTCGTACGTCATCTCTCCTCCTCCTGGTATCCTCGTACCTCGATACTGGTGCCGTCAACTCAATTTCTATCAATCGGGCCCGCTCCACTAGCTCAGAAAACTCGTGGATCCGAAAAGGTACAAGTGGTTGCCTCAGCTCTCTATTCAATCCGTGCAGAAATCTATAACATTTGTCTTCAGAAGTAGGAATCAAGTGAGCAGCGTACCTCGCAAGTGCAGTAAACTCGGACTCGTACTGCATCACTGACTTGCGGCCTTGCTCCAATCTCATGAATGCTTCCTGCATCTGTCGCTGAGCTGACGGTGGTACAAACCACATCCTGAATACTGTAGTGAACTCATCCCAGGTGATCTCAGCATTGGTCTTCCCCTGGAATTTCTCTCTCTGCTGTCCAATCCACCATCTCTCTGCCTCACTTTCCAACATGAATACTGCCAAAGGTACTTTCCTGTTCCCCGGACACTGCATACTATCAAAAATCTTCTCTATCCTCATTATCCAATCCTCAGCAGCCTGTGGTCCTACAGCCCCTTTGAACAACGGAGGCTTCAGCTTGTGGAACATCTGCAAATGTCTGTCAACTTCTTCCTCTTTGCTCCCACTCATCTTACTCTGGGCATCCCCCATAACATGTGCAATCGCAGTCGCTAACTGCATCATACTCTCTGAAGGTACTGGAGATGCGCTGTGTTGCTCATTTGGTACACTGGATTCTGCCGGAGGATCCATATCTTTTCACCTGCACATTTCAAAACAATAATACACATATGCAATGATGTATGCCAATGAAGCTCGTAAAGCTACCCAGTCTACCCAATCTCTCAATCCAAGCCTACAACTCTGGTAACAATCCATTCTTCCAATAACATTGCTCTGATACCAACTTGTCACGCCCCTGAATCTAACTTGGAAAGAATGTCGATCAATTCGCAACAATTTACCAGAGTTATCTAAAAATCCTTCAGTAAGCATTCTATCAAACATCTATAACAATTTAAACATCAATATAACAGTCGATTCATATCACAAAACGTCATATACAATACTCAGGAACTACACTATCAATACAAGTAGAAAAGCTATCCTGTCCTGAGTACAAAAGAATCATCTATCTATCAAAAGAACTAAAAACCTGCAGATCTGGATCAACTCCTATCTCCTGCTCCCGATCCCTGACCTGAAAATATCAACCACATATAATGAGCTTTACAAAGCCCAGCAGGTCACCTAATACCTATAACTGAAATCAGAGCACGGCAGAGCTATCAATATGCATGTCAATCTATCAATCTGAATCAATCAATGGTCAATAAGTCTATGCAGCGGAAATCAATAGTCAATAAAACCAGTCAATGCAGCGGTAGGCAATTCGATAATCAACTAAATCAATCAACGTCGTCAATCAAATCGATGCTATCAAATCAATACGATCTATTCAATTGAAATCAATCGAGAAAGGCGATACGAAGCAATGAATCTATAAAACAGTCAATACAGTGAAGAACAGTAGCGACAGTGAATCTATAAGTCTATAGGCAGCAATACGATGAATCTATAAGCAGTAGTCGATGTCCATGCTATCAATGCAGTATCTATATTCATCCATTTCTATATCAATGTTCAATGTCAATGCACAGAAATCAATCAGTGAAATCAATGAAATCGTACGATCTAGTAAATCCAATCAAAGTCGATAAAGCAGGAATCTATAAAACAATGAATCTATAAAGCAATACAGTAAACATGCAATTCAATACTATATACTGAACAAGTACAATCTACTGGCTATGTTGCTGTTGTAGAATCCATATTGCTGTTGTAGATAATACATTGGTTCAATCAATAAGAGTCGTCACTCTTTTCGCCCGTCGGCATATCAATAAACTCCTTATATCTCCCTTCAATAATCAATAGTCAATGTTTAAAGGAAAGCCCGTCGGCCCACCATCCTGTACAGGTATCAATATCAATCTCCACCAATGTTCAACCAGGTTCCACTTGCGATCAGTATCAATAGTCAATTCAATCAATAGGCAATTCAATAGTCAATATTAAAGCAATCATATCAATAATCAATGCATGTCAGTTCAATCTATCAATCTCATACAATTCAGGAATCGTACGAAAATCGGGCAGCATAACGGTAGTATACAGAATTTACACAAAAATCCTGCAAAAAGACACAGTTTCCAAATCTTTCCAAATTACAGTAGAATATCTATAGCGTCAATACAAGACTATTATCCTATAGAAATCAAATCAAATCAAGTCCCGATTATTTTCTATTCGATTAAAATCACGTAGAATTCGATTAAAATCTCGTAGAATCAATTCCGACCGGTAAAATCTTCGTAGAATACAGTCAAATCGTGTACAATAATCATATCTATAACATACTAAAAGTTGTGCGGTGAAAGTCTTGTCAAATCAAAACCAGGTCGAAAAGTCGACTACGAAAACACAAAACGGATCATATCTCGGTCAAAACACAAAATCTCTGAAAACAGAAACAGGGTTCGGAGTCCTTACCACGAGATCTTCACTTTTCCCAACAGCAGCGTCGGACGAAAAGCGCTCCGCGGTCTCCGAAAATCGACTTTTCTCTTTTCTTCCTTTCTCTTTCTCTCTCTACAAAATATCTGATTTTTAAAATGATTTTTCTCTCTCCTCAAAACGAGCTCATTTCCTTAAGTAATGCTCATATCGGCCCGGCCGATCGTCTCGATCGTCCTGGACGATCAGACCAAATTCCTATCGTCCTGGGACGATTTTTCAGGACGATTAATACTGTTCATAGGCGATAAAATCCCCTACTCACTGACTTGTGCCATCCACTAATCGTCCCGGGACGATACCTCGATCGGCCTGGACGATTTCGTCCAGAAATCATTCCAGAAAGCACTTCAGAAATCAGCTGTTCAATGCACTGATCGGCCTGGACGATCCAAATTTCGTCCTGGCCGATTCTGGGAGGAAAATCCAAATCAGAGAGGAACAGTAAGGAAACGAGATATTACACATATTATGTTTCAAGAAAACAATTTTCCTTTTTCTCAGAACAAGCCTCCGTCTGGCAATCCACCGCAGCACTCCTCAATTCCTCCATTACTGCTCACCCCTCTTCCACCTCCATATCATCATCCGAAGAGAACGCTACATCCCCCTGCTCAGGTAACACAACCACCCATTCATCCGGGAACAGACACTAATGTCTCCATTCAACAGGTTCAGGAAATCAATCAAGCACCAAGCATGGAACCCGTGCAACCAATCACCTCTGGCCATACGATGATAACCCGCAGCAAAACTGGTTCTCTTCGACCTACCAACAGACTTAATTTGCACCACAATCACAAAAAGAGCAATCAATCAGCCGACCCCACCACTTACGCCGAAGCAGTTAAGAAATTCGAATGGCGTCAAGCTATGGCCAACGAATTTCTGGCTCTTCAACGACAAGGAACTTGGCAATTAGTGAAACCACCGCCGAATGCGTCCATTCTTGGATGTCGGTGGACCTACAAAACGAAACTACATGCCGACGGGACTATTGCCACTCACAAGGCCAGACTGGTGGCTCAAGGCAACCATCAACAATACGGGCTGGACTATCTCGAAACCTTTAGTCCAGTTGCTAAACTTCCAACTATAAGGATTCTTCTCGCCATTGCACTATACCACGGATGGAAAGTGCAACAACTCGATGTGGCAAATGCTTTCCTCCATGGGCATCTGTCGGAGACCGTGTACATGACGCAACCGAAAGGATTCGAGGACAACACATATCCGAACCATGTCTGCCTTCTTCGCAAAGCTCTATACGGCTTAAAACAAGCGCCCAGACAGTGGTATTATACGTTTGCAAACACTGTTATCACTCTCGGGTTTACTCAAAGTCAGTCCGACCCATCACTGTTCATCTACAAAAAGAATCAGGTTTGCATCTTTCTACTAGTATATGTAGATGACATTCTTATATCGGGTAATAATTTGGACAGGATACAACATGTGCTGGACGAACTCAACAACAAATTCAATATGAAGCATCTCGGGGAGGTTTCGGAATTTCTGGGTATCAAAATAACAAAACAGGCTAACAGCTACTTCTTATGTCAAGAAAAATATGTCCAGCAAATACTAGCTCAAGCGAATCTCACGGAATGCAAAGAGCTGGCCAATCCCACTTGCACCAAGATTCCAGATACATTTAGCTGCGAAACTCTTCTTCAAGATCCAACCATGTATCGCCAAATCACGGGATCCCTTCAATACCTAACCATTACACGACCGGATATTTCTTACAGTGTTAATCTATTGTCCCAACACATGCACGAGCCTCAACCTCAGCATGCCTATATGCTCAAACGTCTTCTTCGATACCTCAAAGGTACGTCGCAATACGGTTTACCTATAACAAAATTTAATCTTCAACTTCAATCTTTTTCAGATGCCGATTGGGCGGGCGATCCAGAATCAAGAAAATCTACCTCAGGTTACTGCTCCTTTCTCGACGACACGCTCATTTCGTGGACGGTGAAGAAGCAGCACACCATTGCAAGATCATCAACCGAATCCGAGTATCGCGCACTGGCCGCCTTAACGGCTGATGTTCTCTGGACTCGTCGGCTGCTGGCCGAATTCGGCATCACTCAATCCACTCCAACCAACATTTACTGCGATAACACCTCCGCCATAGCTCTGGCAAATAATCCGGTGTTTCACGCACGCACAAAGCACATTGAAATAGATCAGAAATTCGTTTGTGAACACATCCAAAACCGGTACATATCTATCTTACCCATCAGCACAACAGATCAAGTGGCAGATATCTTTACAAAAGCCCTCTCTACACCTCGATTTCAAAAACTAAGGAACAAACTGACGGTTAACAAAGCACCATCAATTTGCGGGGGAATATTAGAACACTCCAGATAAACCGTTGGCTTATACATTGTATTAAATTAAATGAAATGCAAGGTGTCTGTTTCCTATTGGTCTTCGGCTTCTTGAGCCGTACTGGCTTTCTATATTTATAGACCTGCCAAACGTCTGTAAAGATTATTAAAAGAATATACATTATCTATCTTATGTCTTCTGGTTTCTTCACTGTTCTCTAGACCATTAGTTTCTTCAGTGAGAGCGTTGGGAACGAGGTTCTTGATGTTGGAGATGAGAAACTTGAGTTGTTGCGGAATGTGGATCTCGGTGGTGCTGTTGCCGGAGAGAGCGGCAGAGGAGGGAGGGTGGGAATTTGCAGATTCTTGATCCCCCATGGATTGGCTCTGGATACCATGACAGAGATGGAATGCAGAAGAGAAGAACAGGGAGAACGAGACAGAGCAGGTAAAAGAAAGACAAAATATTATTGATAGATGTCTAAAATGAGGTGTACAGAGGTCTTTATATAAAGAAATATAATGATAAACATGTAATAAAATGAATATACAAAAATGTTCGTTTACAATATATATATATATATGGAATGTTTTGCTATAAATTATAAAATTTTTGGGCTTAAATTTATGACTTTGGAGATGCATCTCAATAAACTAATAGGCCAAGGTTCATTAAAAAAATAAATATGATTTTATTTTTTTATCAAAAGAAAAAAGTTAATTCTTTTTCCTATTTTCCCGGCATTTCCCTGTATTATTATTGATAGCACATGGGCTGATGGCCCAATCCGCTGATGTTATTCATGCTATAAGTTGTAATGTACCATTTGAAGTTGAAATTCTCCGGCATGAGTAAAATATAGGGTTTTAATTATAAAAAATATTACCAGCCAATATAAAATAAATAAAAATCGAAGTCGCCTCCGCTCCCCATTTCAAATACTGTCCCCCCTCTCTCAGTCTCGCAACGGCTCGTTCGGCTCTCTGCTTCTCTCTTTCCTCTCCATTTCTAGGGTTTCTGGATATTTCAGCTCCGATGAAAGCCCTCGTCCATCCTAGAAGCGGTAGGGTTTCCCCCTCCGAAACCCTAACCCCACCATCTCATAAGCAGAGGCCTCCGAGAGTTCCGAAGGAGAACGTTGAGCCCAACTCCATGCCGCCAGAATCCTCTCTTTTTCGTTCACCGCCTAATCCTGGTAAGTCACCCTCCATGAAGATTCGCAGCCCTCTCCCTCCGCGGCCTCCGCTTCCCTCAGTCCCTCTCAAGAGGAAGCTTAGCTTGGAAACCCTGCCTGAAAACGGATCTCCAGCTGCGTCTCCCTGCGATTCCGGCGTCCAGGCAATATTTCTCTTACTTCCTTTTGGTCTTGTTTTTCTTTTCTTCTGGATCTGTTCTGAAGCGATTTGATTTGGATCTCAGGTGATACTGCGATTGAGGCCTCTTAGCAAAGAGGAAGAAGACGAGGGGAGTCTGATTGCTCAGAAGATCTCTCCCAACTCTATTTCAATTCTTGATCATACTTTCACCTTCGATTCAGTGGCTGGTGCAGGCTCAACGCAGGTGTGGTATCGATGCTTTAATTAGGATTTTAAAGAAAATACTTGGTTATCGTTTCGTTTCATTTGAATCCCTCACCCTATTGAGATTCTTGTTATTAGGAAGACATTTTCCAACTAGTTGGGGTTCCATTGGTGGAGAATTGCTTGGCCGGGTTTAATAGCTCCATTTTTGCATATGGGCAGGTAAAATTGTTTAATATTTTTCTATAGTTCTACTCTTAATTTGATTCTTCTGCAAGAAGGATAAAAGCTCATTTTGATATCATCCTCTCTCGGCAAGACTGGAAGTGGGAAGACATATACCATGTGGGGGCTTCCAAGTGCACTGACTGCAGATGGCTCGTTGAGTCAAGAAAGGGGATTGACACCTCGAGTGTTTGAACTGCTCTTCTCCCGCATATATGAGGTAGCTTATGCTTTTCTTGTTTAATTCTTAAGAGTTTCTATTTATTGCCACTGATATGAATTCCTTTTTTTGTTCATCCAGGAACAAGCTAAGCAGTCAGATAAGCAGCTAATTTATCAATGCCATTGTTCTTTTTTAGAAGTGAGAAGGACAGCCCTGCATCTGAAACATATTCTATAGTTGTTGTTATGTAGCTTTTAGCTCTATGTAATTTATTGCTTATGGTTTCTAGATATACAATGAGCAAATTACAGATCTGTTGGACCCAACACAAAGGAATCTTCAGGTTTGTTCTACTTTTGGAAGGGTAATCTTTCCGAAGTAAAATTGGTTGCATTTTATTTTATTTTGTTAATTTTAGGATTGTACTAATTTCAGATAAGAGAAGACATTAAAACTGGAGTGTATGTGGATTGCCTAACAGAGGAGTATGTTTGCCAAATGAAGGATGTAATCCGATTGTTGATAA
This sequence comes from Dendrobium huoshanense, assembly GCA_016618105.1. Classification (NCBI taxonomy): domain Eukaryota; kingdom Viridiplantae; phylum Streptophyta; class Magnoliopsida; order Asparagales; family Orchidaceae; genus Dendrobium; species Dendrobium huoshanense. The sequence continues at coordinate 17,936,134 of CM028358.1, forward strand.
AGGTGTGCAACTCTACAAGGTTACTCTAACATCTCTTTCAATGTGTTCAACTTCTAACATGAGGATCTTGCTCTAGTAATATAATACTTAGTTTTCATGTTATTAGTCTTTGGTTTAAGTCATAATGGGCATAGCATGAAGGAATTCTCTTGCTCCTGTTGTAAGTTTAGAATTTTGTAATTGATTTTATGCTCATTTATGCTGAATAAATATACGGGATAAGATTCTATTCTTTAATGAAAAAAAAAAAAAAAAAAATCTAAGGTCATTCTTCTTTAAACATCATTAATTCTCATTTTGGGATACTTGAAAGCTCCTGTCATGGACTTTTTTTTACTCTTCAAAAAGAGCTCTACTTTGCCAAAATTTTCTCAGATTAAAAGTTTAACAGAGGTTCTAGTATGAAAGCTGAAATATTTTATTAGAAATTACTAATTTTTAATTGCTTAAAAATCTCATATACCACCTAGGGTATCTGTTTTAAAAAAATCATCATTCAAAATTAATCTAGTATCTTTTCTTGCCGTTGTTCCCCGTAGCAAGACTTGTACAAATGAATTATTCAGATATATTTTCATATTTTCTTCTTTGACAATTACTTTTAACGCGCACTTTAATAGCAAAATGCAAGAGAATCACTTTTTTGCCCAAATATGATAACAAACCAAGTTTACTTCACAGTGGTTAAGGGCATGTTTTGTTGCCCCCAAAGCATATTGCACGTTGGGTTAAAATGTTTTTTTTTTTAATGTCATTTGATGACCTTTTTTTATTATATCTAAATGAGAATTTGACTCTAAACCAGACACAATGGAGAAAAATGATTCATGTAGCCGACCCCATGTAGTGGGATAAAGGCTTGATGATGATTTTGTTGTTTTAATAGAATGGTTTATTTTTTTAGTTTTGTGATTTGTTTGATTTTTTTTTCTCTGTAATTTCTCCTGTTCCAACTATGATGTTGTAATTGTTTCATCATTCATCTCCACTATTTTTCATATGTCATCATTATTCTAACTTTTTAAAATTGAGTTATTGCAGTCTCTTAATATTAGCTTTTTTATTATGAGAGTACAAATGCGTTATGAGGCATAGATTTGTCTTGTTTTTGTTGATATGGATTTGAATCTTGCATATGATGTTCATGTGTGTTTGTTACCTTCTTTATTTTGGAGAAATGATATTGTGTTCTATTAAGTTTAAATTTTGTAATACTTTTTTTTTTTTTTACTTTTAAGTTTCCTTCATGTTATTTATTGCCTATGTCTTAATAATGTTATTATTATGCCTAATTTGGCTAACAATGCAGCTCCATATCAAGCATGCCTAAATTTGAAATAATAGATTTAAGTTGTAAATTTCTGCTACATGTATCACTGCATTGTGTAATTATAAACGGTTCTTATTTAAGTAAATTAAATTACTTCTTAGCTTTGCACTTTGAAGCAGGAAAAAAAAAAAAAAAAAAAAAAACATCATGAGCAGAAAAAAAACCACCTCATACAACATTTTGTTCAAATTGCTTTCCATTACCCTTTTTCAACCTTGTCACTTCTAATTTTCTTTTGAGGTATGATCTGCTCTTTCTTTCCAGTTAAAATTGTGTGCGGACTACAGTTATTTCTTGGATTATTTTAATTTTGTTCAGGGTGCCGGTACCCTAATAAAAGTAAACATCATTTTTTATCAGAGTAATAGCTGGAATGAAGTAAATGATGATGGAAACTTATGTAGTTGGGCCTTTTTCTTATTTTTAGCTCTAAATGGTAGGCGTGGTCCAGGAGAAGGGCCAAAATTTAGATCCTTTCTGTTCAAAACTTTCACTCCATACACCCTGGAAGCTGAAATGTTTCTATCTTTGTTGTTTAATCCTCTTTTTCCGGTTTATGCTACCTAATAAGATATTCTTGTTTTGTATTTTATAGATTCTGTATATCTACTGCTTACTTATTCTCTTTCTTTTTCTACTTGCTGTTTCAATTTTTCTTTTTCATTTTGTACCTAACTATGATCACCATTGCATTAGAAATATGACTAGTACACATCTTCTTCTTCTTTGGAGGACCCTTCTTGTTTGTGCAGTTACTAATCATAGATTTACTACTTTTAAAATTTAACTGACTGAATATGCTTGTGCCAGGTTTGATAATTGGATTGTATAAATTCTAACGTAATTTAGGTTCTCTTTTAAAATATGGAAAAAAGGAACTCCTTATCAGATCTAAAAGGAGGAATTCATGATAGATTCGCTAGTTAATAAAAGAAAAAGATCATGCAAGCATGTATTATACTTATCAAGTAAATTTTAGATATATACTTTATATTAAAATAGAAAACTAATTTATTTGCTTTACTCTTGCAGGGTTTGTCAAACAGAAGGATTGGGGCCACAAGCATAAATGCAGAAAGCTCACGATCACATTGTGTTTTCACCTGTGTTGTTAAGTGTTGGTCAAAGGTGGTCTTCCACTCTTTTTTGGTTTTTGCTGTTCTTATTTTAGCAAGACAAGTTTTTATTTTTTTATTTTTTTATTGCAATTCAATTATTACTCGATTATTTGCATCAGTGGTTGATGTTTGGCCGTGGGATCCAATTTGGGAAGAAGTCGGGAATTGAATTATTGCCTTCAAAATAATTTCTTCTGATTATTGAAATAGTGGAAGCTATATTATTCATTACATTTAGCTTACTTGATAGAGTTCTTGGGGTCTTGAAATTGAGTAAAAAAGGTTGTATACTCGTCTGGATAGAATGCCTTCTTTTCACTTTGGATTGAAATTTTATGCACATGTGATGCTAATCACAAAGTTTATTGTCATTGAAAATGTAAGATGCATTCATTGAGATGAATAAACTTAAAACGTTTTATTTTAGTAATTGAGTGTTTTATTTAGTAGGAATATAGTTTTATCTTATTTTTATCTACTTATTTATGGTGTTTTCTATAATTTAATGCATGCCTATGATGTTCCTTTGAGAAATTGTGTACTTTGGGATGCTGCAATTGTCTTTTTAAGGTTAATATTTTTGAAGTTGTTTGTTGTCTTAGAGTCGAGATGGTTGTTTGCTATCACCTTGGAAGTTAGAATATTATTTGTTGGCCGTAGTTCGGAGGACTACGTTGGAGTTTTTCTTAGGCCACGTCTTTAGGAGTTTGGAGCACTTATTTATACTGATATTATTGACTTATACTAATCCACTCGTTAATTATATTGTGAAAGAATGTTGGACAAAACAAAATTAATTTGTGGTGCGATGCAAGAATATTGGATTTTGTTATGTATAAAATTCTTCTTTTGTGGCTCGATGGTTCAAATGATTTAATATGAATGTTGATCGAGTTTTGTGGGATATGATATCATTCAAATAAAAGCAATCTTGGATTATAAGAGTCAACAATTACAAATTTATAACTGATTGAGCCTTATCTTTTGTTTTTATGAAATATTAAAGGGATTCATGATTATAAATAGGGGGTCTGAGACATGTACAAAATAGTCTATTTTTTAAATTTGACTTGACTTTGTGAACTAGGAAAATCTTATAGATAGTATTTTCCAATCATATGTTGGAGGGAAAATCAAGTCTCCACTCTTCATGTGTTGATAGGTAAAGGTAGATCGTCATTAGTATGCTTGATGATCAAGGTTGAAAATCAAGAAGTTTGGATACTTAGATGGCATTAAGGACAACCATAAGATTGACTTTTTGATATTGAATTAATTTTGGATAAGTTTTATTTTAATTTAAACTTGAATTCTCTTCTTTTCTGGAGTTAGTTTAGGAAGGATAAGAACGTTCCTGAGTAGTAAAGTTAGGGATAAGGATGTTTCTTATTTAATGGAGTTAGTTTATAAGTTAATGGCAAATTTAAATTTATTTTCACTTTTTTTTTTTTACTTAAAATTATGTAATATCTCATAATAGAGAGTAACTCTAACTCTCCTAAAAGATTTTCTCTGTCTTCCTTTTTGCTTGGGTAAGTGTGTCAATTCAGGTTAATTAGTTAAGTTCGATTTGAAAATGACTCGAATCACATTTATTGTATACAAACTCAATCCTTTTATCAAATAAATTGAAATCTTAATCCGAACGTGACTCGACTAAACTCATACCCAATCTGACATATGATAAACACCTAAATTGTTTGATGATGTATCAACCCAACCCTTAATGGACATGATATCTCCAAAGAAATAATGATAAATTGTAATTTAATTTGTTTTTAATAAAAAAAGTAAAAAAGAAGAATGAAATGGGTTGACTCATTATATTTGGATTGACCTAAACTTGAGTACTCACATCTTGAAATTGACATGATTTTTTTTTCAGGTCACTTAAGTGACTTAAGCCCAACTTGTCTCTTGCATGTTTTGGTCCAAACCTAAAATTTTTATTTTTGGTATTTGTTTTATTTTCGGAGTCTAATGTTGACATCTCTTTTATTGACATCTCTATGTGGATACCATAGGAACAACCTGGGGCATTATAGCAACTGTTATTTTTGTAGGAAAAAAAAAACCCTAGTGGCAGTTGTAAAAAAACAATTAGATTGAAAGTTCAATTATAGAGGAGCAATATAGTTCATATGATTTTGCCATCGCTGCAAAAAGCTAGGGCACAAGCTTAAGGATTGCTTGAGTACAATATTGACATCCCTATACCTTGGTATTATAGTAACAACCTGGGGCATTGTACCAACTATGATTTTTGGAGGAAAAAAAGAGCCCTAGTAGCAATTATAAAGAATGAGAAGAGTGAAAGTTCAATTTTAGGGGAGAAAGAAAATTTATATGACCATGCTACTAGCACAAGCTTATGGATTGCTAAAATTTATATCCATAAAAAAGACTAAAATGGAAATATAAGAAGAAAATAAATCCTCATTACTACTTCAAAAGAAATTGAGGTTTGAGTGGTAAAGGCAGATTTTGCATTACCCTTGATGTGCATTCTGTTAGACCGGCCCAGGATGGGCCGGTTGGACCGGTCCAGCAGGGACCGGTCCGCGTCTACGCGAGACGCACGCGAGCGGCCGCCGAACGGGCGGAAACGGCTCTGCCGTGAGCCGTGAAGTTTAGGAGGGAAATTTTGAACGTAAAAGGCTGTTTTAGGAAGTTTATGATTGTCCTTTATGATTAATTTTGTATAATTAGGAGTTGGGGGGGAATTAGGGGGGTATCTTGAATTTGAATTTTCTCTTTGAGATCTAGGTTTCGCTTTTGGCTCTTGGCTTCGCCGGAGACTTTTGGAGAGTACGTTCTTCCTCTCGAATTGAAGAACAAATTGTATCTTTGCTATTTTCATTGTCTTCTAGTGAAATACAAGTCTTTTCTCCTCATCTTCTACCGTTTTTTCCCTCTTTTTCCGCTGTTTTTGGCTGATTTCCTGCTGTGGACAGCAGTTTGCTTCGTGATTTGTTGCTAAAGCGATTAGGGAATACTTGAAATCAAGTATTTCCTATCAAATTAGTATCAGAGCATCGATTTGGGACCACCGGCGGCTGAAATTTCAGCAAGTTTATCTTGTCCGGAAGAAGATTTTGGGAGATCCGTGAGGAGAGCAATGGCCGGAAAGAAGGTGGACGTCTTGGAAGGCGAGATCGGTCAATTGAAAACCGATTTGGAAGAAAATTTTTTTGAATTTCAAAATCAACTCACCACCAACAACGAAAGGTTGGAGGGGAAATTCACGGCCATGGAAGAGATGATGAAGAAATTACTTGAGATGAAGGCTAATCCGACGGCATCGGATGCAAGAGAGACTGTCGGCGACCATGGCATAGGAGGAAATCCGAACCCGCCTCGGGGAAGGAGGATTCCGGCTGTGGAGATCCTTGAGGGAGACGACGACATGCCACCTCTAGAGCCACTTTCTAGAGAGGAGATGAGCTTGGGGAATGACCGTCGAGGTGCTGATTTTCAGCGTCGAGGTGCTGATTTTCAGCGTCGAGGTGCTGATTTTCAGCGACAAGGTATGGATTTTGAAGGCCGGAGGGGAGAATATGAAGGAAGTGCAGATTTTGGTGAAAGAAGAGGAGAATATCAGCGTCGAGGTGCTGAATTTCAGCGTCGAGGTGCTGATTCTGAAAGGGGAAGAGGGGATTATGACGATGGAACCGGATACCAACGTGGGAGGGAGGACCGGGATACTTGGGGAACACCTCATCTTCGAGGCATGGGAGGTTATGGAGAGTACCGGGGTAACGGAAGGGATCCGAAGGTGAGGAAGTTGAAGATGCCCATCTTTGAGGGGGAAGATGGCCATGGCTGGATTTACAAGGTGGAACGGTATTTTGCAGTCAACGGGTTGACAGAGGAGGAGAAACTGACAGCGGCAGGACTGTGTTTGGAAGGGAAGGCACTGGCATGGTACCAGTGGCGGGACATGAGGCGACCTATCCGAAACTGGAGGGAGTTCAAGGATTGCCTACTAGAACGTTTCCGAACCAGCAGCGGAGGGGATTTCTACGAGCAGTTCTTTGCGTTGACACAGGAGGGGACAGTAGCAGAGTTCCGGGACCGGTTTGAGTACCTAGCTAGCAGGTTGGATCGTCTTTCTGATACCGTGCTTGAGGGGAACTTCATGAAGGGGCTCAAACCAGAAATCAGAGCAGCCGTTAGAGTGATGAGACCACACGACCTGGGGGAGGCCATGGAGTTGGCACAGTTGGTCGAGGACCAGAAGCATCTAGAGAGGGGGAATCGAGGCAGCAGTTCTGGGGGATCCCACCGGATGACGACCACATTTTTAGCTTCCAAGGGAGCTGCACCGGGGGGTACACGAGAAGTACCAAAGGAGAGGACCGGAGGAGGAGGGCCTGGGGGAAACTTTAAAAAGCTTACTGATAAGGAGATGCAGGAGAAGAGGGCCAAGGGATTGTGCTTTAGATGTGACGAGAAGTACATGCCGGGACATAGGTGCAAGGACCGGACTCTTCAGGTTCTCCTTGTTTGCGAAGACGAGGAAGACGAAGAGGAAGGTGGGAGCAGGTCAGAAGTGGAGGAGGAGGAGAAGTTGCATCTGGATGTGGCAGAAGTCTCCCTAAACTCTGTAGTGGGATTCACTTCGAGTCACACTATGAAAGTAAAAGGGGTGATAGCTGACCACGAGGTGGTGGTTTTGATAGATAGTGGGGCAACCCACAATTTCATTTCCACCCGGCTTGTTGAGTTGCTTGGTATGACACTAGTGGATACCGGTGGCTATGGGGTAATGATGGGCACGGGGAAGGTGGAAATGGGGAGAGGAGTTTGTAGAGGAGTGATGCTGACCATTCAGGAGATACAGGTGAGGGAGGATTTTCTTCCCTTAGAATTGGGAAGTACTGATGTGATTTTGGGAATGAAGTGGCTGCAGACTTTGGGGGAGACCAAGGTGAACTGGGGAGAACTGAGGATGGAACTGGTAGTGGAAGGGAGGAGAATGGTGATACAGGGAGATGTCGGCCTGTCTAGGACGGGGGTGTCTCTCAAGTCCATGATCCGAACCCTCCAGGAGGTTGGGGGTGGATATTTGGTGGAGCTGCAACGATTGGAAAAAGTTAGTGTGGGAAAAGAAGGAGACATTCCTCTTGTAGTTCAACCAGTCATCCAACAGTACAGCGAGGTGTTCCAGCCACCTCAAGGGTTACCACCGGTCAGAGAACAGGAGCATGCAATTCTACTAAGGGAAGGGGTGTCACCGATTAGTGTACGACCCTACCGCTATCCTCAGATTCAGAAAGATGAAATTGAAAGGTTGATTAGTGAAATGCTGGAGGCAAAGATCATCAGACCTAGTGTGAGTCCTTTCTCTAGCCCCGTATTACTGGTCAGAGAACAAAGTATATTTGGTGGAGCTGCAACGATTGGAAAAAGTTAGTGTGGGAAAAGAAGGAGACATTCCTCTTGTAGTTCAACCAGTCATCCAACAGTACAGCGAGGTGTTCCAGCCACCTCAAGGGTTACCACCGGTCAGAGAACAGGAGCATGCAATTCTACTAAGGGAAGGGGTGTCACCGATTAGTGTACGACCCTACCGCTATCCTCAGATTCAGAAAGATGAAATTGAAAGGTTGATTAGTGAAATGCTGGAGGCAAAGATCATCAGACCTAGTGTGAGTCCTTTCTCTAGCCCCGTATTACTGGTCAAAAAGAAAGATGGAAGCTGGAGATTTTGTGTGGATTATAGGGCTTTGAATAAAGAGACTATCCCAGACAAATTTCCCATTCCTGTGATTGATGAACTCTTGGATGAACTGTATGGAGCAGTGATATTCTCCAAACTGGATTTGAAGTCTGGATACCATCAGATCCGGATGAGGGAGGGAGACATCTCTAAGACGGCGTTCAGAACACATGAGGGGCATTATGAGTTTCTGGTGATGCCGTTTGGGCTTACCAATGCCCCTGCGACGTTCCAATCACTGATGAATAGAGTGTTCAGACCGTATCTCAGGAAGTTTGTGCTTGTGTTCTTTGATGACATCTTGGTTTACAGTAGAACTGAGGAGGAGCATATGAAGCATTTGAAGTTGGTATTGGAAGTTCTACAGGAGCATCAGCTGAGAGCCAATCTGAAGAAGTGTTGCTTTGGCCAATCTAGGGTGGAATACTTGGGCCATGTAGTATCCAAGGAAGGGGTGGCAGCTGATCAGTCAAAGGTGGAGGCGATGTTGAGATGGCCATTGCCTAAGAATCTGAAGGAATTGAGAGGATTCTTAGGACTTACAGGATACTATAGGAGATTTGTTAAAGGGTACAGTACTATAGCTTGGCCACTAACAGAACAGCTAAAGAAAGATGGATTCTTATGGGGAGAGGCAGCCACAGCAGCATTTGAGACACTAAAGAAGGCTATGACCACGGTACCAGTCCTAGCTCTACCGGACTTCACTCAGACCTTCATAGTGGAGACTGATGCTTCAGGGTACGGATTGGGGGCAGTGCTCATGCAAAATCGTCGACCCATTGCCTACTTCAGCCAGGTATTAGCAGCCAGAGCCAGGCTGAAGTCAGTCTATGAGAGGGAATTAATGGCTATTGTCTTAGCCATCCAGAAGTGGCGACCCTACCTATTAGGTAGGCATTTCATTGTCAGAACAGATCAGAGAAGTCTGAAGTACTTGTTGGAGCAGCGGATGGTGACGGAAGAGCATCAGCGATGGCTTTCAAAATTGCTGGGGTATGACTTTGAAATTCAGTACAGACCAGGCGGGGAAAATAAAGCTGCGGATGCTTTGTCCAGACGATTGGGTGAACTACAGACAGTGGTTGTGTCTGTTCCTTTGATGCTAGATTGGGAGGCAATCAAAGAAGAGAGCTCGAAGGATGAGGTGTTGGGAAAGATCAGGGCTGATTTATTAAGGGAAGTGGATAGCCACCCAGGGTACTCAGTAGAGGGGGACAGATTGCTTTATCAAGGAAGGTTCGTGATGCCCAGGACTTCTATCCACATCCCAAACATACTCCAAGAATTTCATGGGAGCGCGGTTGGGGGTCATTCTGGGGTGCAGAAGACCTACAGGAGGATTGCGGCTGAGCTTTACTGGAAGGGTATGCATAGAGATGTAGAGGAGATGGTGGCCAGATGTGAGATTTGTCAGAGGAACAAATACATGGCTATGTCACCAGGGGGGCTACTACAACCATTGGCGTTACCAGGAAGAGTATGGGAGGAAATATCCATGGACTTCATAGATGGGCTGCCCCGTTCAGAAGGCTTCACAGTGATCCTGGTGGTGGTGGATAGGCTGAGCAAGTATGCTCATTTTATCCCCCTCCGACATCTTTACACCGCAGTGACAGTGGCTTCAGCATTCATCAGAGAGGTGGTCAGGTTGCATGAGATACCAGAGGCAATAGTGTCCGATAGAGACAAGGTGTTCCTCAGTCACTTTTGGAGGGAGCTGTTCAAGTTACAAGGAACAGTTTTGAAAAGGAGCACCGCTTATCACCCACAGACAGATGGCCAAACGAAGGTGGTTAATAGGAGCTTAGAAACCTACTTGAGGTGTTTTGTGTCGGAGACACCTAAGCTTTGGGCCAAATGGTTACCTTGGGCAGAATACTGGTACAACACCTCTTTTCACTCAGCTTCACAGATGACGCCATTCAAAGTGCTGTACGGAAGGGATCCTCCACACTTGGTCCATTTTGGGAGTAGCAGCACTCCTGTTTCGTTAGTAGAAGAGTACTTAGAGGAGAGAGACCGAGTACTGGAAGAGCTAAAAAGGCATCTACTGAGAGCACAGCAAATTATGAAGAAGCAGGCGGATGGGCATAGGAAGGACATACAGTTTGCAGCAGGGGAGAGGGTGTTTCTGAAGCTCCGACCATATAGACAGAAGACAGTTGCCAACAGAAGGAATGAAAAGCTGGCTCCAAGGTACTTTGGGCCCTATGAAGTACTGGAAAAGATTGGGGCAGTAGCATACAGATTGAAACTACCTCCATCGGCAACTATACATCCAGTGTTTCACGTGTCACAATTGAGGAGGGCCATTGGGGAGCACACCACCAATTCTGAGCTACCAACAACCCTGACTGAGGACTTAGAGGTGATTCTAGAACCTATGGAGCTCAAAGGGGTGCGCCAGAAAGAAGATAAAACTAAGGAAGTGTTGATCCAGTGGAAGAACCTTCCTGACTACGAGGCTACGTGGGAGCCATACTGGAGGATGAAGCAACAGTTCCCTGATTTTCACCTTGAGGACAAGGTGATTCTTTGGGAGGGCGGTAATGTTAGACCGGCCCAGGATGGGCCGGTTGGACCGGTCCAGCAGGGACCGGTCCGCGTCTACGCGAGACGCACGCGAGCGGCCGCCGAACGGGCGGAAACGGCTCTGCCGTGAGCCGTGAAGTTTAGGAGGGAAATTTTGAACGTAAAAGGCTGTTTTAGGAAGTTTATGATTGTCCTTTATGATTAATTTTGTATAATTAGGAGTTGGGGGGGAATTAGGGGGGTATCTTGAATTTGAATTTTCTCTTTGAGATCTAGGTTTCGCTTTTGGCTCTTGGCTTCGCCGGAGACTTTTGGAGAGTACGTTCTTCCTCTCGAATTGAAGAACAAATTGTATCTTTGCTATTTTCATTGTCTTCTAGTGAAATACAAGTCTTTTCTCCTCATCTTCTACCATTTTTTCCCTCTTTTTCCGCTGTTTTTGGCTGATTTCCTGCTGTGGACAGCAGTTTGCTTCGTGATTTGTTGCTAAAGCGATTAGGGAATACTTGAAATCAAGTATTTCCTATCACATTCACATATCAGTGAGAAAGTTATAGGGAAGAATTATTCAACCTTAAGCTTCATAAGAGATCTATCATCATTGAAGCCATTTTGAATCTAGGTAGTGAAAGAACACTTTGTTTGCTACTTTGGTTTAAATATTGGAGGTAGTGCATCCTAAACTCTATTATTTTAGTTGGTTTTAAATGAGTATTGCTTGTCAATATAATCAACAATGTATTTTTAGGTTTGCTTCCTGTAGTGATTTTATTGATGAGGTAGTTTATGAAGTTGTACCATTGAATTTATATCATGTAATTATAAGCAGTTCATATTTATGGGATATTTATTCCATATTCTATAGAAGAAAGCGAAAAATTGTGCTTGTAAAAAGGGGAAAAAAATATAGAATTGGCATATTATTACAACTTCACAAGAGATGGTGAAGGCTTGGCAAATCGAAAGGTTCTGATAGTTAAAGAGCTCTCTTCTTGAAAAAAAGAGCATAATACTAGCCATCCTAGTTATTGATCCATTGTTTGTCTTGGGGGATGGACTTTCACAAAAAAATCAGAAGCCTAGGACTACAAGTACGAAAAAAAGAATAAGATTAAAAATTAGAAAAAGAAAAGGAGTTCTCATTTCCATAAACTAAAATGGGGAGGTTGATTTAGGAGGATCTAATTGAAAGAAATTTTTATATTTTTATTTTATTTTTATCAATAGTGATGAATAATTGTCTAAATTAGATATTTATGACTGAATTTTATCTTTTTTTTTTTCTTTTCTAATCACATTATTGATTCTCAAGTATTGTGCATATGCTGAATGTATTAATTACATGATAGCTTCATTGTTAAGCCAATCCAAAGTAGGTGGGATAAGGCTAATGATGATAATGATTGTTTCAATATTGGGAGATTTAATTATGTTACCTTTTAATTTGTTGTTTTGTTTTTGAAGCCTTGTATCTCATTGTTATATTTTTTGTTGAATCTTCCAGAGTATGTTAGATGGACTTAGTAGCTTAAGGACCAGTAGAATAAACCTTGTTGATCTAGCGGGATCAGAAAGACAAAAGGCCACACATGCTGCAGGTGAACGTTTGAAGGAATCGGGCAACATCAATCGTTCCCTTTCCCAACTCGGGTATTATTTCATCTCATTGATATACATTGTTTGTATAAATGGCTTAGTATTTTTTTGCTGAACTTAAACACTCTTCATTTTGCTGGTGATAAATTTCGGATGTAGCACAATTTATTATTTGATTTCATTTAACTTAAATTCTATAAAATCATTCAGCCTTACACATTTCTTTTACATTCATTCCATGGACCATGAAGCAGTAGTTTTCATATCATTGAAATTGGGCTTTGAAAAGTTTTTAAATTATTGTCAAAATAGTTGTCAGCATTGTTAGATAGCACGAAAAAGACTAAAGGTTTCTACGTGGGTGCGTACTTTTATATTACATTTTTGGTACATCTTCTATCTTATCAAGGCAGTTGTCTCTGGCTTTCTGATGCTTGTTATCTTCTGTTTTTACCCGGTTTTAGTTCATCGCCCCGATCAACCACCCCAATCATTACTCTCTCTCTCTCTCTCTCTCTCTCTCTCTCTCTTCCTTTATTGTTGTTTAAGAATGTAAGCATTCAAGTGATTATCATTGCACAAATGCTTGTTTTCAGGATGCACTGACTTTATTTTCTACTAAGGGGCCAATTTAGTTCGATTCACATGGCCGTTCTGTTATTTTGGTTTTCTGTACATGCTTAAGTTAGGTGACCCTTGAAAATAAAACATGTTAAAATCCTTTTTGGTTATTTTTCTTTGATTGTGTTTGTACCATAAATTTCTGTCATTGATTTATCAGCTTCTTGATTATCTTGCAGGAATTTAATTAATATTTTAGCAGAAGTTTCTCAGTCTGGAAAACATAGGCACATCCCCTATAGAGACTCCAGGCTGACATTTTTATTGCAGGAATCTCTTGGTGGTAATGCGAAACTGGCAATGATCTGTGCCGTTTCACCATCACAACGGTAAGCTCAAATCAATTAGGTTTGGGTTATTTTTCTTTCTTTGTCTGAAATCCTCAACCATGGGAAATTTTGATGAATTCAGATGCAAGAGTGAAACTTTTAGTACCTTGAGGTTTGCACAGCGAGCAAAGGCAATAAAAAATCAGGCTGTAGTAAATGAGACCGTGGAGGATGATGTTAATGTCCTAAGAGAACAGATACGCCAACTGAAGGTAATTATTTTTAGGATTTTATCCCTGATATGACCACATCATTAATGATGTTGTAAAGGAGGCGGATTTCATTTTTTTTGTCATCAGGATGAACTTCTTCGTATAAAATCAAATGAGACATCTACAGAAAGCAATAACAGAAGTTCTACTGGATGGAATGTCCAACGAAGCTTGAATCTTTTGAGACTAAGCCTTTGTCGTCCAAGAACATTACCAGTTGTGGATGATGACAGTGATGAAGAGATGGAAATTATCAAGGAAGGTATTGAAATAACCAGTGTTGAGTCAAATTCAACCTCTGATTTAAAAAAATCATGTGCTAATGAGGAATCAAATCACTTGAAGGACTTGAAGGATCTAAAACCTGATAATTCTGATACAGATCCTATTCTCAATGATATAAACCCAATGCAAATACATGGATCTGATTTTCAAAATGACCAAAATAGTGGGTTTAGGCATAGCAGTGTGGAAGGTTATGAAATAGGGCAAGCAACAGCGGATGACTGCAGAATAAAAAACAAAGAAGTAGCTGAAAGTGTTGTAAGAGAAGTTTCGGTCATTCCCGACATGAAAGAGGACGCATATCAGGATGAGTGTGAACCAGTACAAATTCTTGCCAAAGAAAAATCATTGGATGGTATCTGCACGGAAATTATTGAGGAACATTCTGCAGTTATTGGTAGAGATCCTATAGGAGCCAATTTTCTAGACAAATTACATAGCTCTACTTCTAAAAGTCACGTTTCACCTGGTAGCCTTGACATTGTAGCATGTGAAACATCTTTGGCTCTTGCATTACCTATGTCGAGCAACTCTCCTAGACTTGAGAACTGCGGTAGGAAAAGTCTGAGCTCATCATCCTTAATTTCAGACACCTCTCGTAGAGTTGAGAACTGCAGTAGGAAAAGTCTGAGAACATCATTAATTTCAGCATCTCAGAAAGACATATCGTCACATTTGGAACATGATCCAGGTGTTCTGAATGTTTCATTTGCTGATAACTTAAAACATAGTAATAATAATGTTCATCCCGCTCTGTCTAGCAGGAATTCCTTGTCAACAACTGAAGATCTTGCAGCAAGTATACGACATGGTCTTCAAATCATTGATAGCCATCAGCGAAGTTCATCTGTAAGGAATTCATTATTTAGGTTCTCTTTGAAACCTGTTGATCTGAGGCTGTTGAACTCAATGAACAAGGTTGACATCGGCATACAAACACTTCCTCAGGAATCAGAAGTGATAGAAGATTCATCTGCTTTTATATGTAGTTACTGCAAGAGCCAAGCTTCTCCACCAGAATGTGAAAATAGCACCGAGCATGGAGGATTACAAATAGTGCCTGCGGATGATTGTCAATCAGCTAGCAAATCCCAATCTGTTGACCGAAGCAAGAAGCTTCTGCCTAAAGTATGATCTTACTATTCTAAATATATATTATTTCTCTATCATACTACGAACTTTTTTCCTCGGAAGTTTTTATGAAATCTGAGAGGCGCCTTATGCATCAGGCGGTGGAGAAGGTCTTGGCTGGAGCTATCAGGAGGGAAATGGCTCTTGAAGATCACTGTGCTAAACAAGCTGCTGAAATTATGCAGCTAAATCGTTTGGTGGGTGGTTTTTTTTAACTCTTAATTTTAAACTACAGATTGAAAACTTATTAACTGGTTATCGTACATCTTTATCATTGCAGGTCCAACAGTACAAACATGAACGTGAATGCTTGTCAATTATTGAACAGACCCGAGAGAATAAAATCTGTCGTCTAGAGGGCCTTATGGATGGTGTTTTGCCAACTGAAGAGTTCATGGAGGAGGAATTTCTCTCACTAAGAAACGAGCACATGGTAAGTAAGATTCTTCTGGCATATCTATGTCACTTTCTCCACATCATGAACATAACTTGAAGAGGCAATCAATTTTTTGACTTACTTTAAATAGCACGTGATCCTTTTTCTTTCACAGATGCTAAAAGAGAAATGTGAGAACCATCCTGAAGTTTTACGTCTAAAGATTGAATTAAAAAGGGTTCAGAATGAGCTAGATGGATATAGAAACTTCTTTGATATGGGTGAAAGGGATGTACTAATTGAGGAAATACAAGACCTAAGAAGCCAGTTGCAATATTTCATAGACTATTCTTTGGCATCAACTTGCACCCAAAGTCCATTGCTGCAGTTAACCCATTCAACTGAACATATGTCAACTCCTCTCACCATGATCCCCGAATCAAAAGAAGAAAGTGCTGATGAAGTTTTGGAACAGGAGAGACGCTGCTGGACGGAAAAAGAGAGCAAATGGATTTCTCTCTCTGAAGAGCTTAGAACAGAACTTAAATCCAGTCAAGCTCTTACTGAGAAATGGAAAATTGAACTTGAGTCTGAGAAGAAATGCAAAGAGGAGCTTAAGGAGGCACTTCAAACAGCATTGGAGGTTCATATGCGAACTTTGGAACAATATTCTGAGTTTGAAGAGAGGCATATGGCTTTGCTTGGGAGGCATCGTAAAATGAGGGAGGGTATAAGTGATGTGAAGAATGCAGCAGCAAAAGCTGGTGTGAAAGGCGCTGAATATAAATTCATTGAATCTCTTGCTGCTCAAATTGAAGCTCTTAGGGAAGAGAGAGAAAAGGAGAGGAGGTATTGGAGGGATGAAAATAAAGGTCTCCAGACTCAGTTAAGGGATACCGCTGAGGCTGTAGAGGCTGCAGCAGAACTACTTGTTCGTTTGAAGGAAGCAGAAGAGGCTGTCGCTACAACACAGGTAGGTGCTTATGTGCTTTTCTCATGCTTTTCAATAAAATTTATAATCAAAGAAAGTTGAACTTTTTGAAAAAAAAAAGAAGCAAAAAACAAAATCTAAACGCTAATTGCAAATAATATTATATTACAAAACCTGGAAATCTTCATAATGCTTGAATACTATAATGGCTTTGTTAGCAATCTTTACAAAATGATTGATCATACAATGGCTTCCTATATTTACCTAGTGAAAAATATTGCTCCTTATATTGATCTCCATTCATATTTCATGCATATTTAATAACAGCACTTCAACAAAAAAATTGAGCATGTCTCACTAGTTTTTTTTTTTTGCACATTCAACTCTTTGAGAACCAGACAAATTATAATTTAAAAAAAAATCTTTGAAATTATTAATCTATATTGACAATTTTCTAAGATCGTGTTGTTATCGAATTTGTTGACCTCTGAGAAAGTCTAAAAAAAAAAAGATATATCAAATAAATAAAAAATAAGATACCTGTAATCTGCCACAGTCGGCTGCCCATCCCTCGTATCCGGCAGAAATCCCGCTACAGCGACCCACTCCCTGCAAACGGCGCCGATTTCAGTCGTTTCATACACGCTCGCCTCGACTCCGCTCCTCTAAGCGTCGATAAATAGGGGCCGAAGAAGCTCGGCTCTGGCGATTCAAAAATCCCGCCTGCTCTCGACTCCAAGCCACGACCAAACTCTGCTTCCACGATCTCTTCCATTCGCAGATCCTCCAACGCCTCCACTGTGCTTGACCGAGCTTTGCCTCTCGGTTCCTCTGTCCGACTCCAAGCTCCCGACCCTCTACCCTCTCCGATCTCCTCTCTTTCCCGCGACCGAAACTCAAACCCGACGCCAACCCAACTTCCGATCCAGGAGCCGACCGAACCTCTCCCTTTGTTTCCCGTAGCCGACTTCGCCTCTCCATCCCGACGATCGATCCTCCTCCGTTTGAGCCTCACTAGCCGCAAGCCATCTCTGGACCTTAAGCCGTCGCCCCTTGCCTCTACCCGACGAGGCCTCCTGCCCATTTGCTCTAACCGAACCCAAGCCCTTTCCACTCAAACCTAGGTAGTCGTTCTTTCTCTCCAGACTAATTAATATTGGTTATAATTAATTACTCATTAATTAAGGATGATTAGTATTATTTATAATTACTTACAGTTAATTATAATTAATGTTATGATTTGTTATGTTAAAGATGATTAATTATAACTAATTGTAATTAGTTATTATTTAGTTATAATTAATTAGAATTAGTTATAAATATTTATAATTAATTCTAAATAATTATATGCAATTTTTTTTATTATTATTGATTATAATATACTATAGTTAATTATAGTTAAGAATTATTAACTATAATTAATTTTAGTCGATTATAGTTGATTGCACCTCGATCAATGTGCCGACGACCCCACGCAGGTATAAACTCTCTAACCCTAAAACTCCGAGATCCTGCTTTCGATGCCTGCAACGCGACCAAACGACCACCTATACACGCTTTTCTCTAGCGTGGTGGGAGGAAGTTCGTCGCGGTGTTTTCAACGAATGGGGTGATCACCTAAAATCTTATTCTCTATGTGCATGTCAAGCCGGTAAACTACCTATACATGCTTTTCTCTAGCGTGGTGGGATGGGGACCCGGTGCGGTGCGTATAACGAGACCGAGATATTCCTAAGTAACCGCTCGCGGGGAAATAACTGCTTTTCATTCATAAGTACCCGCTCGCGGGGAAACAACTGTTTCTCTTTTGCAACAGGTATCGAAGACCCATACACACCTTTCTCTAGCGTGGTGGGGATAAAAAATTTACACGGCCGCGGTGTCCTCGAAAGAGAGCACCTACCGTACACGCTTTTCTCTAGCGTGGCGGGAGGCCCAGTTTTCTGTAGTTTTTCCCTAAACGGGGGAGACGCCGGGAGATTGCCGAAATTTCGGGTGAAAACATACTGTACTCGGACCTGTTTGAACTCAAAAGAATGTAAATGATGGACTTGTGGGACCGGACTTGAACCAAAATTTGGACTTAAATGAACAATGAAATAAAATCAATCCCAAACTTACAAGAGCTTTAAATGAATGTGGAGAACTTGAGAGTGCAACAAATGACTTAATTGAACTTGAACCCAAATGAATTCAATTCTAATTGAAACGAGTATGAACATGAACCTGGATTCTCATTAGAACTTGACTGAATTCATTTTGAGCTCGGACACGAACTCAAAGGACAACAGGGGACATGCATTTGAACTTGAACTCAAGCAGAAGACTTGTAAGCTTGAGCTTGATCTTGAACTCAAATGACTAAGCGAAAGAACTCAAGCATGAACAAAGTGAACTTTGACTTTTAACATATAAATTGATTATATGAAGCAAGATCAAAATATCATGTGAACATCAATAGATGAGCTATAAGGAATTTGATTTAAAATATAATCAACTTCCCAATAGAGTTATCATTTCAGTTGGAATGCAAATGCTGATATGCAAATTCATTTCAAGTGTGAACTTGAAATCTGTGTGAGCAATAGAAATCAATCTGTATTAATCATTTCAATTGGAAAGAAGGGATTGATGATCTTGATCTCAAATTTATCACAAACAACTTGTACGTACAATTTGATTACAAGTAACAAGAAGAGCATGAAGAATATGATTTTATATCAAGATCATATTTTTGGGAGGAGGCCATTGGATCGTAATGGCTCATTTACAAAATTGGAAGCGATGTACCCTCAAGCAACGATCAATAGAGATGGCAAAAATTAGAGTTCAAATTTTCAATCGACCATATAACTAATGTTATTACTCGCATCATGGGTCCAATGATGATGTATTGCACGCCGATGATTGCTTGGAGTTGGTAACAAGAGATATACAATCGCCACAATCTTCAGGACAAAGAAAATTCACAAGCAATGGAAGAATGTGACGGCTTGTTCTTAACCAATAAGTTAGAGTACTATATGGATGTTGGAGAATCATCATGTTGATTAGAAACACAAGCACCAACAACTACAAGTCATCATACAAGCACGATAATATGATGAATTTGATGGCCCGAGGCCTACAAGTACAACGCAGGAGAACTACGACAATGCAGTTCACTTACAACTAGTAGTAATAGTTATGCTACAAAGGTGAGGGATCCTTTATAAACATACAATATATCCACGCCCAAAGAAGTCATCGTAATAGAAGGCGACCAATATCACAACACCTTTACAATCAATCATTGTCCAATGTTAAGCAAGTACATTGATCCGTTACAAGCAAAGATTGATGATACTACAACAAATACAACTATCCATGCAACTAAATACAGGAGACTCGTTAGTGCACTATGACCCGCCTACAAAAATCAACAAATAGTGCACGACAATCTACCTGTACGAAACAGCGAACAATTCTATTCAGAAGCTGCTATGCTACGCCACCGGATCTGCAACATTCGTACAAGCAGACAGAAGGCGTCTATAATTATTTCAAAATACCCCTACACGTGCACTATAAATTGTATACACATAGGTACACTAAAGGAGGTAAAAATAATTATATAACCCGCATGGGCCCCGACGAGCGTGTTATTGGTACACATGTGACGTCTATGGATGCTGCGTGGGTTGACAAGTGAATTCAGGTTCGAAACCGATCCTTCTATATGGGTCAATAGAAGTCGACAGGGTTCGAACCATTAAGCAAATGTAAGGTTGTGGCGATCGGTATATTTGCTTTAGAACATTCATATTAGGCCATCAAGGCCTACAACAATATGAATTCACTAATAAAGGCTCAAGGCCTACAAAACCCGATCCTCTGTCGACAGTCCGACAGAGTTGACAAGGTTCATTCCATAAAAAGAAATGACCCCCGAACACCCCGATGATGGCCGTGTTGAATGCAGATCTCAACCGGAGGGGTTCCCAAATAATTTCCAATGCCGTTCCAAAAATCCCAAAATTCTAAAAAAATTCCAAAATCTCAAAAATATTTAAAATTGAAATAAATCCATCAACGCACTTAAAGCAAAATCCATCCGCCCTCCGCAACAGTTTGCTGGGGCGGACAAATTCAAATAAACTCTAGCTCACAAAGAGCCAAATGCCTAGTCGAAAATATCACTAGGATCCATTCTCAAACAATCTCTTACCAGTAAGGACGTGGTACGTGTCCTCTAACCGGCAGTTTCGCCGCCAAATCGTACTGCAGGTAAACGGTTATGACTCGGGGCCCTCTGAACCGAGTGGTTTTGCCGCCAAATGGCACCACAGATAGCGGTTATGGCCAGAGCCAATACGCTCCTTAATGACGTTAAATCATTGAGATATGAATCAATAGGATATGATCGATAGGGCACAAAGCCCTCTGTAAGCTAAGGTGGATTAAAATTTGTCCCCTTAGACAAACATTCAACCCCGGTCTACAAGGTTCCCTTGGACGAAGCAACCCATGGCTGCCGACAAGGATCCTTCTGTCAGGTTGGGTCGACTACCTCTACTGACTAAGTAGACCAGCGATCACGATGGCCCGGGACGACGGAATCATGGGATCTTGATCGGGTCTAACATCCATTCCCCCACCATCCGCTTTAAGTACAAGATGGTAAAATTTCTATTTTTAAATATCAAATTTCCAAACATCCAAACTTTCCAAATTCTCCAAATTCCCAAATCCAAATCCAATTCCAAATCCAAATTCATACTGCTACTATATGCCAGATAATACGTATTCTCTACGTATCTGATTGACGACTAGCCTTAATCGAAAGTTCTCTCTTGTTATTGGGAGGGGTAATTAACTATAGGGGCTTGCGCCTATAGGAAACCAGAACTCAGATCATAAAGTCATCACAAAATGAGGGCGAAATCTCTGGGTAGTGTCTTATATACAAACCCATCTGCCTTCCAAAATTTACCTCGGAACTTAGTTCGTTAAAACTCTATTGCCGAATAAGAAAAGCGAGTGGAGGCTGAGGCCGAATTTTCGGAGCCCACAAAATTTAAGGATGTAATTTTAAACTTTAGCATCATCATGTAGTAGTTGATGCACATTTCATAGTCTAGGGTTCTTAATCCATATGTGAAACACACGAATTTGATTTAGGAATTCATGTTTTTAAAGACAATTAAAACAAGAGTTCGTTGTCTTTTAAAATGAATTAAAAATAATAGAAATCTACACCAGAAGATAAATACATGAATGCCAAAATAAAAGAAATTCATTAAAAGAATTAAATTTAAAAAAAATCATAACTCAATTATTATTTGCACCACAAATCAATAATACTTGCAGAAAACTAAATTATACTTTGTAGAACAAAAGAAAATAAGAATTTATCAAAAAGAAAAAAAAAACTTGGTCACAAGGTGGCATAAAGAGACGACTAAAATTTGATAGTTGCTTTTGGATTGCACTCAAAAGAATCAACATCTAATTAAGCATATGAACAAAAAATAAGATTTTATATTTAGCCAAAAGATTTAAAATCTAGTTATTTATATAAAAAAAAAACCTAGAATCTCACTTGTACAAGGCTTGAAATAAGAGAAGAACATGAAAAGAGTTGAAAATATCAAAATAAAAGCAGGATAAGTAGTATTGCCTGGTAATAAAAGCTGTTGTAAATACTAACATTTTAGAAATTGAAGCCACGGTGTAGAACCATAGGAACAACAATTATTGGTGGCTATAGGAACTATATAGATTATAGCATAGTATCCCAAGTCAACACGAATTTGATTTAGGAATTCATGTTTTTAAAGACAATTAAAACAAGAGTTCGTTGTCTTTTAAAATTGATGCGGACAAAAGATATAGGGAGCCTATACCCTTCGCCCACAAAAAGGACACGACGGATTTATACAGACGAAAACGACTAAGGACGAGAAAAGGGACGAATAAACTCTTATATTTCAAATAAAACTAAAAAGAAATTAAAATTACAAAATTTGACTCGAACTCAAAGACACCCTAAAATTGCTGCACTGTTGAGAAGAAGGATACAGATGGAGTGGCACTTGCGGAGAGACGAAGATGTTAGAAGCCCGAGAAGAAAGGTTGGAAAGAGCCCGCAGGATTTCCGGAGGAGATGAGAAAGAAGGCTGGAAAGAGCCCGCAGGATTTCCAAGCAACCCGCAGGTTAACAAATTTTTTTCAAAAATCAAATAACATTCAACTATTTCAAATATAACATATCCTCCCATATTTATAGGTATGAAAGAGGAATACAAAAGGACAAACATTTAATTAACACATAATTCTAAACATTAAAAATCATAGAAATCTCCCCCCCATAGCTCTCGGTTTGCACCCAAACCAGGAACCAAGGAGTCGGCCACGGGAGACGAAGGGAACCGCACGGACCGAGAGCCACAGCCACGGGAAACGAGGGGCAGACACGGAGCAAGGAGCCAGCCGTGAGATCCCAAGAGGTCAAGCACAAAATTCAACTTCCCATGGTGGAATTCAAGGAGCCACACATGGGAAGACTAAACAACAATCTTGGATTCCCAAAAGCCATATTTTGGAAATCCAAGAGACAACTTTTAAGACATTAAAAACTAAAATAAAAATACATTAAAATAAAGATAAATATGAACTAGAACTCATAGCTAATAATGAGCTAAACTCTAGTTCAATAAATGAACTAAAGCCTAGCTCATAAATGAGCTAAAATTCTAGCTCAATTGGATTGAGCTAGTAGACTCAAGGGAAGCCAAAATCTGAATTATTTTGGACTTGTGTTGACCCCCCCTTTGTCTACATCAAAAATGAATTAAAAATAATAGAAATCTATGCCAAAAGATAAATACATGAATGCCAAAATAAAAGAAATTCATAAAAAGAATTAAATTTAAAAAAAACCATAACTCAATTATTATTTGCACCACAAATCAATAATACTTGCAGAAAACTAAATTATACTTCGTAGAACAAAAGAAAATAAGAATTTATCAAAAAGAAAAAAAAACTTGGTCACAAGGTGGCATAAAGAGACGACTAAAATTTGATAGTTGCTTTTGGATTGCACTCAAAAGAATCAACATCTAATTAAGCATATGAACAAAAAAGAAGATTTTATATTTAGCCAAAAGGTTTAAAATCTAGTTATTTATAACAAAAAAAAAAAAAAAAAAACCTAGAATCTCACTTGTACAAGGCTTGAAATAAGAGAAGAACATGAAAAGAGTTGAAAATAAAAGCAGGATAAGTAGTATTGCCTGGTAATAAAAGCTGTTGTAAATACTAACATTTTAGAAATTGAAGCCACGGTGTAGAACCATAGGAACAACAATTATTGGTGGCTATAGGAACTATATAGATTATAGCATAGTATCCCAAGTCATCACTCACCCATACAACAAAAATTGCATATCATTTTTGTGTCAATTTGCCCTAGGTATTGATTCTATAAAAATTATTGCTACAATTTTGCATGACAACAAATAATGTATTCTGCGGCCTTAATAAATTGGTTACCAAAATAGAGTTCATGCAAAAAATGGCTCAAGACTATGAGAAACAAGGTAGATGTGGGATCCGAAAATTCGCTCCCTAGCCTCTCCGCGATACTTTTCTCTTTTTTGGGGTCGTTGAGGAGAGTTTAATGCTTAAGTTCCGAGATAAATTTTCAGAAGACATATTGGGTTATGAATAAGACATTACCCAGAGATTTTACTCTCATTTTGCAAGGACTTTATGATCTGAGTTTAGATTTCTTATAGGCGCAAACCCTTATAGTTAATTATCCCTCCCAATAGCGAGAGAGAACTTTCGATTAAGGCTAGTCGTCCAACGAATATATAGTATTCGGTGTGTAGTAGCAACAGAGTTTTGGTATTTAAAATTTAATATTTAAAAATTTTCCACAATGTATCTAATGCAGATAGTGGGGGGCATGATGATGAACCCAATCAAGATCTCATGGTTCCATCATCATGGTCCATAGTCTACTTAGTCAAAAGAGATAGTCGACCCAACCTGACAGAAGGATCCTTATTGGTAGCCATTGGTTTCTTCAACTGCTCAAATGTTGTCGTAGCTGCCTTCCCCCATAAGAATCTGTCTTTCTTCAACTGCTCAGTGAGTGGCCAAGCTATAGTGTTGTATCCCTTCACAAATCTTCTGTAGTACCATGTAAGCCCTAGGAATCCCCTCAGCTCCTTTAGATTTTTGGACAATGGCCACTTAAGCATGGCTTCAATCTTGGACTGATCTGCTGCTACCCCTTCCTTGGATACCACATGACCCAAGTACTCCACACTAGCTTGTGCGAAGCAGCACTTCTTCAAGTTATCCCTCAGCTGGTGCTCCTGGAGAACCTCTAACACCTTCTTCAAGTGCCCCCAGTGCTCTTCCTATGTTCTGCTATACACTAAGATGTTATCGAAGAATACCAAAACAAATCGCCTCAGATACTGTTTGAAAATCATATTCATGAGTGCCTGGAAAGTGTCAGGAGCATTGGTGAGGCCAAAGGGCATCACCAGGAACTCATAGTGGCCCTCATGAGTTCTAAAAGCGGTCTTGGGAACATCTTCTTTCTTCATTTGAATCTGATGGTATCCAGATTTTAGGTCGATCTTGCTGAAAATCACCGTTCCACTCAATTCATCCAACAATTCGTCAATCACTGGTATGAGAAACTTATCAGGTACCGTTTTCTTGTTGAGCGCGCGGTAGTCTACACAAAACCGTCAACTGCCATCCTTCTTTTTTACCAATAGGATAGGATTAGAGAACGGGCTGGTGCTGGGCCTAATGATCCCTGCTTCCAGCATTTCTCTGATCAACTTTTCTATTTCATCCATCTGAAACTGAGGGTAATGGTAAGGTTGCACGCTGACCGGCGACACTCCCTCTCTTAATATGATGGCGTGCTTCTGCTCCTTGGGTGGTGGCAACCCTAGAGGAGGTTGAAAAACCTCCTCGAACTCCTGGATCAAAGGCTGCACAGAGAGGGGTATGTCTCGCCCTTCCTCCCCACTCACTCCTTCTAGGCTGTGTAATTCCACCAAGTAGCCTTCCCCTTCCTCCTGAATTGTCTTGATTGGGGATTTCAGAGAAACCCCTGCCTTGGTAAGCCCTGTATCCCCTTGAATCACCATTTTCCTTCCACCCTTCACCAACTCCATCCGCAGTGTGCCCCAATTGATTTTGATTTCCCCAAAGTCTGCAACCACTTCATCCCTAGGATGACATCCGTACTCCCCAGTTCCAGGGGAAGAAAATCTTCTTTCACTTGTATGCATTGGATTTTCAGCACCACTTCTTTGCAGACTCCTCTTCCCATCTCTACCTTCCCAGTGCCCATCATCACCCCATAGCCTCTAGTATCCACTAACTTCATCCCCAGCAGCTCCACAATCTGGGTGGAAATGAAATTGTGGGTTGCCCCACTATCAATCAACACCACGACTCCACGGTCAGCTATCTCTCCCTAAACCTTCATAGTGTGACTCGGAGTGAATCCCACTACAGAGTTGAGAGAGACTTCTGCCACCTCTGAATCGCTTCCCCCACCCTCTTCGTCTTCCTCGTCTTCACAAACGAGGAGAACTTGAAGAATTCGATCCTTGCACTTATGCCCTGACATATATTTTTCATCACATCGGAAACACAGCCCTTTCGTTCTCTTCTCTTGCATTTCTTTGTCAGTGAGCCTTTTGAACTGTCCCCCATTTCCTCCTCCTGTTACTTTTTTCCTTTGGAACTTCTTTCATCCCTCATGGGGAAGCTCCCTTGGTGGCTAGGTGGGTAGTCGTCCACCTGTAAGTGCCTCCTGAGCTACTACTACTCCTCGCTCCCTTCTCCACGTTCTTTTGATTTTCGACCAACTGTGCAAGCTTCATGGCCTCCCCTAGGTCCCTGGGCATCAGGACCTTCTCCGCTGCTAGCACCTCGGCCTTTAACCCCTTCATAAAATTTCCCTCTAGCACCGTCTCGAACAAGCGCTCCACCCTGCTGGCCAGATGCTCAAACCTCTCTCGATAGTCTGCCACAGACCCCTCCTGCATTAGGGCAAAAAACTGCTCGTAGAAATCTCCTCCTCGATCGGTTTGGAAACGCTCTAACAACTGTCCTTAAATTCTCCCCAGCTCCGGATAGGTCTCCTCTGATCTCTCCACTGGTACCAAGAGAGTGCCTTCCCTTCCAGGCACAAACCTGCTGCCGATACGTTTTCCTCCTCCGTCAATCCGTTAACAGCAAAGTACCTCTCCACTTTGTAGATCCACCCATAGACATCCTCCCCTTCAAAAATGGGCATTTTCAATTTCTTTACCTTTCGATCCTCGCCATTCCCCCTTAAACCTCCATAGTTTCCCCTCTCCCATGTGCCTGGACCCCCCCATGTCTCCCGATCTTCCCTTGCTCTGCCCTGTCCCAAACCCCCTTCAAAATCCCCTCTCCGATCTTCAAACACAGCTTCCCGGCGCCCATGATAACCCTCCCAATGCTCCACACCAGCACCTCTTGGTTCCACGCCTCCGTAGCCTTGCCTTTCCCCATATCGTCCTCCTCTCTCCTCCCTCTGGAAAGGCTCCAAATGAGGCCTTCCCTTACTTCCTTCAACGATTTCCACCTCCTCTTCCTCCCTATGGATTTCAGAGTTTGTGTTCTTTGCCGCTGGCCCTTTTGCATCAGATGCCGCCGATTGGGTTTGAAACTCCAACATCTTCTTCATCATTTCCCGTAGATCAGCCACTTGCCCCTCCATGGAAGACATTCGTTCCTCCACGGTCTCCTTGATTTGATTTATTTCCCCTTCAATTCGCTCCTCCAAAGCGTCCACCTTCTTAGCCGTCATCTCTTACGGCTTGAAAATTTTGTGACGATTTTTAGATCTGAAAAAAAAATTTCAGCAATTTCCTCTTCGCCGGCACAAATTCCAGCCGCTGAAATTTGTCAAAAACAGCCAACGATTGGTCCCAAGACTTGCTCTGATACCAATTTGATAGGAAATACACTTTTACAACAAATCTCCAAGAAAAACTGCTGTCCGGAGCAGGAAAACAGTGAAAACAGCGAAAAAACTGAAGGAAAACTGAGAGAAATTCGTAGGAAAACTTGTATTTTACTAGTAGATGCAAGGAAATTAGCAAATATACAAGGATCTTCTATCCGAGAGGAGGATCGCACTCTCCCAATCTCTAGAATTCGATCTAGAGCCCTCTCTACCAAAGAAGAACAATAAAACTTTCATAAAAACATGACATAACCCTAATCCCCCCTCTTTTCCCTACTTAATGCATACAATTCAAATTAGATACAAAAGGACCTAATTACCCATCCTACCCCTCCTTTTGGCTCCAAGAAAACATTTGAATTTCAAGTGGACCCCACTCCTTCCTTCTCCTTTGAGTCCGCCTGCTTCCTCTTGCGGGAATACATCCGGACCGGCCCAAGTGGCTGGGCCTGCTGGACCGGTCTAACATTACCGCCCTCCCAAATAACCACCTTGTCCTCAAGGTGGAAGTCAGGAAATTGTCGCTTCATTTGCTCGTATGGCTCCCACATGGCCTCGTAGTCTGGGAGGTTCTTCCATTTGATTAGGACTTCCGTAGCTCCATTTGTTTTCTGTCGAACCTCCATGAGCTCCAAAGGTTCTAGTATCATTTCCATCTCTTCAGTTAATGTCCCTGGTAACTCCGTATTGGTAGCATAATCCCCAATGGCTCTCCTTAGCAGAGATACATGGAAAACGAGATGGATCGTCGCCGTAGGTGGTAGCTGCAAACGATATGCCACGGCTCCAATTTTCGCAAACACTTCATAAGACCCAAAATACCGTGGAGCAAGCTTCTCATTCCTCCGGTTGGAGACCGTTTTCTGTCGATATGGACGGAGTTTCAAATAAACCTTCTCGCCTACTTCAAACTGAATATCCTTCCGATGCCCATCAGCTTGTTTCTTCATAATCTGTTGAGCCCTTAACAGGTGTCTTTTTAACTCCTCCAGTGTCTTATCCCTCTCCTCCAAATACTCCTCTACGGAAGACACGGGCGTGCTGCTACTCCCAAAATGCACCAGGTGGGGCGGGTCCCTTCCGTACAACACCTTAAATGGAGTCATCTGAGATGCTGAATGAAAAGAGGTGTTGTACCAGTACTCGGCCCATGATAGCCATTTAGCCCATAGCTTGGGTGTTTCTGATGCGAAGCATCTCAGATAAGTTTCCATGCTCCTATTGATTGTGGGCTTTATGTGGATTGCTGTAGGTTTGATGTGTGGAAGGAAATGGCCCTGGTTTTTTTATCTTGGGCTGATTGGGTTTAGGGGAAGATGGTCAATTGGTTACTTAGAGGAGGTTGTAGTGAAGAAGGGGCTAAGTGCTATGCTTCAGAAGGTTGGTCGGCAAAGAGTTCGGTATCGAAGCAATCAAAGAATAGGTGCTACTAGTTGAGGTTGTCGAGTGTGGAGTTGGGCTCGTACGACGAGTGGAAGGTCCAATCTAGCGGTTGGGTTGCAACATCGGGCTCATGGAGGGTCCTGGTCACGAAATCTAGTTGCTCGGTCGACTGTTGGATCGAAATGGGGGTTGATGGTTGATTAATGGTATAGGAATTGAGTGACTGGATCTACAGCTAGGTAAGCAACTAAAGCTGCTTGGTTGCTGAGTTCGGCTAGAAGTGTCAAGCAATTTTTCGACTGGAGGGAGGTCGTGAAGTCAAACAACACAATGGAGGGGATCGTGAGATGGGTTCGATCGGTTCAGAGGGAGCAGGGTTCGACGGGCAGCTACGGCGTAGGGATCAGACTGTGAGGAGATTTGGTGTCGATTTGTGTGTAGGTGCTGTTTAGTTTGGTTTGTGAGGAAGAAGAGGTTTGTGAGGGATCAACTGAAGAGGATTTCAACTGGTGTCATGAGATAGTGAAACCAAATAGGAGGCTGGATTGAGAGCGTGAATGACTGTGAGGGTGTCGGGTTTGTGTTCGACTAGAGACTCTTGTGTTTTGAAGCAAGCAATTGATTGGGATTAAAGCAGGTGGAAATGATAGCTGAAGGATTTCACGTGTGAGAAGCAAAGAAGAAACGAATGAGGCTCGTTTGGTCTCTTTTTAACGACGAAACGGAGGATTCAATCGAGGCGAGTTGTCGATACCTAACTAGGATTTACTTCAGGATTTTAGGGATCCGAACAGAGCAGGCACAGAGATACGACTTACCTTTGATTGATGTGATTTCGTGCCTCGATTCGCACGTCTTTCCTCGAAATCCTCGCATCACCGTCTTGGGATACGCATTGATTTCCTCGCGCGAACTTAATTGTGCAAACATATAGTTATTCTTCGGTGTTATAGAGATTTCGAACGCAATGACGGAGTCCATTTCGGGATCGATTGTTGTTTGAGTAGCGTCACGTTACATCGATTCTGTGTCGGTTGTTGCTTTTGAACGTTTTGTCTGATTTGATTACGAGGGGCTCCCTTTTAGATGAATTCGATGCTCCGATCACAACTGCGCTATCCATTTGGAGATCATAGGTCAGTTGACTCTTCAAGTGACGCAACGCACTGGCGCGCGCATCACTTAAATCGCCGATTTTATTTTTCTTTTGTGCGTCTCTTAATCCATGGGTCAACAATAGAGAAACTCAATGTTGATATTGATCATGATTGCTTCAGCCCCCATGATGCACAAATCATATGGAATCTAATTTTTGCCTCATTTGAACATCTAGTTTAATCAAATATAGACCTTTTGTGCCGGTTCAGGTTGCATATTTACTTGTCATCACATGGAAAAAATTAGAAGTCCCGTGTTTAGATGTGAGGAGCTCAATTTCCTACTTCTATCTTGCATGTTTGTTTTTAAAGTCATTCAAGTCATTGAATCAGTGCATTATTCTATCATTTCATGAGTCTTGTGACCTTGTTCATGGAGGCCAATTATCCCACTCTTTCTTCTGTCAATTTTTGTATGTTGTAAGTAGTTAGTAAACTATTTCTGATGTGTAATAGTTTTGTTGCTGCAATTTGTTTGTTGCTGGGAAAGTTGCTATTGATAACGATTATATACATTTGGAGCACCTTTTTTATTCAATCATTTCTCCCCTTCTCCAGAAACAACTTTTAGCTGCGGAGCAGAGGACTGAGAAAGCTTATAAGGAGATTGCTGATCTGAAGAAAAATTATGAGGGAGAAATCGCAACATTAAAGCAATTACTGGAAGAATCACGTTCTCTGAAAGAAAGACCATTTGATGGATCCTCTGCAGAAACTGGGCTCTACTCGTGGTTTTACAATTATGACCGCTGCAACATTTAAGGAGTAGCAATTTAATGGGTGCATCCGACAACATAATCAGCAGCAGCAGCAGCATCATCATGAATAGGTTTGGTTTGCCTGCAATTACAAGTTGCTTTCAAATGGATTCCTTTTGCCTATATCTTAGTAGATAGCAATGAATATTTTATGGTCCTATTCAGGCTCGATTTTCCAGTTCTTAAATGTACAAGCATTATGTTTATGTAACCATTTTTTTACAGTACAAACCTTGTGAAGGAAATTAAACAAATAAGAGAACGTATCAGTGTAAATTCATTGTACTTCATAAGTAAGGCATGTCTTGCAGATTAGTAGCATAGGAAGGGTTGCATTAGGGGTGTCAATATTTAACACGACCCAAAAATCCGACTTAAATTCGACCCGAAAATTTCGGGTTAGGGTCATCTGTACCGGGAAACGGGTTGGGTTTTGGTTCAACAATTCGGCCCGTTTCAAAAATAAGGTTAGATGCGTGTTGACCCTTTGACCTGAAAACATGTTTGATCTGAAAACCCGAGAATGACCGTTTTGACCCGAAAAGCAGAGATTGACCCGTTTTTGACCTGAGAACTAGCAATTTTTTAACGGTCTCGGGTCGGTTTGGGTTGACCTGGATCCGAAGCGGGTCGGGTTTGGGTCTAAAAAACCAACCCGTTTGTAAAAATGGGTCGGATCCGGGTTGACCTAAATTGTGCCGGGTCAGTTTCGGGTTACCCGAATTCGACCCGTGACCCGAAATTGACACCCCTAGGTTGCATGGCTTGGATAATTCCGTACTGTAACTTCTGTTGCTTTCGGATTAGAAGATATGGAGTGGGGGACAGGATTTCAAGTGAATCAAAGGTACTGTACCAATTTGGCTGGCTAAGAAGAATCTATTGCAGATGGCTTTGTCTCCATGATGTAGATTCTTCCTCCTATGGACCAGAAAAAATGCCACGTCGAATAAATGCCAAGTGGAAAGAGGGAAGACAGACTTAAGGCAATATCAGGTAGGCCATTTTATTTAAAAAAAAAAAAAAAAAGGAACTGTTTTTCCGCTTGTCTGGTTGGCCATTTGTGATTTGGTTAATTGTTACAGGCTGAAAGATCCGTGATTACTATTGCTGTGTTCTTTTGATTTATAGGAATAGCAAAAGCACCGTCTCATCTAGGAGGAATTCACCAAGGTTTCTTGCAGGATCTTTAGCTATATCAATGGTAGAAATTTATAAATCTATGTTGCAAGAGAAATGTTTTTTCTTTTCACCACTCAAATCAATATGTTCTTTAACATAATCTTTTTGAAGTATACAGTAAAATGGTAGTTGCTTTTAATAGTTGGGAGAAAGCTAATCATAATGATGGTAAAAAGATACTATATTGTCCTTACACCTATTCAATGAACTAATAATGTTTAATTTCGATATCATTAAGGCATCCAAATGTTGAAAAAAATGATCCATAATCAATCATATCTATGTATGCTCATGGAGCGCTTGAGATTTAAACTACATTTATTAAGTGTGTTTTAGTAAACTCTTTACATGAATGGGGAGGATTGAAGTTTGAGCATGTGCATTTACTTGAAATTAGAGAGTTCAATTGTTCGACCTTGTTGTTTGACCACCCCTAATAGAGCATCACTAATGGATTGTCATCATCATGCCATCATTGCCAGACCACATTGATGGATCACCACCAAGGGAATGTTGTTGTCAAACCATCGCTATTTGACCGTTGCTAATGGACCTTCACTCTTTGACTATTAGTTATGGTCCTTTGACCACTCACTCCCTTTGATAGTCCTCTAACAATTGTACACCGACTATGGCTTCTAGGCAATCGTTATCTGACTATGATCATCTGACTACTATTTCCTTACTATGATCGTTTAACCATTTACACCCAATTAAGGTCCTTCGACGATTATTGCCTAAATATGATCTCTTAACTAGTTAGCCTATTCTTGGAGTATAAATGAGTCGAGTCGAGTCGAGTAAAGGAACTATCGAGCTCAGCTCGTCAGTCAGAAAGCCGGCTCAAACTCAAGCTCATACCATTATAAATGAGCTTGAGAAGGCTCGTGAGCCTCAGTAGTCCGGGTCTGGTTCCGCGTTGTTTGCCTTCCACGACCAAGCGAGTCCTCCTCCTTCGTGTTGTCTGAGTCTTGCAGTTCGCATGAGAGTCCAAAAGTTCGAGTCCGCCTTTGCGGCGTCTTACGGTATGAGTCCCGCATTCCTGTATCAATTTGAGCCAGCTCACGAGTCGAGCCTCATCAAGCTCAAACTTGACTCGTGAGCTCAATAAACTCGGCTTGTAAGCCATAAACGAGTTGAGCTTGAGTCAACTCGCGAGCTAACTTGGCTCACTTACACCATTCTAGTGTTTTTTAGATCCCATGAACCATACATATTTTTAGTATTTTTTGAGACTAATGAAATCCTTACTAATTTTTATTAATTTTAAAGAACTTGAAGCGAAAATTTTCAAAAAATAAAAAAAAGCTCTAATTTATGTGCTAACTTCGAGGATGATTACAGTTATAATTAAGGAAATCTTATTTGATTTATGACTCTAGCGTAGGTCCATGCCTTATTATTATTATTTTTTGCCACAATTTTGAAATACTAATTGAGTATTTGGGATGACACATGCTTCGCATATGAGAGCTATTGATGCGTCATAAACAAATCAATTTAATTGAGCATGAATCTAGATTCATATTTAAATTAGAAAATTCAAGAATCAAATTCTTAATTGAATATCTTGATGAGATGAACCCAGCAAGAATTAGGGTTGATATAATCTAAATTTTTATGAGCCCAAATCAAACATCTTTATGAGATGCTGCTCTTTTCACGTTCCTTTGAGGCGGAGTTTATCTTTTATAGCCGGTTCTTGTTGTTATCTTTTTGGTTCTCTTATAGCTTGTTCTCCTAGCCTCGTTTTGTCTACTGTTGTCTTATTAACTTTTGTGGTTGGCGAGCCTGCTCACTTTTTGTAGCTGCTCATTCCCTCTCTTATATAGTATAACAACACACTTATAACTTTTTTGTGATCTATACAAGAGCTAAAGAAAACCTTGGCTTAAAAGATTATGTATTTATCTTTAATAATTCAGTCAATATAACTTTATTGATGCCATGCAATAAGAAATAATACGATCATAATCACATAAAATGAAGAGCTGCTAATCAATAAACTGATTGAAATAATCATAAAGTCATATAAAAAATGCACATAAAATTCAGATTTTAAAACAATTAATTAATTCTAATTTTGAATATTTTGCTAAAGATAAGTGAAATTTCACTACTTCAACAGAAAATAAGATTAATAAAACAAATTTGTAAATAACTTTTCTCATTTAGCTTTTGTTTGACATATTTTTCTTACTGATATATATATATATATATATATATATATATATATATATATATATATATATATATATATATATATATATATATATATAGCCTAAACAAAATCTTAATTTTATTACCAGTGAGAAATAGCACTTGTGTAGCTACTACGGGTAAAAAAATAAAAAAGGAAGGGTAATTACATCATAATTTATTTTAGTCGGTGATATATGCAAGAAATTAAAAACATAAACTATGATAAATACCAAAAAGGTTGACGTGGACATAAATTATAGAAAACTACTATTAAAATGAAGAAGATGCTCTGCATAACTTTGGATTTTTCAATGCCTTTAAAGCTGGAAACCATCATAGAAACTCGGACCACAAGCTTAACGAGTCTTCACTTTCTCTTTTTATTTCTTCTCGCAGAGAGATTATTACACGCGGTGTTCAGACATAGAAAATCATTCGATTTTGTGACTATGAACAATCAAAGCGCAGTTATTATTTATCACTGTCGTGCATTTTTACTATTTACAATCACAAAATTGAACGATTCTCTATAACCAAACACTGCACTTGATAACCTCTCCTTTGGCAAGCATTCCTGACCATGCATGGTTGAAAAGAGAACTATTAAAGTCTTGTGTTAGTTTAGCTTTCCCAATCAAAGCAATGGAATATAGCTAAAGGAGCTAATAAGGGAATCTAACCTGCTCTCTTGGGAAGATAAATAAATAGCCATTGTAAGAGTAGAAAGATTTGGATGACCTCTTGGTAGCCTAATCATTGAGTAGGTTCTAATGCAAAAATTTCAGTACAAATCTTAAATATTTAATATTCAAATCTTGCTATTTATGCTGCCACTTATATTCAAACTTTTACGCTGCTCACTTTAACTTGTTGGTTGAGAGCTCATGCTTCCAACTAAGAGGTCTTGAGTTCAAATCTTTTTGTATAAATTATTGAGGGACATAAACTTTAATAGAAGTTAAGAGTAGAAAAGGTGAATAAAATAATTTTTTTAATATAATTTAAACATTTATTTATTATTTATTTTTTTGATTTAAAAATTTAGTTATTATATGAGTAAATAAAAAGATTTAAATGTTGAATATATAAAGAGAACAAAAGAAATTCATTTATAAATTATTTACTATTTATAAACAGATTATGTTTTATTTTTAAATAAATGAGTTTATTTTTGTCGATAAACTAAGCGAAAATCAGTTAACATTTTTGTTTTTCACTTATTGAACAGAATTTATTAGCTATATTATAAGTTGAGCATAATGCAGCTCATTTTGGTCTTTTAGTTGGGAGCTTTGACTACCAATTAAGAGATTTTGAGTTCGAGTCTTGCGCATGTAATGTGTGTTTGAATTTGCCTTAATTAGTCTAAATAAGCCGAACATGAGGTACTACATAGACTAACTTGACTTTGATTACACTCTGTGGCTCTAAGTTTCATCGTCAGTCATAATAGTGAATTTTGTTGTTATTATTATTTTTCTTTATTAGAAATAACAAAATTATTGGTTACAACAACAGATTCAACCAACCTAAGCCCTTTCCATTGCTACCACTAGGGGTGTCAATATTTGACACGACCTGAAAACCCGACCATAACCCGACTCGAAAATTTCGAGTTAGGGTCAACCCGAACCCGAAACGGGTCGTGTTCGGGTTCAGCATTCGATCCGTTTCAAAAATCGGGTCTGGGTCGGGTTAATCCTTTGACCCGAAAGTGACCCGATTTTGACCTGAAAACCTGATTTTGACACGACAACCTGAGATTGACCCGATTTTGACCTGTTTTTGACCCGAAAAGAGGAGATTGACACGTTTTTGACCTGAAAATTAGTCATTTTTTTGTTGGAAACGGGTCATTCGGGTCGCGTCGGGTTGACCCGGACTCGAAGCGGGTCGGGTTTGGGTTGACCCGAATAGTGCTGGGTCAGTTTCGGGTTCGACCCGAACCCGACCCGTGATCCGAAATCGACACCCCTAGCTACCACCTCCAAAAAAAAAAAGAATTTGGCATTTATACAACTTTTTTTGTAATAAGAAACATTCTCTTAGGATAATTGAATTTTCAAAAAATTTCAAGCACCTCACATTTTATACTTTTATATTCAATTAAATATTTTTTTTTATGTGATGAATGACAGTTAAATAATATATTTTCTTTAACTCCTCCAAGAATAGCGTTAGGGTTTATTTAGGATAGTTTTCTCTATATTTTATTTGGGACAATTACAATGTTTTATCAAGTTGGTTGTGAAGTTACTGTCAAGAAAACAATTTTACTATTCTTATTCCAAAAAATAGCTTTCAACTATAAATTTTTTTAAAAAATAGTAAGAATGCAAACAAAAAATCACAGTCATATAAAATTATTATTGTTGTCTAAAAAGCAAAACATCAAAAAGCTATTCAAAATAAACCCTTATGCTTTATTTGGGTCAGTTTTCTTACTATTTTCTTGATAAAGTGTTTCAAAGAAACATTAAAAAGAATTAGAATCAACACATGCTTATACCAACCTCCGGTCCCCGACGTTGAGCCCTCGAGCTCAAATTTTAGCTTAAACAATCACTTTCTCATTTATTTTCGGTCTTCATCCTCATGTTTTGATATTTTGAACTCAATTTTGACAATTTTAGAGCCGAAACTTTTACATTAAGAGGAGTGCAGTGTGAATTCGCTGTGTAAATTCACACTTTATGTATTTTCTTAAGATTCTACGTACCAAATAATTCTCACATAATATAACATAAAAGTTATAGAATAACAATATTGTTTAACAACTCTAAGGTTTTTGTTTCCCCTTTTCCCACAAGCATTCCTAACCACGTTTAAAAAAGGTGCAATGTGTTAGTCAAGGTAATGGAATATAGTTTAAAAAATGTTAGGGAACCTACCCGGCAGTCCTGGAAAAAATTATTAGGTGCGGAGTGCGCACCGTTCGCACAAGCACTGGGTACCTAACGGTACCCAATGCTTGTGCGAACGGTTCTCCCCGTCCGCACTCCGCACCTAATAATCTCTTCAGTCCTGGCAGCCGAAAAAATCTAAGTAAGAGTAGAAACATTTGGCTGACCACATGGAAGCTTAATGATTGAGTTGGATCCAATGCATGCTATCTTTCTGTAACAAATGGAATAATTTCTTACACTGTTAAAAAATATTTACATTCTAAGAATGTTGGGCATTATGGTATTTAGGTCATTTGGGAATATTTTTATTTTTATTTTATTTTTGGATATTAAATAAAATATATTTGTATGGTAAAATTTTGAAGCATTTAAAATTCACTATTTAGTTCAATTTTGGAGTATTTAAAATTCATTAAATTTAGTCAATTTTTAAATACACCGTAAACTATCTGTCATTACAATCACAAGATATCGCATGCATTTGCCATCGCTGCTTGCTAGCTACCACCCTTTCCTGACTATTGCCACCAAATGTGCCATCGTCGGTTGCCGCTCGCTACAGACCTCTACCATCAATGTCATTGTCGGCCACCGCCTACAATGTAATAGCATATATTTTGATCTAAATCATAATTCGTCTTCAGCATAAGATAGATATTATTGAGTTTTAATTACACTAATATTTTCATAATTTTTGGGCACTAGTATATATAAATCCTTAAGAAATTGACACATGTTGGTATAAGTGGAGATATTGAGATTGTCAAATGTTCGTTTTGCAAATCGATTTCATCAGTGTTTTCTAAATAAAATTAATGAAATTATATAATTATATTCTCTAATCATATTAATTTTATTACTATATTTTGATATTTTATATTGCTCATATTAATTGATAATTGATATTGATTAGAATTAAACATACATATCAATTCTTTTGTCTTGCATTGAAAGGAATGATATAGCTTTGGTTACTTGTTAGATTTTTATGTTCATTATGTCGATTTTTATAATTTCAGGTCAGAGAAAGGTTCATGACCAGTTTGAGTGAGATTGACATAGTTCATTAGTTTTTTTTTTTATTATTTTGTAGTTAGAAGTTTGTGATAGAATATTTATTATACTGATCCCTTTTGCTATTGTATGTCGATTTTGGGAGAATTAATATAGTGTAATATTTTGAGCCATGCAATTATTAGTTATTTTCACTGGATATATATTTATTATTTTAATGCTTTATAGAAGCTCTAGTTGATTAATTAAAAATATAAAATAGACAATTCTTCGAAACTTAGATTATGAGATGTTACACACTAGTCACTGGCCACTACTATCATTAGATTTTATGTTGTATTCATGCATTTATTTTATACTCATCAAATAAATTTAAAGTATAATGTGAATTTTTTATAGTATATTTCATTTTATCCTTTTTCATTGAAACAAACAACCCAATAAATTAAGACAGAATTTTCCTCATCCTTCACATTTAAATTATGAGATTAATCATCTTAAGAAGCACTTAAAAATACTCATCATCATGGGCAACTAACTTCTTAAACCAATATTAGGTTAACTTGTAATTAATAACCCTTTTCTTTTTTATATTTAAAATCCTTTTAGCTCATAAAATTAGGAGAAATTATTATAATTACAACATAATAATATCTATATAATGGCGAAGACGGTTTACAAATTGGTTCTTAAATAATTATTTGACTGGAACAAAATATGGATTATTATACTTTAAGTTGCTAGTAAGAAAACTTTTTCCTTCTTATAGACCTCGGCCACCTTAGCCAGTCCTTCCTCTTCCCTTTTCTTTGCTAACTCCATTTTAAACACAATGCCTTAATGGATGGAGGATCATGCCCCTCTCAGGGCATGTAGTTTCTTTAGCCACCTCAAAACCTAGGAGTATGGGACAACTGCAAGTTTGCCTTTAGGGTTGTAAATAAATCGAGCATTTGACGAGCTGCTTGTGGCTCAGCTTGATAAGAGATTGTTTATGCTTGTTTGATGAGGTAAACGAACGAGTTAGAACACTTTTAATAAATACTCGATAGCTAAAGAAACAAGCTTGATCAACTTGACGTTCGATTCGTTTATGTTCATGAACAATATCGTTTAACACTTGTGAACAAGTTCATTAAGAAGCTCGATTAGAGCTTGACGAAGAAGCTTGATTAAAACTATATTATAGTATTAATATATATATATATATATATATATATATATATATATATATATATATATATATATATATATATATATATATATATTATCAAATTTAAGAATTTGATAATTTATTTTACTAATTCCGTCTAAAATCTTTTAATATTTTTTTTTTACTTCTCACATCTGCCTAAAATCATGAATAACCCGCTCTCTGAACAAATATAAGATGAATTATATATCATTTATTCATGAAAAAACTCATTTGGTAGCTCAAAAATACTAAAAATATGTTCATGAACGGGCTAATTTGATAGCTCAAAAATACGCATTAGATATGTTTGTGAACAAGCTTGCTTGATAGTTTAAAAAATTTCGCTAGATATGCTCAAGAACATGCTCGATGTAATTGTTTGTTAGAAGGCTCGATAAAACTCATTTGTTAACTTAATGTACATCTAGAAGTAGAGCTCGTTTATAGCTTGATAAGGCTCCTTTTTTAAAACTCGATAAGCATGAAATAAATCAAACATGAACCAAATATGAACACCCATTAATTTAAACGAACTAAGATTGAACACAAATAACAAAGCTCAAATCAAACTCGAACTGAACTTGAACAAGCTGATAATATAAATGAACCCAAATATGAACACACACATACTCGACTCGGCTCGGTTCGTTTGCAACCCTATATGTTGCTTTACATGGA
The DNA here is from genome assembly GCA_016618105.1 of Dendrobium huoshanense. Classification (NCBI taxonomy): domain Eukaryota; kingdom Viridiplantae; phylum Streptophyta; class Magnoliopsida; order Asparagales; family Orchidaceae; genus Dendrobium; species Dendrobium huoshanense. The sequence goes on from CM028358.1 coordinate 17,975,818, forward strand.
AAGGTAGCTTATGATGGAGACCATACATAGATGGAGAGATGACCTCATGGGTCTTCATCATGGTCATCCCTTGTCCTTGAAGTAGAAGGATAAAATGGTTCAACGACTATAATAGTTAGTGGCATTGAGTTGAGGAAAATTGTTGGTATTGCTAGAAAGCCATGAGGAATTATAAAGCTAAGTGAAGAAGAGACATTGTTGGAGTTTAAAGAGACAATGCCAAGCCCTTATCTTCCTCTAATTTGATTTATTTGAATTGTTTGGGACCTTTCTAATAATCTATGAATATCCGTACTTTTAAATTATCCGAGATGGCTTAAAGATAGGACCTACCTAAAAATGACATCCCTCAAATAAATATCTCAAGGAAAAAGAGATAGGAACAATTAAGTACAAATATAAGGAAGCAAGTTACTAACCATAAGGATTCATCAGCATTGTTACTGGCTTGGTGTATATTGGGACTAGTAAGGTTAGGCACTTAAGTCGATAGAAAGTTGTACTGTGATGCCCCAAGATCTAAATTTGGAAGATTTATCTATTTTTTCTTCATTAGTTTTACCATAGCCACTAATTTTATTCTTATTTTAATTTAACATGGCAAAAGCATAAAATTTTTATTTATCATGTCAAATGGAAATATACATTAATTAAAATTAAATATAAAATAACAAGAAGTTCAATTTAATAACATTCATTTATTATAACCCTTCTAGTTACAAAAAAAAAAAAAAAAAAAAAGAAGCAAAATAACTAAACATACAATTCTGACTTCGACAAATCTCACTATGCTGGTCCCCTTCACGATTCTGAAATCAATCAGACTACAATAATGAGCTAACAAAGCCCAGTAGATTGTCAGAACCTACCTAAGAAATAAATTCAAGGCAATAAAATAATAATAGGCTATGTATTTATCACTCAGTATGATCGACACAAAAAATGTATATATAAATGCAACAATTAATCAATAAACATCATAATTCAATATGATCGGTAATCTTTAGTAATATTGTATACCTATTATATCAGTATATTTAATCTATAATTTATGAATGTTGTATCAGTAAATCTGCATCTATATTATCAAGGTATGCAACACATGAATCAATTGTCCATCTTAATATTCTTAACTATTTGTTTGTACCTATCATTTCACATATACAATCATATATCAATATTTATATGATGTCAATGCATGTATATGGTTTAGCAAGGAAGGACATCCAACTTTATATCATTCAATTCATCAGTCAATCTGTATGTATCAATCAATCTCACCATTCCTTTATTTTATCGATCATTTTCTTTAACATGTATCTTTCAATAAATCAATAAAGAGTCATCACTTGATGCTCGTTTAAAAAATCATTCAATAAGTTATAAACAAACATCCAGGATTACACCACAAATCTTTATATTAAGAAAAATCTATCAGCTCACCCTCATATATAAAGTATTATGTTTTAATAGCCAACCCATATTATTTTAATGTTTACATCCAACCTTTTTTGCTTATATACAAATGCACATTCATCATGTATTATTGCATCATTTTCTTTTATGCAATGCGCGCAATATCATGCATGAATTACTATGAAATGCTTAACAATTCATATAATATGCATTATCTTTAGAAAATCATAAATATCAATCTACCTGATGAAATTGAGTAATATTACTGTCCAAATGTCCATAATATTACTGATTAAAGCTCAATAAATTAAGAAAAAAATAAAACTCCATCATAAGAGCAAATTAATAGTGTAAGAATTCTAAAATGGGCCAAGGGATATTTATAAAGAGGATGTGATTTTTGAGGCAAATGTCCCATCGACCATAAATGACCAAATTTTAAATGAAATGTTTCTTTATCATTATATTGGAAAGACTATTCACATTTTGAGGATGATAAAGATGTTGGGTCCATGAGGTAGGTAATTAAAATAAAACTCATCATAAATAATTGCATAAACTATATGAACTCGACATAGCAAATGCATAAAGCACAAAGTATTTATAACAAGTGGTGAGTATGTAAGAATAAAAGCAAGAAATTTTTTTTTCCTTAGGTTCATTTACACAACGGTGAGTTTGCACCTATTCACTATTATGAAATAATTCAAAACTTGGTAGGATTATAGGACCAAAGTAAATTAAATTTGAGGAAATATCAAACCTTATAGGATAAAATCTCATCCATATTATTAAATCATCCCACATTAACCTACAAAGCGGTCAAATCGATGTCATTATCAAAGTAAAAAAATAGGACACTATTCCTGATATAGAAATAAAACTGAGAAGTAAAATCTATCACATTCTCTTTTATTGATCAGCAAAAATAATAAATATTTTGTTGAATACTTTTATTATTTCTACGAGTCACTCTCTAAAGGTATAATAAAATCATTGAGCTAAATGAATAAACAAGCATGCAAATTGAGGAGATATGAAAAAACTCATTTATTAATCTAGATGCATCCATGAGGGACCAGTTGCCCAAGCTAAAAAATACTCACCTTCGCAAGAGGAGCCAATAGCACCAAACTGAGGAGGATCCGACTCAAAAGAAAGAGGCAATTAGCCATACCAAAGAAAAACTCGCCTCAATTAGAGGAGCCACTTACCTCAACTTGAGGAGAACTCACTGTAGCCAGAGGAGCTACTCGCCCAACTTGATGTTGACTCACCTCAGGCATAGAAGTTATGCACCCAAGATTGAGGAACTACTCTCCTAGCCAACATGAGGCCCTATGACTACTCATGATCGATATTCTCACCTATATGTCATTTTCATTCTCATCTGAGATATTTATCCACGTATAATTATTAGTGACTCATCCACATATTTGTAACAATAATATTATTTATTTTAAAGCATTTTTTATGCATATTTTTTGTATAATTTTTCTTTTAACTCATTTTCTCTTTTTCTTCCTTTCTTTCTCCGCTATTTGCTCCACCATATTTTTGTGAGTCATGCAAGTAGAATTCAAGTGCCACCTACGAACAAATTTGTTTCCAACATTATTAGAATTGTACATCAAATCATATTGGAATGATGATAATTTAAGGGCAAAGCCACCTCTTGAAATGTTTAAGACTAGAGATGCGATTAGTGATAACTTGTTGTTTGAGTTCGAAAAGCTAAAATCTAGCCTATTCAAAGAGCCAAAATTTTTTTCCTGATGGCAACAACCGGCTCCTCTTATCTTTTCTTTACGGAAGAAAATCAAGGAAGGAAGAGAAGGTTACGTCAGAACTCCTTATAGGGTACCCCAAACCGGTTGCTGCAGCTGTATATATCGGAACTCCCTTATGCTCTCTTTATTTGCAACAGTAGCTTCTATACTAAAGTGCTTAGTTGCTACAGTGCTCAAATCTGTCCCTCTTTGATATCAGTACAGTGCTTTGAATTGGGATACATGGAGGTGTAATTAAGGTAGATATTTATAGTAGAGCTAAATACAAATTTTATGATATGCTTGGATTCACTTGTACTATTTTGGCTTTTTTGTTTTTATTATATATATAAACTATTCTTCTTAAATAAATCAAATTATTTTTATAAAAACTCAAAATATTACAAGTATTATTATTGATTGTTGCCATCACCACTGCCATTTTCATCACCTTGCCAATAATTGCATAGAACTTTGTTACCTTAATGCAGTTATAAAGGAATTTAAGCAAATGCATGATGCTTTTTCTAATAAATTAAACATTACCTTTATGCAGTTATGAAGGAATTTTTCAGAGAAATTTACCTCCTTTTATTTTCTTTCATGAAAAATGTATACTCTTCTACTAGTTTCACAAGTGTTGATTATCTTCATTATTCATTAATCAGAATCATCAGCAGAAGAATTAGAAAGCAAGAAAATAAATTCCAAAACTGAGAAAAGCATAATATCAATCATTCCTTCCATTTATATCCGCAGTGTAGCTTTCAGCTAACTTCATCTGTCACTATGTCACAGCTGGGAAAAATCTATACTATTATTATTTTTTCGGTGTTAGTTGGATGAGGAAGAAAATGACATCCTAACAAAGGAAAAGATTGGAAGCTTGAAGATCAATTCAATAAGTCCCTTTCAAGACTTGATAGATTAGGACCAAATGGGTCCCTTCAACTCGACAAATTATGCACAAATCATTCCACTAATTAGGGAGGCCTTCTAATTATGGCCACAATTGACGGTAAAAAAGAAAAAAATCACAATAATTGTCAAATTTATTACAGAATGAATACCGTTTCATCATATATCTTACCACCCTCTGTTATTTCTTTCGCACAAACCTATTGCATCTTACTTGTGGTGTTCAGACACCATTGCAAAACAGGATACTATTGCCCTATGAATTAGAAGATCTTACTGAATTCCTAAAAAATAATAAGTAGCATAATGTAGGGGAAGGAAAAAGTACATAGATGTTTCAAGGATGAATAAAAAATGTCAGTTTACTCATCCTATAGACACTTAAGTTTCGTTTGGGACGACTTTTTTGTTGCTTCTTAGAATAGTTTTTTAGTATAAAAATTTTAATTTTTGTACTAAAAAATTGCTTTAAGAAGCAACAAAAAAACAGGTCTCAAACGAAACCTTAAATTGATATTACTATATACATAAAAAGAGATCTTCCATTCTGATGAAGCCAAAAGTTATCAGAGCTCTGCCTTCATGTTGTTGGTAGCTAATTTCCCTGTTGTAGAGCGTGAACAATTATAAGTTCCTTTTCTATATCCAACACATGAAAGTTAAAACGATATAGAAGATACCATGGAAGTTTTGAGAGGTGAATCCAGTCTCCTGGTTGTGCACAAGGCTCATTTGAACAATACTATGAAGATCATAATCCCAGAGATTTCCAATCTGAAATAGAATCAAAATCAATCAAATTTTCAGAGAAAATAATAATAATAATAAAACATTGCCTCCTATGCATCATATCGTAAATTTCTACCTGAGATGTAGTAGCTCCAAAAGCATCAGAGGAAAGAGTATAATTGACCTGGCTGAAAGGACTTTGAGTTTCCATGCCTTTGGTCACACAAACATGTAGAGAGCTTCCCTCGTTGGACTGGTGAGTACATGGAACTGTAGCTAAATTATCCAAGGGGTAAACTGACCTTGGTAAAGAAGTATTTGTTTGGCCCATGAAAGGCTGAGAAAAAAATACTACCAGTTAAAAAAAAAATGATATCAAAATCAGTTTTGTTCTCAAAGTGATTTCAATTGCTACCTCCTTTGAGACGACGTTGGTCAAATTGCAATCTAACCGGGGATTCAAAGTGGCTAGCTTCATTGAAAGGAACTGCAGCAGAAAACAATGAAATAGATATTGTTATCCATAAGTAATGCAACAAGGCAAACTATACAGACAATTCTGATCTTCTTGGTGCAATCTACCTCAACTTGCCGCTGTAGTGATTGCACATAGTTTATTATCTCATCAAGCATTAGTGCTTTACCAGTTATCTGTCATATAGCAGTCCGACCAAAATAAATTTGAGTATAATTTGCCAAAACGATTTTTTTTTTCAAGAAATTTCGAATATACCTTGTTGCAACCTGGCACAAGATCTTGGAGCAGTTTCATTCTCTGGCTTATCTTCTCTCTTCTAACCTGTGGAAAGTGATGAAGACTGAGCACAATATACAGGATTTATCTATCAAGAATGGTAACAATATTTTACCCTTTCAGCAAGGCTATGGCTATCAGTGGCTTGGCCTCTTCTTGCCCTGACATGGATGTAGTCCTTGGGAGGCTCAGGGAGTTCTAAGCCATCCTCTTTTCCCCGCTTTTTCTCACCATTCAGTACTTCCTTAAGCTGAAAGGCAACATTTTCATCACTAGTCTCTGCCGACCGGTATTTCTTCACATTCAAATTACTCTCCTCAGCCACCTGAAGCAGGAAAAGTCTCAAACTTTCTGTATCATAGAATATTGAAACGAAACCAAAGAACAAATTCTGCGACAACTCTAAAAACTAATACCTTTGTTTTGCTCTTCGGCGTTGTTTTCCTCTTCCTGGCATTATTTTCACCAGGGCTCAAACCAAGATCTGTCACGGACGAGTTCTCCTTTGACTTTAGAGACTGACTGCTCGAGACCCTCGAGAGCTTACCAGTCTCCAACATGCCAAGTTGAGCATCTCCGTAGTTGACAGAGCTGAAGGAGGAGTAGCTCGCGGCCCTCTTCGTGAAGCCAGGATCAGTTGGGAATGGTATCAAACCGTTTGTAGGCATGAAACTCAGAGAGTTGTTTATGAAACTGGAAATCTCGCCAGTGATGGCTGTGGCGACCGCCATCGGCAGGGGAGTGATGGAGGTGAGTCGGTCCATGCAATGGTTCCAATGGAGGTCGGGGAAAGTCTTCGCCTTCACAGAATTTTAGCTATCAATGAGAAGGTTTAAGGAATTGTGTAAAAGTGGAAGAAACAGATACGAATTTAATAAAAGGGTTCGACAAGAAAAACAAAAGCAGGTAGCTTTGGATGAGATTTCGGAGGAAATGGGAAGAAAGCGTAGGCTTTGAAGAAAGGGAAGGAGGTGGATGACAGAGAAGAAAGGAACTGTTAATTTGACTAAAATGGCCTTTGTAGAGGCAGATAGTTTTTATTTCTGCAGAGGAAAGAGTGAGGACTGGTCTCTGCAACAAGAAGCCGCCTCTCATAGACTGATAATAAGCTCAGCTTTTCTGAGATTAAATGAGGAAAAATAGTTGGATTAAGGCCCTAATGGTGAGAAATTATTACGTGCGGATATCAAATTTTAATATAAATATGACGTGTGAATTAAATATTATTATATATTTTCATGTATTTTGCTACATATTACTATTTATTAGCTCATATACAACTATACACATTTCTTATTGTGTATTAGCTAATATATAATAATAATAGGGAGATTTAAATACATACCACTTAATACTATGCTATTTATATATTTAACATCTAAAACTTTAATATTATATACATGCCACCTATAGTTCATTTTCATACCAAATATGAGTGGTAGAAATGAAATATATGATTGGTAGGAAAGAAATGTAAGTGGTATATTTGATATTAAAATAATATATGGTGGTATTCATGTAATATTAAAGTTTTAGATATTAGATATGTAAATAGGATGTTATAAAGTGGTATGTATGTAAATTTTCCTATATAATAATACACAGTTCATACACACTCATACACAATAATACCTAATAATACATAGTAATACACTTGTGGGCTCCAAAAATTCGGCCCCGGCCTCCGCTCGCTTTTCTTATTCGGCGAGGGAGTTTTAACGAACTAAGTTCCGAGGTAAATTTTGGAAGGCAGATGGGTTTGTAAATAAGACACTACCCAGAGATTTCGCCCTCATTTGTGAGGATTTTATGATCTGAGTTCTTGTTTCCTATAGGCGCAAGCCCCTATAGTTAATTACCCCTCCCGATCACGAGAGAGAACTTTCGATTAAGGCTAGTCGTCAATCAGATACATTATATCCATAGATATATAATATCAAGCGTATAGTAGCAGCAATGAGTTTTGGGTTTGAAAAGTTTGGATATTAGGATGGAATTGATATTTAAAATAGAAATTGCACTATCTTGCACTTAAAGCGGATGGTGGGGGAATGGATGATGGGCCCGATCAAGATCCCATGGTTCCGTCGTCCCGGGCCATCGTGGTCCCTGGTCTACTTAGTCAGAGGAGGTAGTTGACCCAACCTGACAGAAGGATCCTTGTCGACAGCCATGGGTTGCTTCGTCCAAGGGGTCCTTGTAGACCGGGGTTGAATGTTTGTCTAAGGGGACAAATTTTAATCCACCTTAGCTTACATAGGGCTTTGTGCCCTATTGATCATATCCTATTGATTCATATCTCAAGGATTTGATGCCAATAAGGAGCGTATTGGCTCTGTCCATAACCGTTATCTGTGGTGCCATTTGGAAGCAAAACCACTCGGTTCAGAGGGCCCGGGTCATAACCGTTTACCTGCAGTGCCATTTGGCGGCGAAACTGCCGGTTAGAGGACACGTACTACGTCCTTATTGACAAGAGATTGTTTGAGAATGGATCCTAGTGATATTTTCGACTAGGCATTTGGCTCTTTGTGAGCTAGAGTTTATTTGAATTTGTCCACCCTGACAAACTGTTGCGGAGGGTGGATGAGCTTTGCTTTAAGTGTTAGGATGGATTTATTTCAATTTTAAATATTTTTGAAATTTTTGGAATTTTTTTGGGATTTTTGGAATTTTATGGAGTTTTGGGTATTTGGGTGGAATTTGAAAGATGTTTGAAAGCATTTGAATCACCCCTCCGGTTGAGATCTGCATTCAACACAGCCATCATCGGGGTGTTTGGGGAGCATTTCCATTTTCTGGATTGAACCTTGTCGACTCTATCTATTGGTCGATAGAGGATCAAGTTTCGTAGGCTTTGAGCCTTTATTAGTGAATTCTTTTGATTTTAGGCTTTAAAGGCCTAATATGAATGTATTGAAATAAATATTCTGGTCGCCACGGCCACATATTTGTTTAATGGTTCGAACCCTGTCGACTTCTATTAATCTGTATAGAAGGATCGGTTTCGAACCTGAATTCACTTGTCAACCCACGCAGCATCCCTAGACGTCACGTGTGTACCAATAACACGCTCGCCGGGGCCTATGCGGGTTTGGATCATATTTTCCCCCTTTAGTGTACTTATGTGTATACAATTTATAATGCACGTGTAGGGGGTATTTTTGGAGTATTTATAGACGCCTTCTGTCTGCTTGTACGGATGTTGCAGATCTGGTGGCGTAGCATTTGTAGATTATGGATGCCTTCTGTCTGCTTGCATATGTGTTGCAGATCCGGTGGCGTGGCGTAGCAGTTTCTGAATAGAATTGTTCACTGCTTCGTACAGGTAGACTGTAGTGCACTATTTGTTGATTTTCGTAGGCGGATCATAGTGCACTAACTAATCTCCTGCCTTATGGTTGTAAGGACTTGCACTTGTTGAAGATCTTATATATTTGCTTGAGCATAGCACTTGTCGTATTCTTCATGCGTTGTGAGTTTTGATCTTTTCGGTACATCCACTATTATTGCATGTAGGTAGGTAGATGTCTTCCTTCTCAGACTGAAATTAACTTCAGGATACTGCATTTACTGAAGTCCTTCTGCATCTACCCATAAGTGGCATTTTATACACACATCCATATTTGTAAAGAGAATGTATATATTGCAGATCTTCACTCTTGCTAACATGTAGATCAATGTGTTTGTTTATATGTTGATGTAGATTTTATATAACATTCGTAGCGGGGCTCTAGCAGAAGCTCGTAGGATCTTGCATACACTGTATTCACTTGACATTTTATTCGTGGATGACATTTTGTGTATATAACGGTCTTCTATAAGGGCTCGTGGATGCTTACATCTGATGTATGTTGTACATTCTTACTGATGGGAGAATGATGTATTCACCTACACTTGATTGCATGAAGGTGGTATTCACTCTAGATTCTCAAATACATCTTCATTATTAGTTCACTATATGTTGATATCGGATGACTGTAGAATCCCTACTATATCACCGGGTGTATGAGACATCTTTGCACATTTCATTATGTCATTAAGTGCATCTCTACTTCATCTTTCTTATGTATGCTTGCAGAGAGTGTCACTGTCATCATGTAGCTCGTATGTTCGTTGTATGTCAATTCTCTTTATTTGTAAAAGTTTGATGTAAAAACAATCATTATCCTTTTGGTACTTATGTCTTGTTTAATCAGAAAGCTTTGAAGCATTCATAGGGAACTAAGTAGTATTTAGTTAGTATATCGATCCACTCGTCGATTGCTATTGATAATAATCAGAATCTCCTAGCCATCTCTATTAATCATTGCTTGAAGATTCATTGCTTCTAATATTGTAAATGAGCCATTATGATCCAATGGCCTCTTCCTAATGCTATGATTTTGATATAAAAATCATATTCTTCATGCTCTTCTTGCTGCTTGAAATCAAATTATGCTTAAGAGTTCTTTGCAATAAACTTGAGATTAAGCTCATCGATCCTTTCTTTCCAATTGAGATAATTGATACATGCTGATCACTATTGCTCACATAGATTTCATCACTTTTTGTAAAGCATTTGCATATGAGATTCAGGTGGGTTAGCACTTGCATCTCTATTGGAATGATAATTCCTTAGTGGTCCATTAGGAATTTATATTTCTATTCGAATTAGGCCTCTTATGAATTAGTCACATTAAGACCCAAGTTTCATTAAGTTGTGCTCATCTTTATTGCAGTCCATATCCAAACTCGAGTCAAAGTTCCTTGTAGTTCAAGCTCAATCTTGTTTCAAAGGTCCACTAAGTTCTTACTTGAGTTCAAATACCAAACTCAAGTTCTTGCTCTTGTAGTTTCGTTGAGTTCAAGTTTGGGTTAAGCTCTTTGTGGTCTTTCTGAGCTCAAACTCAATTCAATTTCAAGTTAGTATTCAATATCACTTGAGTTCAAGATCAAGTGTAGTCCTTTTCATTTTGTTTGCATTCAAGTTCAAATCATTTGCCCATTAGATTTTCAAGTCAAGTTCAAGTTTGAATTCATTTTATTTAATCTCAAGTATCTTATTAATCATTTAAGCTTTAGAATATATTTCATGTCATCCAAATTCAAGTCCCCTGTTGTCCAAAAATGAGTCCACTGTTGTCCAAATTTTGTTCAAGTCATTGTCTTTTTCAGACAAAATTTCGCCAGCCTCCCGGCGTCTCCCCTGTTTAGGGGAAAAACCAAGAGGCAACCTTCCCCTCGACGCTACGTGAGCGCTTCAGGTAGGTGTCAAAAATGACACCGCGGTCGCATATGAAAATTTTTATCCCCGCATGCTACGTGAGCATTTAAGGGTTTTTTTTTTAGGTTTGTTTATTATGAGAAGAAAACATGTTAGAAATAAGCACAAATTTCCCCCCTCTGCACCACGTGGGCGTTCGGGGGTACTTATATAAGAATACAGAAGAAAATAAAAACACATTTTTTTATCCCCTTCGCCGCAAGCGTCGCACTGATTTCCCACCCTAAACGCTACTTGAGCGCCTCGGGGGTTTGCCGGCTCGTTGCAAGCTTTGAAGAGGGATCCTTAAATCGTCGCAAGCATCGCACCGGTTTCCCACCCTCAACGCTACGTGAGCGCCTTGGGGGTTTGCCGGCCCGTCGCAAGCATCGATAAAAGAATCATTTTTTATTTTTGAAAACTCTTTTTTTTTGCATTTAATAATAATAATAATAATAACATAATTATTATAATTATAATAACTATAATTATTAATAATTATGATAACATAATTATTATAATTAGTAGTTATTATAGTTATAATAATTATAACAATATAATTATTAATAATTATAATAGCATAATTATTATAAATAATAATAATAATAATAATAATTAATAACAATTAGCAATCAAAAATAAAATAAAATAGAAATAAAATTCATGCCTAAGACCTTATCGGGTAGGGAGTGAGTTGGGGCCGAGTTGAGTGAGTTAGGGCTTAGAAGGCTAGGTTTAAGTGGGGATGAGTGGACTGAGTCAGGGTTGAGTGGCTGAGTTTAGTGAGTGGCTGAGTTGGGTGAGTTAGTGTTATGTTTTAAGTGGAGTTAGGGCTCGGGTATGAGAGGGGATCGGCTTGGTGTTATGGTCGGGAAAGAGGCTTTGGATTCGGCTGGCTTCACGTGAGGAAGGGAGATCGGGTAGAGAGCGGCTTAAGGCAGAGAGGAGGAGGTCGGTCGGTAAGGGAGCGGCTTCGGGTTGCACAGGTAAGGAGAATGATCTCTCTCTCTCTCTCTCTCTCTCTCTCTCTCTCTCTCTCTCTCTCTCTCTCTCTCTCTCTCTCTCTCTCTCTCTCTCTCTCTCTCTCTCTCTCTCTCTCTCTCTCTCTCTCTCTCGGCTAGTTTGAAGGGATCGGGAGATGGCAGTGGAGATCGGGATTTGGTGGAGCTCGATCGGCTCTGGTCGTGGAAGCAGCGGGAGAGGAGTCGTGCGAGAGAGCGAATGGAAGAAGCAGCGAATGAGGGGGCTTTGGGTCGGTATTTAACGAAGTCTGGCATCGTTCAATCGAGGCGCGAGCTACAGGATATCCGGGAAATGATCGTGAAGCGGCGAGATATCCGGGATCTTGGCAGAGCTGGCAGCGATACGAGGTTTCCAGGATTTCTTGCTGGATTCACGGAGATTTGGGCGTCTCGATGAACACGAGGTATATACGCGGGATCCTTGATTTCTTTCCTCTTTTGTCTGGTTTATACAGAGGTTAACAGCACTAATTCACACTTCATATTTTTATTAGAATCCCGAACATAGCTCTACTTCCAATGTCCGCACATAATAATTTCTCTCTTGAGGGAGGGGCCAAAGTTTAGAAACTTGAGTAGCATGTAAGAATGAGAAGTTCAAAGGTGAGAGTAGTTCTGCATTTTGGTGGTAAAGAAATAAGAATTATGTGGTATTTATGTAATTTATTTTATTAGGAGCCTAAAGATATGAATTCGAAGTTCTTAGAGTTTAAATTTCTTTCTACACTTTTATGGGTGGCTTACATGTGTAGCAAATTATCATTATCTATACGCATATCTAGCTCATCGGATTTAAATTTGACACCCAACCTTATTAACAGGTAAACTCTGAGAGGGATGACCTAGGAGACTATCGGGAAAGAATAATTCACTAGAGAAAACTTATAATACAAGTACTCAAGAGGTTCAAAATCTCAATGAGTTTAAAAGATTCAAATGCTCATTTTCATCTTTTATTTATATGCATCCCAAAGCTACATAAAAGGCTACATCATAAGAGAATATAAAATACATTGATTTAATGACTCTTAGTATAAACTACCCTAGATATATGTCATCTCCTAGCCGGCTAAAATGAGAAATTTTGTGTGGCCTTGAGGATCTACCTCTCGGTGAGATTAGTTGTAACAACCTAAAATTTTTGAAATAAATTGAAAATGAAAAAAATAAAAATAAAAAATCTAAGTTTCTATTTGACTTGGAGTGCTACAACGTTGAGCTTGTGAGGACTATGAAATTGAGCTTGTGAGCATTGCAACCCTGAGCTTGTGAGCGCTGAGGTGCTGAGCCTGTAAGTGCAACAATGCCAAAATTTTTTGATGTGGTATTGAATGCTCTGTTCTATAGTAATTCTGAATTTAGCATGCGGCGATGGTTTTAGCGAGAGGTGCTACACACTAAAATATGTTTTTTGTGTATATTAAAACCCATTTCTCTCCACTCACTAGCCCTCTCATCCACCGGCGTCAGCTTGTCGTATATGGAAGAAAGAGAAGAGGAAGGAAGGAGGAGAAAGGAAAAAAAGAGAGGGATTTTTGGTCGCCGATTCATTTTATTGTGCTGATGGGCAACAAGTGTTGACTTTGATTATAGAGCTAATGATTACTGATTATCAGTTACACACTTCTAAAAAAACACTGCACAAACCAAAAAAGTTTACTTGTTTAATGTGATTATTAGAATATATTTTATTATACTAATTTACTATTGATGCATTACTACCACTGTATTGTTTTATTATTATATTGATTATTATTAATATTATTTCCATTAGTTATATGAATACTGATATTGTTACTAATGATATTGATATGTTATTGATACTACTATTGATTCACTTTTATTAATACTACGATTGATTCACTATTTATTGATTTACTTTTACTGGCCATGTGATATATAAGATATCGATTTATACTGATATAAAAGAGTTGAATATCATGTGTATACTTTGATATGATTTTACTGCATATATATGATTTTGATAGACTTTATAGATATTTTAGTTTTACTAATTTATATAAATTTTCTTATGAATTTGATAGTACTACTATGACAACTATCTTATCGATTCAACATCCGTATGTGTTTATCAATTTACTAGTTTATAAATTTCATTATTTTTGTACCGTACTATTTTATTGGCTTATGTATTATATTGCTCCATTTCTTTGCAGATATTATTATTATAATATATGATTTACTGTTTCTGCATAGATTGATGATCATATTAACCGCTATTATTATGAATTAACTGATGACATGCATACTGCTTCTTTACCATGCTTTGAGTTTAGTTGTAAGATTTAGAGACCTATTGGGCTTTTTAGCTCATTATATGTAGTTTAAATGATTTTAGGCCAAGGAAGAGAATCAAGAGTATGAGACTGTCAGTTAGAGATTCTTCAAGTTCTTCTGTTATTTTTGGAGTGTAAACATATTAATGTTTGATCAATAGAATTACTTCTAAAATAGTATTTATTATTGATAAAAAAAATTAAATTGCTATGGTGGTCATTGTCATAGTGTAAAAGATAAAAAATGAATAATTATTTCAAATTTATTTATGGGGAGTGACATTAGTAGTTCCAAGTAGGTCCAAGTGAGCGTGCATGGGCAAGGTTATTAATGAGCATCGAGCTGAAGGGCATGCAACCAATGGATGTGTTAGGGTCGTTGACAACCTATGTTGGAGCTTCGAATCAGCTTAAACGAGGGAGGGGAGAGAGTTGTTTTGAGGAGGAAGAACTCTTTGGTTAGATGATCACAACTGGGTGAGCTAAGAGCCTCGTGATTAAGCGCTTTCTTTTAGTTGTGGTTAGCAAGCATTACATGACAATATCAATCTTGGATGTCTAAATATGAGAAAGTAACTTTGATGATTGGCCTCTTCTTATAAAGTGAATGGTGAGTTACTTGGTTCATGATAACCCTTAATTTCTCTTATAAGAGACTATCTCTATTAGCATGCCGGAGTGAGTAAGACCTGAAGATCTCTAGATTAGCTCATTTATGGGGCCTGTTGGAAGCTAGTTCCTTTCTTATGACATGTCAACTACCTAATATACATCTGTGAAGATATTTGCAAGTATATATTTAGTTCTTCAATTCACTTGACCCTTAAGAGGAGCCTTCAACAATTCAAAATCTCAATTTCATTTCATTATTCTCCTAATGAGTTTTCTCCTAACTCTAAGGTCCTCATTTATGATTAACCCTAATTAGTTTTTATAGATACAATCAAACGTATAAGTACTCAATTCTCTCCTCATTTATTTAATTACTTACTTGTAGAATGTAATAGGCTTTATTTTTAAAATATTAATTAAAGATTATTAGTCCTTTATAGTCATTAATCTTACCAAAATGCTATCGACCACCATCACAACAAATCTTGCATAAATAATAATACTAAATTCTATAATCAATGTTAGTGTTGATGGCATGCATCATCTTATAAATGATGTTGTGCATTGATATTATTAGTGATGGTAGATGATGAAGAAAACCACTATTGGTGTAGCCATGCGAAATCTATTAAAAGACTATGGATCAGAAAACTGTAGTTGAATAATGGTGATTGGGTGACCCTAGATTAACAATGGTGATCATATGACCATAATAAGGAAATGATAGTCAAAGAACCTTAATTTTGCAACAAATGTCTGAAGGATGAAGTCAAGTGATATAATTGAGCAACGGTGGTTGGAGGATCATTGATAAAAGGACAAAGGTCAGGCTTTTAATTAGTCCAGTAAGGGTTGTTAAGAAGTCGTAGTTGGGTGATGGAGTTTAGATGACTATACTTAGGCAGACAGGCAATAGTGGTTGGAGGACTAAAGTCGAGCAAGAAAGGTCATGGGACTACACTTAGTGATGGTGGTCAAGGGTATGTAATTGAGCAATGATTGTCAAAGGACTGTAGTTAGGTGATGGTGGACAAAGGATGGTAGCCGGGTGATGGTACTATAAGGATCATAGTCGAGTGAAGGTGATTAGAAGACCATAGTAAGGAGATGAAGGCCGAATGACGGTGGTTGGGTAATGGTAGTTATAAGATCATATTTGGTGAGGAGGTTTGAGGATCATGGTCGGGTGATTGAGGTCAGAGGAATATAGTTGGGTGATGGATTAGAACACCATAGGGCTGTAAATGAGTCGAGTTAAGCTTAATTCACACCTAATATGACCTTGGATAATCAAAATGTGGGTAAGATCGAACTCGGGCTCAAGCTTGAGGCAAGCTTGTGTACTGAGCTTGAGCTTGACATGTTAAAATACTTTAGAACTTGAGCTCAACTTGATAACATGATGGAGAAAGCTATTGTAGCTCAAGGTATTATTGTAGCTGGAAAGGCTTGGGAAGCTCACGGAGAAGACATTATATAGGTAACTTGCATAGAAGGCTTAGGTAGCTCATCGAAGATGGTAGTGATGAATTGGGAGTTGGAAGTCATGATAAGAGCTCAGTGAGAAGGGTGAGCTACAACTTTTTTATTATTTATTTTAATGGTTGATCATTTTTTTTAAGGAAAAGAAAGTACCGTATCATTGCTTCAAAGGCTGTAATAGTGCAGTAGCTTTTCCTTTTTATCTTCTCCGAAAAAAAAAAGCACCATTTAATTTTATTTTTGAAAAAAATGAAGAATTTTATCAAAAAGTTTAAGGATTGATATTTTGATTTTATTTAATATAAAAAACATAAATACAAGATGACTCTCGAGCAAATGAGTCGAGTTCAGTCAAGCTAGAACTTGAACTTTTTTTATTAGATGAGCTGTAATCTAAGCTCGAACTAGAGTTCATTACTCAATAAGCTCGACTCGCAAGCTAGCTTGACTCACTTACACCCCTAAAAGACCATATTTGATCAACAATGGTAAGAGGATTATAGTTGGGCAAGGAGGTTGGAGGGTCGTAGTTATGTGAAAGAGTTTTGAGGACTATAATTGGGTAATGATGATCAGATAATTTTAATATGACAATAGTGGTTTGATATATGATCATAGTCAGAGGATGATGGTAGAATTAATGTAATAACCTGTATTTTGACCTAAGTAAATAATTTTTTTCTAGACTCAATATAACTTCAAATCACAAACTATCTTCGACATAGCATTGTTATTGTAGTATTTTAATTGCACAAAATTTTTCATAATTTTTTGGCGCTAGTGAAAATTCTTAAGAAATTGAAATATTTTGATACAATCAGGGATTTTGAGACAGTCAGGCGTATATTTTGCAAATCTATTTTACAAGACTCTTTTAAATAAAATGTGTTATTTTATGAATACTTTTTATAATTTTTGAAGTCCCATGAAGATTTATATAATTTTTATATAGAAAAATTGATTAAAATATATAATTATATAATATTAAATTATTAATTTATTTGAAATATCTTAACCCATTTACTTAAATCCATTTAAAAGCATTTTTATTCCTATTCATACAGTAACAGAGAAAATGAAAACGAATTAGAGAGAAGATAGAAGAGAGAGAAAGAGAAAGCTAGGATTTTGAAATTGCGGAGCAATTTTTGTCCATCGAGTCTGTTAAAAAAATTGCTCGTGTCACTGTAAAGAATCTTTACCCTATTTCTGATTTAAAAAAAAATTATGTTTTTGGTATTTTCTAATCAAAATTGATATAGATATTAATACTATTTGATACTACTGATACACTATATTAATATTAAATATGTGATATTAGGCATGTGATATAGGCTTCGTTTGGGACAGCTTTTTTATTGCTTTCTAAAACAGAGTTTTAGTACAAATTTTTTTATTTTTGTACTAAAACTCTGTTTTAGAAAGCAATAATAAAGCCGTCCCAAACGAAGCCATAGAATACTTAAATAGTATTTGTACAATCTTATATAATTTTTCTATATTGACATGATTTTAACAATCTTTACTGATATTTGGATTTGATGCATTATCTAATTTCTTTACTGATTGGTATAACATATACGATGATTATGTTAAAGATTTGACACTCGTATTGGTTTACCACTTTATTGACTTCAATATCATAGTATTTTACTATTTATAGATTCTATTATTACTGCTTGTGAATTTTACTATTTCTACTCTAATTCAATAATCATATGAATGTAACTGCTATGATTTGACTATTGACATACATATTGCTCATTTGCCATCTTTTAATTCAGTTGTAGGTTTTAGCAACCTACTGGGCTTTTTAACTTATTATATATAGTTAAATGATTTCAGGTCAAGGCAAAGGATCAGAAGTGTGAGACTAGTCAAATGAACTATAAAATATATTTTTGTTATTTATTACTGCTATATGATATTGGATAGCTCTGGTTGTTATTTATTAAAAGATTAAAAGAATATTTCTTCTAGTTTAAATTCTAGGCATCAGATAGAAGGATTATAGTTGGGAGATTAAGATTAAAGGAACATAATAAGGCAAAAAAGATTAGAGGACCATATTTAGATGATAGTAGTTAGAATAATATCATAATCAAACGACGGAGGTTAGAGGATTATAGCAGGGCAATGATGGTTGGAGGTATATAGTCGAGTGAAGATGCTCAGAGGGCCATACCCAGTTGAAAAATATCAGAGGACTATAGTCAAATATTTATGATTAGAGGATTGTAGCTGAACGACATTGACTGGAGGACCGTAGTCTACGTGATGGTGGTTAGAGGACTAGATTCAAGTAAAGATAGTTGAAGAACTGTAATTGGGTGAAAGTGTTTAGAGGACTATAGTTGAATGATGGTGGTTAGATGATCGAGTTAAGTGACAATGGTCGGAGGATCGTAATAGAGCAACAGTGGTGGCTAACGGTGATTGTCAATGTCGAATGTCAATTAGAGCTCTTGAGTTATTCTATCTCTAAGCTCTCTCTTCATTAAGTATAGAGTCCTTTCTATGTAGAGATTGTCGGCCTATTTATGATACTTTTAAGAGTGGGCCTTTTGATAAATTAAGCCAATATTTAATAACACTATCTCAAACTAGTCATATAGAATCCTTTGATTATAGATCATTTATATATTATTTAAGTGCTTTAATGCTCCTAGAATTAAGTGATCTTAATCTTGTTATATTTGTCTCGTCGAACCACTCGATTTGATTCAAAGTTTAGAGTCTGATTTGTCATCCAATTAATCCCAAAGTTTCTAACTATACTTTAATTATTTGATTTGGGCTCATTTGGACTCGGTTTGGATCACATTTAATGTCATTATGTTTGTCATGTTAAGACATTAATCTTGCCTAAATTTATGTGAAAATTAGAGCTCAAATGATTTTGAATTTATTTGAAAGTTTCTAATATAAATAATGCTTTGAGATTAATGCTGATCAAATGAATTTTCAAGATATTTACTAATCATAAAATAAAAATATTATATAGTAATTATATAAATTAAACAAACATAAAATAAATGTATATAATAATAAATTTGTTTTGATTGTTTATAAAATAATAAACATATTTAAATTTACTAAATAGCTTAAACTAAGTTGAAGAAAGAATTACATAATACTACATATTATTAATTTGAATTTGAGAAAATTGATCATCTATAAGAAATATAAAATAAAAATTATAAATTTATAAAAAATTGAACAGAATATAAATATTAAATTAATGTTAATTACTTATTAAATTATTTAAAATATATTATGGAGCAGTATGGTCAAAAGCTTAGGCTGATCCATTGGATAAGGGGAAAATCGAATAAGGTGAAAACCGAAAAGAAAACAAAAGAAAAATGGCGGCTTTCTCGTCGGCTTCGGCAGCGACGGCGTACTCCTCGCCAATGGCTTCTCCTCTTCCCGCCTTACGCCCCACCACAAACAATCACACAACCATCCTCTTTGCCCACCAAAGATCCCTCCGTCCTTCACTTTTCTTCAAGTATCGTTCCTCCCACTTTGTTCTCTCCCCTCCCCATTTCCCTGGTTGTTTTCTCGGCGAAACGTGATTTCTCCTTTATTTCGTCACAGGAATCGTCCGAAGCTATCATGCAATTGGAGTTCTCCTACCGCCGTCTACTCGACGGATCGACCTAGCATAAGTGGAGTTTGGTCAATCAGGTGGTTTTCCAATTTCTATTTCTTACCTTCCTATTTTACAAAAATTCATTTTTATTCTGTGTTCTAGGGATGATTTGATAGCACCGACGTCTCCTTACTTCCCGGTGGAAGCGCAAGGCGGTCAGGGTCCACCGCCAATGGTGCAAGAGAGGTTCCAGAGTGTGATTAGCCAGCTATTCCAGCATGTAAGATTTTGGTTTTCTAGGGCTTTAGTCACTTGTGGGTTTCAGAATAAAGATAAACTTTTTTTTTTTTTTTCTGATTCCTCATGTTTTGTTAGAGAATAATAAGGTGTGGTGGAGCGGTTGATGATGACATGGCAAACATTATAGTTGCGCAACTTCTGTATCTTGATGCCGTCGATCCTAACAAGGTAACTTTCTTACATAAAGTTTATTGTTGCCTATCACCATAGGGGATCTTATTTGCCAAATCCGGATTTACTATATGAGGTGAGAGTTAAATCATAAAAACTATTTGACATGACAGATGCGGATGTTAAATCGAGTTAAATCTTGACAAACTATTTGACTGCTTATTTAAGGATTTAAAGATTTTCATGGTAATTTAATCTATTAAGTTGAGTGCCAAATATTGAATCCAGATAGAAAGCCAAAATATTCATCAAAAGCCAAGGCTAAAAAAAAAAGAATATTTGATGTGGAACTGAATCTTATTTAATCTTACCAATGAACTCACAAGTACATCATTTCAGGCCGATAACATACAAACATAGAAAAATAAAATACCTTTAAACATCATTTGAGTTGAACCTCTAGGTCTCATATTCATATTTGTTGACTCATGGTCATTCACAATCTTTGTATACCGCACTTCATTGCCATGACAACAATGAAACCAAATTGTTTGACAATTTTTTAGTGAAAGTGAAGTATTATTTGATATTTTTCTTTATATTGATGTTTGCTAATTGTGTCCAATAACACAATCAAATTTCCCAAGTGCTATTTGCGTGTCATAGCTTATTGCAACTTTTGGTTTATTCATCTTCAACTTTCCATAATCTTAAGGCTAACATATATTTAATAGATGTTTGATAAAAGTAATTATAGTTCATCACCAAAAGCATTAATTTGGACGCCAATAAGTAGCAAAAAATATATGTGAAGAATCAACACCAACAATCACAATCACAATAAGCACAAGTAGCAGACATATATAAGATAAGCGTTCTATGTGTGTGTGTGTGTGTGTATAATGAGAAGCAAAACTTTTGTCACATAGAACGCTTATCTTATATATGTCACACACACGTGTATATATGTATTTATATGAATGCATATGATATACAATTAATTAATCAAATTTAAATCACATCAAATAATAATTTTCAACTAATATAATGATGGATTCAATAAAAATTATTTAATAAATGTTTTAAAATTTGATGTACGTATTAGTAATTTTAAGATGAATTTAAAAAATGAATTTGAAATTAAAATAATAATAATATTTATTATGCTTAGAAATTAACAAAATATTAAAAGTAGCTTATGTAGTTTGATTTAAAGCCTAGGAGCTTAAAAATTACATAAAAACATATTTAAGTTAGAGTAAAAGCTTAAGTTAAATGCATACAATATCAATTTTTATAAAGCAAGCTCCAGGGAAATTATTAATGATCATTCTTTTTTTATTTCATATAATCTTTTTCTCCTTCAAGTAGAATATCTTCATCTTCCAAATCTTTTTTATTCTTCTTCATTTTTTTTTGAATCAATGTCATCTTTTTTTTTTAATAACAACATAAGTCGATGCAAGTCTAGATGAACTAGCCCTTATTGTTGATGAATTTTCTTTTGTTTTTATTACTAAATCTTATAGGCCACATTTGATCAACTTCTCTTGATGCTTCTTTAATTTATCCTTATGTTAGGTTTTCATCACAAAAATGTTCCTCACAAAAATCCTCCATTTCTCCAATCATCTACTTCTAACTTGTATTAATACAATCCAAACTGATTGGATCAATAATATCACACCAATTGAATCTTATTTCAAGGTTTAATTATACTTGATAAATACTAAATTATGTAGATGTTTTTTATCGAACTAATTTTCTTTTTTGTGTAAATCTATTGAATAAGAATTAAAATGAATTGAATAAAATATTTGAATTATTTAGTATAGTTAATTTAATAAAGGGAAATTTACATACATACCACTTTATAACATCCTATTTACATATCTAACACCTAAAACTTTAATATTACATGAATAACACCCTATATTATTTTAATATCAAATATACCACTTACATTTCTTTCCTACCACTCATATATTTCATTTCTACCACTCATATTTGGTATGAAAATGAACTATGAGTGGCATGTATGTAATATTAAAGTTTTAGATGTTAAATATGTAAATAGCATAGTATTAAGTGGTATGTATGTAAATCTCCTTTTAATAAATTATTAATCCACTCGAAGACACCCAATTCCTCTCTCAACTACTCAAATAACGAGTTTTTGAGGTTAAATTGTCTATATTAAGCTCTTCTGAACATGAGGCTTTAATCTACTCGAATAATGAGTCTTTGATGTTAAATCGTCTATATTATTATATTCTTTCACACTAAATGGCTATTGGTGAGTTTCATGAACTAAGCTAATATCTTTAATTGCCACAAGTTGAGTGCATATCTGAAAGGTCCTTCTTGTAGGCCTTGAGTGCAACCAGGTTACAATAGGCTTTAGTTCTTTGACATCTAGCATCTCATGATGGAAGTGAGTAATGTTGTGATGAATAGATTCACAGGGTCCTTGCCTCATGTTCAGAAGAGCTCACGAGATCTTTTGTAGCCTTGCATGCTAGCAAATTTTGTGATGAAAAGTTGCTTAAATATTAAGAAATTTGTGATACTTCTAGAAGGGAGTTGTGATTACCTCTATAGCTATTTAGCTCATTGTTTAATCCCTTATTTATAGATTTATGTTGAGATTCAACATAATAGAAATGACTACAATTATGTAAATTCAAGATAAAGGCTCCCTGAAGTATGCTTTGAAATGGAAAAAATCGGGTTAGCTGATAACTATCCAAGTGTTTGGTGACTTTTGATGAGTTTCGAGCTAGTATAAATTCCAAGTGAGGATGAGTTCCACATGAGGTTGAGTTCTTTGTGAGAGGAGTTCCACATGATGATATGTTCCATGTTAGGATGAGTTTTGCATGAGAATGAGTTATGAGGATGAATTCTTGGTTAGATTGAGTGTCGAGTGAGGATGAGTTCTACTTGAGGAAGAGTTTCATGTGAGGATTAATTCCAAGTGACGATGAGTTCCATGTGTAGATGAGTTCCTTTGGCGAATTCTAGTAGTATTATAGCGAGTTCAAGTGGAGAGAGTTCCTCGGTTGACTAACAGTACTCTAGACATATGGCTGAGTCTTGTAGCTATGATCATGGACGAGACAAGTTTAAAAGTACTTGAATCTATGTATTTTGGATTGGCTTGAGTTTGATGACTTTGATGAACCAAGTTCATGTTCATATGACAACTTGATCTAGATGAATATGGGTATACATATTTTTCTCCAGTTTTTTTAATAATATAATAATTCTTTAACTTATCCTTTATTCCCACATATTTATCTTAACATTCTCATTTCTATCCATACAACATCACTAGCCTAATTATAGTTTTATAAAATTTGCCTTTAATATTACATTATATTCTCTTATAATTGAATATTTTCAATGCATTTTTTTCATTGTAATAATCCAATTTTAACTTTAAAAGTTATTTCACCATTTATATCTTCATTTTCTATACAATAGATTAAACGTACTTAAACCAATTATACCTAGGTATTTCCTTATATTGTACTACTATTAAATGATAATTATTAATATTATACCACTAAAATAACATATTATATACATAGATTTTGTTTTACTAATTAGAAGATCTATTTTCTGAATATTTTTTACATTCTTCCAATTTTGCATTTATTTCAACCGATGTCTCACCAATATAATTAATCATTTGCAAAAAAAATAAATTAAGGCATCTCACTTTAAATATTCTTTTGTAAGCATTTATAATTAATTTTTAAAAAATATGAACTCAATTATAATCCTAATAAATTACTATAATAATTGAAAATTCCAGAGTAATTCCATAACTTCTAATAGTAATAAACTCTGTCATACATATCTTTAATAATGTTAACATTATTTTTTGACATGCACCTTGATGCATTGAAGCATATCTAATCAATTTCAATGGTACTTAATCATACTTCTTAAAATCAATAAAAATTATATGAAGATTTTTTTATGCCATGTATACTTCACCATTAGTTGCTTTAGTATAAACATCACTTTCAAAATATATCTTTTTGGCATGAAATCAAATTGGTTATTTACAATTGATTTAATTGTTTTAAAATTTGTGTTTCATTACTCTCTCCCATAGTCTCATAGTATTAATCATAAATTTCATTCCTTTCTAATCAGCACAATCTTAAATATTGGTTTCCAAATGTTTCTTCTTAAATATTGGTTCCCAAATGTTTCTTCTCCAATCATCTTGTGAAAACTATTTTTTAAAATTCTATTGAAAAAAAATTGTTGACCGAATTGCTTCTTTATCCCTAAAAAACTTTTAACAATGAGGATATTTTAAAATTTTTTTATTAGATCATATGTACTCTTTTTAGAGATTATTTGGTTGTTTATTGATAGAAAACATGCTTTTAATAATGATGATTAGTATTAGAAAACATGCTTTTAAAAATTACGACAAATTCCGAGGCCATGCCATAAATACTAATACTAATTAGCTATCAATCATACATAGTAACGTAAATATTATTTTTAACATACACCTTAATGTGTTGAAGCATATAAAATCAATTTCAATAGTACTAAATCATATTGAATTTAGATATTTGGATAGCGAAAAGGCTTCTTAATTCATTATACAAAATTAGGGGTGTCAATATTTGACACGACCTGAAAACCCTACCCAAACCTGATCTGAAAATTTCTAGTTTGTGTTGACCAGAACCCAAACCGGGTTGGGTTAGGGATTTTGACCCATTTGCAAAATCGGGTTGAGTTCGAGTTGACCCGGAAACCCGACATTGACCCGGATTGACCCATTTGCAAAAATTAAAAAAGAAAAAAGAAAAAAAAACCTAACATGGTAACTCGCTAATGCGTCGCCTCCCTTGGGACCAACGCACCATCGGGAACAACACGACAACTTTCGTCGCCGCCTTCAGAACCAATACGCTCTGGCCTCGTCGTCGCCCTTGATACCAAATGCGACAGCCTCTGCGGCTCCGCCCAAACATCGTCGGCCTCAGGATTAAACATTGTCATCGTAGCCATTGCCATCCAAACGTCATCGCCACCATAGCCGCCGCCCAAACGTCGTCGTCGCCACTGCCCAAACGTTGTCGTAGCCTCCGCCCAAACATCGTCATTGCCGCCCTTGGGACTAAACAATCATCACCGTTGCCGTCACTGACATGGGTTGGCAGGTTGTGTTGGGTTGACTCAAACCCGAAATAGATTGGGTTCGGGTCTGAAAAATTGACCTGTTTGCAAAAATGGGTTGGGTTCAGGTTCGCTTAAAAAGCGCCGGGTCAGATTTAGTTTTGACTTGAACTCGACCCGAAACCAGCTTTTGACGGCCCTATACAAAACTATCCCTATTTATAGACTATGTTGCACCGATACGGATACAACGACATGGATACGACACGATATAGATATGAGACACATCAATTCTTAAAAATACAGGATATGGGTACGACGAGGACACGATATTATAATATATAAATCTTACATAAAAAATTAAGAAAACAATCAAAATATAATATTTGAAATTTCAAAAGAAATGAAAGTAACATCATTTGTAGCCTTGTAGCTTATAAATATCAAAATAAAAGTAAGCATTAAATGTCTAGTACAATAACAAAAGCATAAACATAAATTGTCTAGCACATGAAGTTTTAACTATTCAATAGAAGGAATGATATGATTAGCTTCTTCAGTGGTTTGCCTTTGAACTTCTATATCTTCTTCAATAAATATCATAGCTTCTAATTTAGGCTCATCAATTGAAAGATTAGTAATTTCTAATATTCTCATATCATCAAGAGACTCGAATCCATCTCGGAAATGAGAGAACATCGCTCACAACCGCGGCAGTAAATACGACGTGTTTTTTTTTTTTTTTTTGGATTTTTGTTTTTGTTTTTCAACGGACAAGTGTATCAGATATGCATGTCTTTTTGAAATTAAATCGTATTTTAATTGGATACGGCTTTTGCCGTATCCGACACGTATCAGTGCCATATCGGAGGCATATCGTGTATCGGATACAACATGCCTTCATAAATAGGTGTATTGGTGCAACATAGTTAGATCTATACAAGATACTTAATAAATAAGCAAATAAATACAAAATTATGCATAATTATCCTAATATAATCCTTCCTAAATCAACCACCCAAATATGGAAGGCGATAAGCATGATCTAAGTGAGCCTCCCACAGATCCCCATCTTGACCGTGGGATCAAGCGCTAAGGGATGATTGAGATTTTAACATTCCCCCTCAAGCTGGGGAATACAAATATGTCATTACCAACTTGGTAATTAGTCCCATAAAAGTAGAGTTATGAAGTCCCTTAGTGCACCATAGAGTCCTCTATTTGGTCAAAACTTTGGGAGAAATTAGCTTCAGACATTGCGATGGCAAGGGGTAGCAATGAAGGCTACATTAAGTAGGACAGTAATGAAGGCTACATTGGTTATAGATATGATAACAACCATAAGGGAAAACCAACATTGAAGGTACAACAATAGGAAAAAAAAATCTATTTTTAAGGTTGCGGCAAGCTTCAAGAATAATAACAAAAAAACACATCTCAAGAAGCTCATCACTTGACATGCAAATACACTCTCTTCCAATCGAGCTAGCCTTTAGCCCAATGCAAATCAGGCGTTTGAGTCCACCCAAACACTTCTGTTCAATTGACCCCATACAGATACACGCAAGGCCTCTTATCCCTCTGGTCTGGTCATAGGAAGGAGTGCAGGTCTTGCACTCTTTCTTGTCCTTGAACTCTATGCTCGTTTCATACGCACACAAGAGGAAGTCCTGCACTTGACTTCTCTTGCTTCTATTCATTCGACTCTTGAGGTTGCATGCAAGAGGAGCCCTCATGCTTGATCTCTCCTCGATCTTGGACACACAAAGGCAGCAGAAGGACCAATATTCCTTAGAATTCTAGAAATGAAGGCTGGTGGAAGGACTAGTGTTCCTCAAAATGTTGGCAATGAAGGCCGATGGTGGGAACTTGAAGAACCAACAAGTGTCAGCTCCTTCAAGGTAAGATAAAGTGCTTCTAATCTCTATGTAGCCTTTACTCGAGCAGAGCGGACAGGAAAAGTATGCCCCATTAACAAATCAAGTGCAAAAGGACCGACAATGGACGCTCCTTTTCTAACAACACCACTGATAAAAAAAGGATGAGTTTTAGGTCTTGCCAAAGTATTCTCAATCAACTACAAAGCCAAACCCCTCATCTATGGATTACCACTTTTTTTCGCTGATTAGTGGCAACATGTAATGAGCCTAGGCATGCACGTTGAAAAAATCCTGCACGACCTTGCAAGCATCACCTAAGCATGCACGCCACCTACCATTGCTACCTCCATGCTACATTGGTGATGGCAGCTAGATTTGCAAGTGCACCAGTAGCACACTCAAGGGCTCCATCTATCTCAATTGGCCATTTGAAAATGAGATCTACCAGAGCTTTAACATCACTAGCTTCAGTAATGGCAGTCTTGTGCTCTTCTCCAACTGAAAGATTCCAAAACCCTCCAGTAGCCTCTTCATCAACCAACCTATTTGTGTACCTTGCTGGATCCACTGTTGCATTCTCATCATCAATCATTACAAATGTAGCAAAGCCCAACTGCTGCTTTGTCTTGCACATCCTCCTGGGAACAATTTACCAAACTCAATAGCAATGTAGCATTGCACCCTGCCTTTTAAAAAAAAAAAAATCCCTGCCAGCTGGATTCATCTCTGCTATGCGGAGCAAGACTATGACAGTAGCCACTCAACCCAGCTTATGATTTCACTCAGGTTCTTGTCCTTGTTTCCTTGAGATCTCCAATTTCTAGTGATTTCATTTTCCTTTACTGTAGAGTTAGAGAATAAAGAAGTAATCCTCTTGGAAATGTCCGTGAAGAGGGTGAGAAGTATCTTGCCCTTGGCATGGATAGAGCCTAGCGGGTCATGATTGGCTTCCTCTTCTAATGCCAAATAGTTGAGAGCGCACAAAACCTTCAAATTCTTAGAAGAATAGATATTTCTAAATAGAGCACTTGGAGGAACATCAGTCCTAAAAACATGCAATCCAACAAGGTTTGGTAGCTTGCTCCAGTAAGTGACAGTTGATGCCCACTTCAAATTTCGGGAGCCTACAACTGACAAAAAACTATAGGCATTCCACCTTGCCAAGGGAGGTCTCATCAATGTTCCCACAGGCAGTGTCTTGCCAAGGCGTCAATGGAGAGGCCATCAATCTCCTGACGCCCGAAAGGCGCATCCTTCTCAATATCGAGCAAGACATGCCACATGCCGGATTGCATCACTGCTAATCTTTTCACAATGATTAGGGCCAATTTGGAGGCTCTCAAGTGCCTCATGTCGAGTAGCAATCACTGATAGCATCGCATCAGTAATGTCACAGTAGTAATCCATTGTAATCCCTTGTAAGTCATGAGTGTGAAGGTTTACAATGGTAGCAGTCGACTACAATCCCCGGAATCGAAGATGACGGAGGCTAATGTAGCGTGAGGCTAGAACGTTCGCAGTATTTGTGTCGCAATGATGAGCGCGGAGGTCAAGCGAATTCCAAAAGCACTGCGAGGAACCATGGATGCACTAGATGTGGCAGGTAGACGAGAGACAAGCTCGGTCACGATTGCTGAGGCAAGAGAAGAGCTGGACCACTGTGTCATCAGGGAGGTGAGTCCACTCCATGTCATGACCACCTACAATTTGACCATCGGGACGACATATCTAGTACTCCTCGGGCCGGTCCTCTTGCGTACTCGGTTCGACCCTAGGCTTGCACGTAGAAGGCCTCTGCTCCGCTCAAACTCCCCAATCACTCGATTGGTATCAATCACACATGAGGGGAACCACTTGCTCGACTCCGCTTTCTCTGTTCTTCTCCTTCACTTGTTTGGCCATTAGGTAGACACGAACAAGAGACTGCTCTCTACTGTTTGTTTTTTGTCTTTGAACCGAAGAAGAGCCGCACACTGGTAGCAGAAAACATAAAGCCTTGTAATTTTGGCAACGAAAATGAAGGCCAACGAATTAGCATTCTTAGGTTTATCCTTAGGCTCTAATACCATGTTGAATTTAGAGATTTGGAGAGCGAAAATGCTTCTTAATTTCATAATACAAAACTATTCCTATTTATAGATCTATACAAGATATGTTAATAAAGAAACAAATAAATATAGAATCATGCATAATTACCCTAATATAAGCCTTACTAAATCAGCCACCTGAATATGGAAGGAGATTGGCGTGATCCAGGTGAGCCTTCTACGGATCCCAATCTTGGCCGTGGGATCAAGGGCAAGAGATGGTTGAGATTTTAACATATATTTCTTCTTAAAATCAATAAAAATTATAGGAAGATCATTTTTTTTGTTCTCTATACTTCTCTATTGGTTGCCTTAGTATAAACATACTTTTCATAATATATATTTTTGGCATGAAATGAAATTGATTATTTGCCATTGATATAATTTTTTTAAATGTTTTTCATTACTCTCTCTCATAGCTTGAGAGAGTGATAGGACTTAATGATCAAAACAACACACAACAATATAAAAACCAACAACTTACTCCAAATAGATCCAGAAATAACACAAAGAGAGCTGTTTTTACTATTTTTCAAACAAAGCAAGACAAGATACAAGTTGATTCACTGTTCGAGAGGTGAATCGTCTCTCCCACAATTCCTAGCAGCTACTAGGAACCCAAACAACTCACAAAAACTATAGCAGAAATTTCAAACCATTGCATAAAAAAATCTTAACCCATCATAATCTCCTCGGTAAATAGCTCAAATCCCCTAATAAATGCCCCTTACATCTTTCTCAAAGAGTCCACCCTCCCCTCTCCCAAAGAGTTTCCTCCTAAAGCCTTTTCTTCTATAGGTGATAAAGGAGGACTTGGGCCCCACATGGACAGCTGGATTGTTGCTGGCAGCTGCATCAGAGAGCTTCATTATCTTACTCATAACTTAAATATCATCTTTATTCTTAAATATTGGTATCCAAATAGTTCTCCAATCATTTTGTATTCGATCAATCCTCAAAATTCTAAGATTAATTAAGCAATATGCTACTATAACCCTCTAACTCATTGAACAATGAGGACACACACACACACACACATATATATATATATATATATATATATATATATATATATATATATATATATATATATATATATATATATATATATATATATATATATATATATATATATATATATATATATATATATATTAAATCATCTGTACTCTTTTTTAGGGCTTATTTGATTGTTTATAGATAGAAAGCATGCTTTAAAGATTGATGATTTCGTTTTTTGGTGTGCCAGATGATGTCATTATATTTGATTTAGTTTTGAGGCGAATTGTAGAGTTTAAAATCAATGTTTATTTTTAGTTAAATCCAAAAAAATGGACTTAATAAATTTCATTATTTCTTTAGAATGTGTTTTCTAACTCCAACCGTATGAACCCTAAGAGGAATGAATAAATAAAATATCTACAATTGATTGGCCCCTTGATAAATTCTGAGGGGTTATATTGCGTTTCATGGAGATTTTTTTTGTCCTTTCATAAAGGCTATAATCTTATCGAACCAAAAATTTTCTGTGTGCCGATTGATAAAATAATCTTTCAATTTTCCTTTTGTGGTAACATCCTTTGGAACTATTAGCACCTAACATGAATTCTTAAATAAATGGAGTTGGGTGCGTTATAATAGGTTGCCCTTTCTGGGGAAAATTACTCTAAATCAATGATGTTTTACTTTGTATCACTTCTTTGAAAGATGGGTATTCCCTTAACAACTTTGTTGACCGAAAATTGAAAATAAAATTAGCTTATGATCAAGGCAAACGCTATTGAGCCAAACTTCTCTGAAATATGAAAGGTTGACATATTCTTATGACTTTCTATCATTTTCTCTGACTAATGAATGCTTTCTGCTAGTACAATTCTGTTTGACTGGTCCAGCCAATGTTCGGCGGAAGTCTCCATTTCCTGTACGCAGGATCCGTCCACCCAGTCTTCACAGAGCCATTTTGGAAGGATTTCTTAGGGAGTTAGGAGGGAAATTTGAATGTAGGGACTGTTTAGAGATGTCCTTTTTGATTGTATGCATTAAATAGTTTATTTTTCAAAGGTTAGGGGATTTGAATTTGGCTGAAAATTGAGATCTCTTAGGTTTAGGTTTTCTTTGGGCTCTAGCGGCGTCTAGAGATTTGGGAGACCTCTTGAAATAGAGGATCAATTGTATCTTGCTGTTTTTCTTTAGTGAATTTTAAGTGTTTTCCCTCAGGTTTTTAATTGTTTCTACTGTTTTTCTTGAGTTTTTCTGCTCTGTTATTACTGTTTTTCTCTGGAAACAGCAGTTTTCACTGTGGTGGTTGAGTGTTTCCTATCAAATTCTTATCCATGGTTTTCATCAAGTTGAATAAATAGCCTTGGTCGGTAAACTACAAGAATAACTACTACCTTTAAGCAAAAGTGATGGTAAAATAAGAAAAAAAAGATGCATTTTTTCACTACTGTTCTATAGGTTCAAGAACCAGTTTATTAGCTTGATCAGATATGTGCTTCTTGTTTATCTGGTCCTTGAACTAACAGAACTGGATGGTGTTAAAAAATTAGTTTTTTCTTGTTTCATCTTCTCTTTTGCTTATCAATAAACTTTCGTAGTGAGTGACGTCAAGATATTCCTTGCAATTCATTCAAATGATTCTTCCTCTTTCAACATTTTACAAATATTTTCTTGAACTGCACTGCCATTTTCTTTTCCCTATATTACATCAATAAATTCTTTGTGAGGAATTATTCTATGGAACCTTTTGACTCCATAAATATATCACTTATTGTGTTTATTTGGCAGGACATTATTATGTATGTGAACTCGCCAGGAGGATCTGTGACCGCTGGTAACTTCTCTCTCTCTCATGTTGATAATTATGGTTGCGTTAATCAAACTCAGATTATCTTATCTTTTTTATTAGGTATGGCCATCTTCGACACAATGCGGCATATCCGTCCAGATGTTTCCACCGTTTGTGTTGGCTTAGCAGCCAGGTTACTGAATTTTCTCTTGATTTCATAATTGTGCTATATAACATTAGCACCAATTGTTTAAACTGAAATCTGATTGATTATTAACTAACCTCCTGTTTCACTGATAGCCACTTAGATTATGTGGATTTGTAGTAAAAGTAGGAATGTAGTTTGAATGATAACATCAAAAGGATGATAGGATTAGCATTAGCATCTATTAAGAAAATAAGATATGAAACAGATGTAAGGTGTTCCCAAAGTGTTATCAATAATCCTGTTTGATGGAAACTAATATAGAAGGATTAGAAAGGTAAAGGATCAAAAGATAGCATGGCATAAGTTGCGTAGACAAACCTTTGTGAAATAAAGGCAACATTTAAATTTGCATTCAAGATTAATGAGTGGAGGACTCTCACCCTTAGGCTTCTTCTGGGACAACTTTTTTCATGCTTCTTAAAACAGCTTTTTAATATAAAAATTAAAATTTTTGTACTAAAAAGCTACTTTAAGAAGTAATAAAAAAGCCGTCCCAAATGAAGCCTTAGTTTTTTTTTTTCATTTTTTATTTATAATGTTGGTACTAGCAACATTTTTGAAGAATATTAGATGCCTATCTTCTTCTCCAATGAAGCATTTTGCTAACCTTTGCTTTGTTTGCTTGAAATCAACAGTATGGGTGCTTTCATACTAAGTTCAGGCACCAAGGGTACTTCTTTTACCTTGCTTTGGTGGAGTATTCATTCTTCTTTGAACTATTTCCTTTCTGATAATATGCTTTTTCTCCTTTGAACAATTCCAGGAAAACGCTTTAGTTTACCAAACTCTAGGATAATGATTCATCAACCTCTTGGTGGTGCTCAAGGCGGGCAAACAGACATTGACATACAGGCAAGTGGAATCACTTTCTGTTTTTATTTTTTAAATTTTTTTACTGAAGATATTTGATCAGTATATTGTGTTTTTATTTTTTATTTTTAAGTACTAGTTTTTATTTTTAAAGAATTTGACTCTTAATCGGATACAATGGAGAAAAAAGATTCATATTACCGACCCCACGTAGTGGGATAAAAACTTATCGTTGTTGTATTATTTACAAAATATAAATTTTCCAACTGCTTGATCTTCGGGCGACATGCTGGCCAGCTCTTGCCAATGCCACCACTATGCCGAAGTCGACACCGTCTTCATCTAGTCAACCACCATTCACCCACCTCTGACTACATCAGCCCTACCCTCTTCCAAACGACGAACTTATGCAAGATATTCAATAAAAATAAAAATTAACATACCTTTAAATATCGAATATAGATATATTTTTTTCATATTTAAACATAAATAAAATAAAATAAATAAATAAAAACAAAAAATTGATGTGTTCTCAAAGGGCCTCAAAATTCGAGAGATTAATACGCGAAGAGTCTGGACACAGAACCGTTCGGTTTTGTGATTGTGAACAACAGAAGCGCAGTTACTATTAGTTACTGTTCACCATTGCGTTTTTATTGTTCACCCTTGCGTTTTTACTATTCAC
This sequence comes from Dendrobium huoshanense, assembly GCA_016618105.1. Lineage (NCBI taxonomy): Eukaryota > Viridiplantae > Streptophyta > Magnoliopsida > Asparagales > Orchidaceae > Dendrobium > Dendrobium huoshanense. The sequence continues at coordinate 18,009,680 of CM028358.1, forward strand.
AATCATAAAATAAAATGATTTTCTGTGTCCGGACTCTGTAATAATCTTTCGGTAAACTAGTGGTAATGGGTGTACTAACATGGTCTGAGCTATATCTTTCACTCAGGCGAATGAGATGTTGCATCACAAGGCTAACCTGAATGGATATCTAGCATATCATACTGGTCAAAGTCTTGAAAAGATAAACCAAGACACCGATCGAGATTTCTTCATGAGTGCAAAAGAGGCAAAAGATTATGGCCTAATTGATGGGGTTATAATGAATCCGCTCAAAGCTCTCCAGCCTTTGCCAGCTTCAGATCAGGAAGGAACAGTTGCATCAGTGATCTAGTCGGATCTTTCAAGTTCAGTCTTAACAAGGTTAATTTATTGCTCGTAAAATTACAGTTTTGCCATACGGAGCTTTGTAGCTTTCTAGGTTTTTTAAGTTTTGTAATTGTAATTTTTGAAGAATAGTAGTTTGATATTGTTCATTTCAAAGGTAACATCTTTCAAGATTAAAGAGCCTCATATAATTTGGTTCATTTGGAATCATAATATAAGTTTTTTTTTTCTTTTTTTAATTACTTTTTTTAATACTTGCAAAAATAGAATTAATTTTAAATTCAATTAATATCTATTTTTTTATGATATCTATTTTTTAGTGCTACTTTTTAGCTGTATAAACTCTATTTTTTAAACCAACAAGCTAATTTAAAGGTTGTTTTAAATAAATTTAAGTAATTAAGGTTCAATTTGGGACAATTATTTTGTTGTTTTTTAAAGTAAATTTTAAGTACAAAATTTTTTATTTAAAAATTTTTGTGCTAAAAATTTATTTTAGAAAATATAAGAAAATTATGTCAAATGAAGCTTAAATCTTATTAGTAGCTTCATCTATCAAATCAACATTAATTATCTTTATTTTACCCAATTTTGCTTGACACAATGGTGCTCAATGTCCCTCTCTTTGGAGAGATTATTAGGTGCGGAGTGCGGACACGGCGAATCATCCGCACAAGCCTTATTCCGCGTTAGGTACCATCACTCAGTGCTGCTGGGTACCACTAAGTATCTATGTTTGTGCGGACGGTGCACACTCCGCACATAATAATTTTTCCTCTTTGGCTCGCTCCTTTTCCCTTGCCTACTCTACTAGCAAGCATAATTGGCTTGTTGGTTCAATTGAACTCTCTAGCCTATTCATTATATGCATTGTTTTATTTTTAATTAAAAAATGGCCATTAAAGTAAAAAAATAATAATTTTATTTTACTCAGGAGTGTGCTATGAAATTATTAATTTTACATAAAATTTGAGAAAATTTATGCCGTTTAAAATAAATATTGAATTTAATTATTAATTATCATAGTTTAAAAACTTTTCATTATTTATCAAAACATGCTTTCTATTTTCTACCAATTTTGTTTGAATTTTATTGTCAATGACACTCAAAATTTGCATTATTTATCAATAAATATTCAGTATAACTCTATCGAGTTAATTGAATAGTAATATATCTTTCTGTTCCTGTGATATTTATTATCATAAGAAATTTATATATTTTATTAGGAGTCTTTGAGAGGTTTATCATATATTGATAAATTTGATGTGTTCCCCTTTTTTGATATTAGTCTTTGAGAGGTTTATATAAGATGAGATTGTTTAATAAACCTATGTGGCTTTTTTTTTTTTACATTCTAAAGAAATTTTATTTTATTTTTTTACAAATTTGCAAACATAATAAGAGAAGAATATGACGGGAAAAACATATTTTTATTTGGTCAAATATGCCCGAAAATCATTTTTTTAATGAAAGTATCCTTTTATTGAAATATAAGGGATAATCTCTTATGCATATGTAAATTTTCCAACTAAAGAGAATATTAGTGTTAATGCATTCTTGTATTTAGAGGCTGTTTGATTTTGAAGTAAAATGTGTAAGGTAATTCAAATGCAGAGATTTTAAAAATATTAGTATTGATTTGACGTAAAACTAATGCAATGTAAAATTCTAGTGCATTTGGAATTCATTATCAAGTTCAATTTTAAAGTATTTGAAATTCTTCAGATTTGGAGGATTTTCAAATACACCATAAATTCATTATCATTACCACCGCTAATCGCCAGTCGCCACCACTGTCGACCACCACTCACCTCTAACTGCCACCAACACCGCTGCCACTACACACCATCGCCCACCATAACTTGCTGCCTTCACCAAGAACTATCGGTCGCCAACGACCATCAATTGTAGATGGCCACCCTCACCAGTAGCCTACCACCACCGATGACACCATAATTTTTTGACTTTATACATGTTGCGTGTCAGAAAATACGCGGCGGTAGAGTTTTGTAAATCTGCGTCCGAGCGTTGCACGTAAGTTTAACACACAAACAGAAAAGAGGGTGAACACCGAGGGTTTTTACGTGGAAAACCCAAAAATGGGAAAAACCACGGGGCCTCGCCCAGTTGCAAATTTCCACTAGTGTTTTCGTAGGTTACAAATGGCGGATTTCGTCCCACAAGTCGGGATTATCCAAATACAACTTGTTTTCTTCCACTAAATTCACAAAGTCCTGCGAATTCCTAGCGTTCCCTGAAAATCCGGCAGGGTTCCGGCGTCTTCAGGCGGCAGGAAGAGTTTCGGCGGCGGTCGAGGAGGTGAGGAATCTCCTTTTCCCCTTTCTCCTCTTCTTCTTCTCTCTTCTGCGAGTTTCTGGCGTTTCCTGAAAGTCCGGCAGAGTTTCGACGTCTTCAGGCGGCAGGAAGAGCTCCGGCGGCGGTGGTCGAGGAGGTGAGGAATCTCCTATTCCCCTTTCTCCTTCTCCTTCTCTTCTTCTGCGAATTCTTGGCGTTTCCTGAAAATCCGGCAGAGTTCCGGCGTCTTCAGGCGGCAGGAAAAGCTCCGGCGGCGGTGGTCGAGGAGGTGAGGAATCTCCTATTCCCCTTTCTCCTTCTCCTTCTCTTCTTCCTCTCTCTCTTCACTTGAGTCCCTTGGTGTAGAATGAGGGCTCTATTTATAGTTTTTCTGGAGTGGCATAGCCCGTAAATAGGCGTGAGATCAAGGGCGAACAGGGAGTGGTTTGAATGGACGGTCGATATCGAATCTTTTAATCATGCACCGTTCGTTGGACATTTGATGGCCTTAATGATGTCGGAATTCGATGATCTTGGGCTCGTTGGATTCGTCTCGTCGAGCCGCTCGATTCGAGTATAAGCTCGTCAAAATCGGAGACCGTTTGGTAACTCAAATTGCGGTTTGAATCTTACAACAGCGCTTCGAACCTTTGATTCGGACTCATTTGGGCTCGGATTGGGTTGATCTTGGTGTCGTTGGGTTTGTATTTCCGAGACGCTCAGTTTGACTGTAAGCTCGCTGAAATCGGAGTTCATATGCTCCCGAAATTAATTTTTGAAGTTTCCAACTAGGTTTTGCCTCGAGATTCGTGCCCGATCAAGATGATTTTGTGATGCCGTATCAGTTGCCCCCCTATTTTCGGACGTCGTAGCTTCAGGGGTCCGAAAATATGTGTCACAAATTTCGGAAAATTTTTCTGAGTGACCCAGGATTGATCGGGATTGTAGAAGCCCCGAACGGCTCTGAAAATGCCAAAATTGAGTCCGGAACGTCGAAAAAACGGGTCCGGGGACCCCAAAAACGTCCGATTTGGTCTTCCCGGGGCGAAACAATGGGCCCAAAACGGACCAGGCGACCGAACCGGCCGAACCGGCCGTCGCCGCCGTCGGCCGACCGCCGCCACTGCCGGCGGCGCTGCGGCTGCGTGCGTGCCTGCGGCCGAACCGCGCGCCCGCAAAGGGCTGCGCCCGCGCCTGCGGAGGGCTGCGCCTGGGCTAGCCGCGCGCCTGGCTAGTCGCACCCGCGCTTGGGCTAGCCGCGCGCCTGGGGCTGCCGCGCGTGGCTGCCGCGCCTGCAGCGGTGGCTGGCCGCAATCCGCGCGTGCCTGCCGCGGATTGCCGCGCTGGCCGCGCCTCTTCGTGCGGTCGGTTGGCCGCACCGACCTAGTGGGCCCCACGTACGTTGAAAAATAGCATTTTTGCTATTTTTGGGTCTAAAAAATTCCGAAAAAATCCCAAAAAATTGCAAAAAATTCCTAAATTTTTTCTAAAATAGGATAATTCCGAAATTTGTAATAACTTCCCCCCTTTTTCTCCAAAAACCTATAAATAGGACTCCTAGGCCCTTAGGAAACTTGCACCTTCTCCTCTCTCTCCCTCTGGCTCTCTGGCATTGAGGCTACCGCTGTTTTTGCGCGTGGGAAATGTCCCTCGCTCGAATTAGCGCTCCCTCTCTGGTGCAGGAGTTACGGGATTTCTTCCTCTCCCTCTGGCTCTCTGACATTGAGGCTACCGCTGTTTTGCGCGTGGGTAATGTCCCTCGCTCGAATTAGCGCTCCCTCTCTGGTGCAGGAGTTACGGGATTTCTTCCTCTCCCTCTGGCTCTCTAACATTGAGGCTACCGCTGTTTTGCGCGTGGGAAATGTCCCTCGCTCGAATTAGCGCTCCCTCTCTGGTGCAGGAGTTACGGGATTTCTTCCTCCCCCTCCGGCTTATTGGCGGTTGAGGCTTCCGCTATTTGCGAGTTGGAATTCTTTCCTGCTCGACTTAGTGCCCCTCCTTGCGCGCAGAAGCCTACGGGATCTCTTTTTCATCTGAGCGGAGGTTTGTTGGCGATGGACGATCGAGTTGAAGCCCGTTAGTAGACAACGATCGAGTGTGGAGTCAAAGGGGAGAGTTCGAGAATGCGTTGCGAGAAGCCGATGACGCGTAGTAGTCTGCCGACGAGCAGAAGTCCGACGACAGGAAGAAGTCTGACTTCGGGTAGAAGACCGACGAAAATTCGTCGACGAGCAGGAGTCTGGCGACGAGTAGAAGTTTGCTGACGAGCAGAAGTCCGACGTCGGGTAGAAGTCCGCTGACGAGCAGAAGTCCGATGTCGGGTAGAAGTCTGCTGACGAGCAGAAGTCCGATGACGAGTAGGAGTCTGCTGATGAGCAGAAATCCGACGACAGGGAGAAGTACGACGTCGGGTAGGAGTCTGCTAATGAGCAGAAATCCGACGATGCGTAGGAGTCTTCTGACGAGCAGAAGTCTGACGACGAGCAAAAGTCGACTGACGAGCAGAAGTCCGATGTCGGGTAGAAATCCGCTGACGAGCAGAAATCTGATGACAGGGAGAAGTACGACGTCGGGTACGAGTCCGCTAACGAGCAGAAGTCCGACGATGCGTAGGAGTCTTCTGACGAGCAGAAGTCTGACGACGAGTAGAAGTACGACGTCGGGTAGGAGTCCGCTAACGAGCAGAAGTCCGACGATGCATAGGAGTCTTCTGACGAGCAGAAGCCTGACGACGAGTAGAAGTCCGCTGACGAGCAGAAGTCCGATGTCGGGTAGAAATTCAACGTCGGGTAGAAGACCGACGAAGATTCGTCGACGAGCAGAAGTCTGACGACGAGTAGAAGTCCGCTGACGAGCAGAAGTCCGACGACGAGTAGGAGTCCGCTGACGAGCAGAAGTCCGATGTCGGGTAGAAGTTCAACGTCGGGTAGAAGACCGACGAAGATTCGTCGACGAGCAGAAGTCTGACGACGAGTAGAAGTCCGCTGACGAGCAGAAGTCTGACGACGAGTAGAAGTCCGCTGACGAGCAGAAGTCCGACGACGAGTAGGAGTCTGCTGACGAGCAGAAGTCCGACGTCGGGTAGAAGTTCAACGTCGAGAATTCGTCGACGAGGAGGAGTCGGAAGACGAGCAGAAGTCCGCTGACGAGCAGAAGTCCGACGTCTGGTAGAAGTTCAACGTCGGGTAGAAGACCGACGAAGATTCGTCGACGAGCATAAGTCCGACGACGAGTAGGAGTCCGCTGACGAGCAGAAGTCCGACGACGAGTAGGAGTCCGCTGGCGATCAGAAGTCCGATGTCGGGTAGAAACCCGCTGACGAGCTGAAATCCGACGACAGGGAGAAGTACGACGTCGGGTAAGAGTCTGCTAACGAGCAGAAATTCGACGATGCGTAGGAGTCTTCTGACGAGCAGAAGTCCGACGACGAGTAGGAGTCCGCTGACGAGCAGAAGTCCGACGACGAGTAGGAGTCCGCTGACGATCAGAAGTCCGATGTCGGGTAGAAACCCGCTGACGAGCAGAAATCCGACGACAGGGAGAAGTACGACGTCGGGTAAGAGTCCGCTAACGAGCAGAAATTCGACGATGCGTAGGAGTCTTCTGACGAGCAGAAGTCTGACGTCGAGTAGAAGTCCGCTGTCGAGCAGGAGTCCGACGTCGAGTAGGAGTCCGCTGACGAGCAGAAGTCCGACGACGAGTAGGAGTCTGCTGACGATCAGAAGTCCGATGCCGAGTAGGAACCCGCTGACGAGCAGAAATCCGACGAAAGGGAGAAGTACGACGTCGGGTAGGAGTCCGCTAACGAGCTGAAATCCGACGATGCGTAGGAGTCTTCTGACGAGCAGAAGTCTGACGACGAGTAGAAGTCCGCTGACGAGCAGAAGTCTGACGTCGAGTAGAAGTTCAACGTCGGGTAGAAGACCGACGAGAATTCGTTGACGTGCAGGAGTCCGCTGACGAGCAGAAGTCCGACGTCGGGTAGAAGACCGACGAGAATTCGTCAACTAGCAGGATTCCGACGAAAGTCCTGCAAGGCAAAAATTCAGTGACAAGAGGAAATTCAACATCAGGTAGAAATTTAACTTTGAGGAGAAGTTAAATGAAAGTCCCTTGACGGCATTCTGGCGACGTTATCCAAGGATGTAAGACCTATCCAAGGTTATATGTTAGAGCATTTGCTTAATGTTGTTAACATATATTGGATCTACCAAATATGTGAGACCTATCCGAGGTTGTATGTCTGAGCCTTTGCTCGACGACGTTAACCTGTATGGAAAAGATCGAAAGAATCCACCAAGGATGTGAGACCTTTCCGAGGTTGTATGTCAGAGCCCTGCTCGATGACGTTAACCTGTGTGGAAGAGGTCGGGAGAATCCACCAAGGATGTGAGACCTTTCCGAGGTTGTATGCCGGAGCCCTGCTCGACGACGTTAACCTGTGTGGAAGAGGCCGAGAGAATCCACCAAGGATGTAGGACCTTTCCGAGGTTGTATGTCGGAGCCTTTGCTCGACGACGTTAACCTGTGTGGAAGAGGTCGGGAGAATCCACCAAGGATGTGGGACCTTTCCAAGGTTGTATGTCGGAGCCTTTACTCGACGACGTTAACCTGTATGGAAGAGGTCGAATCGAATCCCCCTGGGATTGATTTTGCTTTGATTGGGAGGGGGCGAACGCCACGTATATCCCGAATCAAATGTGAAGAAAGTCTATCTTTAGACCGTTATTGTCTTTTTGAGTTCGAGGTTAAGACCTTGCCCAATGAGTAGAAGTCCAACAAGAGACTGTATAAAGCTTGCAATTGATTTGAAGTATCCTTGCATTTGCTCGGATATTCTTGAAATATCAACTTGGTGTTGAAGGTATTGGAGGATCTATTTGACCATGGTTTGAGTCAAAGTTGCCCCCCAGTCCGCATCTGCATCTTATGATATTGATGCTATGAGTGATCTTTTGAGATTGGAGCAAAAGTTGCCCCCCAGTCGGGAACCACGTTCCCACAGACGGCGCCAAACTGTTGCGTGTCAGAAAATACGCGGCGGTAGAGTTTTGTAAATCTGCGTCCGAGCGTTGCACGTAAGTTTAACACACAAACAGAAAAGAGGGTGAACACCGAGGGTTTTTACGTGGAAAACCCAAAAATGGGAAAAACCACGGGGCCTCGCCCAGTTGCAAATTTCCACTAGTGTTTTCGTAGGTTACAAATGGCGGATTTCGTCCCACAAGTCGGGATTATCCAAATACAACTTGTTTTCTTCCACTAAATTCACAAAGTCCTGCGAATTCCTAGCGTTCCCTGAAAATCCGGCAGGGTTCCGGCGTCTTCAGGCGGCAGGAAGAGTTTCGGCGGCGGTCGAGGAGGTGAGGAATCTCCTTTTCCCCTTTCTCCTCTTCTTCTTCTCTCTTCTGCGAGTTTCTGGCGTTTCCTGAAAGTCCGGCAGAGTTTCGACGTCTTCAGGCGGCAGGAAGAGCTCCGGCGGCGGTGGTCGAGGAGGTGAGGAATCTCCTATTCCCCTTTCTCCTTCTCCTTCTCTTCTTCTGCGAATTCTTGGCGTTTCCTGAAAATCCGGCAGAGTTCCGGCGTCTTCAGGCGGCAGGAAAAGCTCCGGCGGCGGTGGTCGAGGAGGTGAGGAATCTCCTATTCCCCTTTCTCCTTCTCCTTCTCTTCTTCCTCTCTCTCTTCACTTGAGTCCCTTGGTGTAGAATGAGGGCTCTATTTATAGTTTTTCTGGAGTGGCATAGCCCGTAAATAGGCGTGAGATCAAGGGCGAACAGGGAGTGGTTTGAATGGACGGTCGATATCGAATCTTTTAATCATGCACCGTTCGTTGGACATTTGATGGCCTTAATGATGTCGGAATTCGATGATCTTGGGCTCGTTGGATTCGTCTCGTCGAGCCGCTCGATTCGAGTATAAGCTCGTCAAAATCGGAGACCGTTTGGTAACTCAAATTGCGGTTTGAATCTTACAACAGCGCTTCGAACCTTTGATTCGGACTCATTTGGGCTCGGATTGGGTTGATCTTGGTGTCGTTGGGTTTGTATTTCCGAGACGCTCAGTTTGACTGTAAGCTCGCTGAAATCGGAGTTCATATGCTCCCGAAATTAATTTTTGAAGTTTCCAACTAGGTTTTGCCTCGAGATTCGTGCCCGATCAAGATGATTTTGTGATGCCGTATCAATACAGTATTCATTTTACTTTAAGCCAAATAAAAAAAATTACAAGATATATTTATTTTCCACTCTCATCCAAATAACTTCAAAGTATTTCTATTTATTTTACACTTAATAGTTTCTTTGGCCCTAACTCATTAGCTTCTCTTAGAGAAGGTTGATGCTGGAGAGAACGATGATTATTCTAATAAATATTATATTAAAGCTACGAATACCATAGTTTTTTTTTTCTCTGGCTATTGGTTTGAGATTTGGTGAGTAGCCTTATAATGAGAAGTTTGAGGAGGTGATTAAGAGCTTAAGGCTTATTGAGAACTAATTGAATGGCAACAAAAATTTAAGAATGCAGATTGAAAAAGTCTTCAATGAATGCACTATTAGAGAAGATTTATGGAGGTTAGGTTTATGTGCTTGTTGCTGATGGGCTACTCAATCATGAGAATAATAGTATTATTTTTATTAAGATGCGAACTCTAGTTACACAGAAGAGGGCCTTTTTGTACTAAATTTGTTGGAGAGAAAGCCCACAAAGTGTTGAGCTAGAAAAACAACAAAGTACTATGCAGTGAATAAGACTCCATCAGATTTTTGGTTGTAAATAAAGATGATGTAAATTAGGTAGAATTTGAAAGGAAGGAAAGAATGAATGAGAGGTATTTGATTAGAGATTTCATAGGTTGATCTGACAAAAGGCACTGGCCAATGGGTCTGTGCAACATTAATCGTCACCACTCAAACAATGCAGAGCAGTTATCTCACTTCAATGCTTAGATGACATGTCTAATAGATTACTCTAAAGAAAGAGAGATTGCAGAAGGCAATGGAAGCACAACATAATTTTAAATAGTTAAATACACCCACAGACAGACCAAATAGTATTGCAACTATTCTATTGATTAATATTTACATGCCAACATTCCATCATAACATTTGAATCACATAAATGCATTATGATGATAGATAAATGCTTCGTCTCGGTCAGCTTTTATATTGCTTTTTAAAATGACATTTTACAAAAAAAAAACTGCTTTAGAAATCAAGAAGAAAGCCATCTCAAACAAAATCAAAGACTAATGGAATAATAACTAGCATTGTTTTATATGAACTTTTTTTATCATTATTGCATATCAATGATTTTTGAATTGAGAAGGAAGAAGAAGAATAAGGAGACCTTCAAGTGGTCTGCATTTGTGTTAGATGCATCATTAGAGAGAAAAAAGAAAAAAGAAAAAGAAAAGGAGTTCTTAAAATTTTCGAAAAATATAGATATCCCATATAATCTAAGGAACTAGAATAAAATTCATTAAATAATAAGTGAGATTTCATTATCACCATTTATGAAATGAACTACTACGATTATTAAAACTCCAGGTTCTGTCAGTCTTTCATTGAAAACCCATATGTTTTAATGGACAATTATAGTGCATTTCAAGAGAAGGAAGATGAGCCATGAGCCCTCAAGCCATCGAGAAATTATTCTGTGCGGACGCCAGACGCCGCTCTACGTCCGGATGTCGCGGTGGCAAGCAATATCGAGCAACAGTACCGAGCAATACTGAGCGGCGGTATAGTAAAACGGTGATGTGGTGCATTCTGATTGGTCTTCAAACAGCATTTGGTGTCCGCAAATAATAATTTTTCCAGGCTATCATATTTGAATTTGAGATCCACAACATAATGCGCAATATCCATGCTAAATATGCATGAATTCTAAGTTTGGTAGCATAAGGTTTGACTAAAATTAAGTCCAAATAATACTAGCTTCTAAAATTCCAAAATACATCCTTAGTTCAGGGTTTTGTAGCTCTTGAAATAGGCCCAACCTATCTAAACTTTGGTCCAATTTGGTCCAAAAGGATTTATAGAGACCTATATTTGGCTAATATTAGCATAAGATGTACTATGCTAAGGCTAATTAAGGTTGATTAGGCATATAAACCAAAGCAGTTAATTAAGCAAAAAGTTATAAGATTAATTAGCTAATTAATTAGCATAAGATTAAGTGAGAAAATCATCCGATTACAAGCCGATTCAAATGTAATCATTTCAAATAAAATAGGAATCCAGATTTTCAAATTTGAGCAGAGCCAAATAACCACAGGGACATATATAAAGCAATCAAAAACCATTTTCCTCAGACCATCAACCATGCCATGGCCTGTGCGGAAATAATTAACAGAAGCAACTTTCTCATATCTAAAGCAAGCTTTCTTGAGAAATCAACGAAGGTTAATAAAAGTTCAGATCATACTTCTTGAGGCACTAAGACAACTTACTACGGCATAGTTTTTGTTATACCAACACTTCAAGCTTTCAGTTTCACAGAAAAATAGCAGAAGTATAAACAGGTTTCACTTGAACAAGTTTGCAATCTCTACCTTATATAGATCAATCACTTTGTCCCTTCTCACTTTCATTGTAGGCGTCATTAATCCATTCTCAACCTGAATTCAAAAAGAGGAAAACTACAGTTAGTTACACAATCAACTGATGAAGATAATTTATATTAAAAAATAGGCAAAAGATCTTTTACCGTGAAGGGTTCATCCACAATCATTATAGGCCCAATATGGAAGGAGCAATCTTCAGTCCTTCGGTGAAGAAAAAAAAGATTCATCAGTTTTAGATGCCATAGCTGAAATGCCCAACTCGGCCGTTCATCAATTTAAAATAATCTACATAAACAAGACCAATCTAGAGAGAGAGAAAGAGAGAGAGAGAGAACAAAGCACATAAGTTATTTCATTCTAATATGGAATTTTTTACTTTTTTTAACTTCTGAGAATAATTCTTGGTGTCCCAAATCACATCATTATGCCTTTCATGGTCAATAATCTAAGAGATTGATAACATAAATAATTATAGATTAGTTGTTAAATAAATTTTGTCATGTTTCATCTAATACTCAGCTATAATTAGTGACTGACTGGACATAGTTAGACAATTAATTTTATTGATCAACTAATTAGCATGAAATTAACAATACCTCATTATAATTTCATCAAGTTGAACTAAAATAACAAAACAAGCATAATTAATAGATATTTTACATTGCTAGTCCCTAATTAACTATGATAAACAATATTTTAATTAAATCACTGTAGAAATAAGGCTTCTTTTGGGATTGCTTCTATAGTTTCTTATTTTCTTTAAGAAAAAGTCATACCTCAGTTTTGATTTATGCGAGAAACCTATACCGAAAGCCGTACATTACATTTGTACCTACTCCATGACTTCAAAAATCATGTGCAATCATAGCAGAGTTCACCCATCCCTATGACATGGAACGACTTCTATTTTCGATAGAACAAGATAACCAAACAAATCTCAAGTATTGCCAGCCACTAATCAACTTTGTGGGAAGAGCTTACCATCTAATTGGAATCAAATAGATGATATTCAAGTTATTAAAAAAGTATAATTCCATAAGAGTAATTACAGCTGGTTAGAAATTAGACCGGGCTAGTCGGTTGAACCAAGAATCTGTTGGCCGGTCCGATAAAATCGTAAAATCGGATTCACAAAAAACCAGCCTAAATCAGATCAAACTGGCGGTTCAACAGGTGAACCGGCAAACCGGTGCAGCGGTGCTAATTTCAAAAAGCCGGATGGTTTTTTTTTGTTAAATCATATATATAATTAAATAAATTAATTTAATATAAATATTTAATTAAATTTAATCTATTATAATTTTAAAAAAGCATTAATTTTTTATGATAATTATTTGTCAAATAAGCATCAATCAAGCTTTATAACATGGCCATACCATCCAATGTGACCAGTGGTGGATCCAGCTTCTTCTTTTAGGGTGGGCAAAAAAAAAAATTGTGAGGGATGGGAAAATATGCTTAGGATTGATAAAAGTATGGCAAAAAAATTTTTTGAGGGGGGGCAAAATGCCCAAAATATCCAAAATATTTCAAAATCTCCTCTCAAAATATTAAAAAATTTTTTTTTTGAGGGTGGGCATTTGCCCACCCTAAGCTATGGGTGGATCCGCCCATGAATGTGACTACTTCACTCATGTGAACAAAAAAAGTTATATAAATAATGCTAACATATAACGCTCTAGTGATGTGAGACCAAATAACCAAAATAAAATATTTGAGCTTTTAAAAAACTGTTTTAAGAAGTAATAAAAAAGCCGTCCCAAACGAAGCCTTAGTTTATTTTTCATTTTGTATTTAATATGTTGGAACTAGCAACATTTTTGAAGAATATTAGACGCCTATCTTCTTCTCCAATGAAGCTTTTTGCTAACCTTTGCTTTGTTTGCTTGAAATCAACAGTATGGGTGCTTTCATACTAAGTTCAGGCACCAAGGGTACTTCTTTTACCTTGCTTTGGTGGAGTATTCATTCTTCTTTGAACTATTTCCTTTCTGATAATATGCTTTTTCTCCTTCGAACAATTCCAGGAAAACGTTTTAGTTTACCAAACTCTAGGATAATGATTCATCAACCTCTTGGCGGTGCACAAGGAGGGCAAACAGACATTGACATACAGGCAAGTGGAATCACTTTCTGTTTTTATTTTTTTAATTTTTTTACTGAAGATATTTGATCAGTATATTGTGTTTTTATTTTTTATTTTTAAGTACTAGTTTTTATTTTTAAAGAATTTGACTCTTAATCGGATACAATGGAGAAAAAAGATTCATATTACCGACCCCACGTAGTGGGATAAAAGCTTATCGTTGTTGTATTATTTGCAAAATATAAATTTTCCAACTGCTTGATCTTCGGGCGACATGCCGGCCAGCTCTTGCCAATGCCACCACTATGCCGAAGTCGACACCGTCTTCATCTAGTCAACCACCATTCACCCACCTCTGACTACATCAGCCCTACCCTCTTCCAAACGACGAACTTATGAAAGATATTCAATAAAAATAAAAATTAACGTACCTTTAAATATCGAATATAGATATATTTTTTTCATATTTAAACATAAATAAAATAAAATAAATAAATAAAAACAAAAAATTGATGTGTTCTCAAAGGGCCTCAAAATTCGAGAGATTAATACGCGAAGAGTCTGGACACAGAACCGTTCAGTTTTGTGATTGTGAACAGCAGAAGCGCAGTTACTATTAGTTACTGTTCACCATTGCGTTTTTATTGTTCACCCTTGCGTTTTTACTATTCACAATCATAAAATAAAATGATTTTCTGTGTCCGGACTCTGCACGTAATAATCTTTCGGTAAACTAGTGGTAATGGGTGTACTAACATGGTCTGAGCTATATCTTTCACTCAGGCGAATGAGATGTTGCATCACAAGGCTAACCTGAATGGATATCTAGCATATCATACTGGTCAAAGTCTTGAAAAGATAAACCAAGACACCGATCGAGATTTCTTCATGAGTGCAAAAGAGGCAAAAGAATATGGCCTAATTGATGGGGTTATAATGAATCCGCTCAAAGCTCTCCAGCCTTTGCCAGCTTCAGATCAGGAAGGAACAGTTGCATCAGTGATCTAGTCGGATCTTTCAAGTTCAGTCTTAACAAGGTTAATTTATTGCTCGTAAAATTACAGTTTTGCCATACGGAGCTTTGTAGCTTTCTAGGTTTTTTAAGTTTTGTAATTGTAATTTTTGAAGAATAGTAGTTTGATATTGTTCATTTCAAAGGTAACATCTTTCAAGATTAAAGAGCCTCATATAATTTGGTTCATTTGGAATCATAATATAAGTTTTTTTTTTTAATTACTTTTTTTAATACTTGCAAAAATAGAATTAATTTAAAATTCAATTAATATCTATTTTTTAGTGCTACTTTTTAGCTGTATAAACTCTATTTTTTAAACCAACAAGCTAATTTAAAGGTTGTTTTAAATAAATATAAGTAATTAAGGTTCAATTTGGGACAATTATTTTGTTTTTTTTTAAAGTAAATTTTAAGTACAAAATTTTTTATTTAAAAATTTTTGTGCTAAAAATTTATTTTAGAAAATATAAGAAAATTATGTCAAATGAAGCTTAAATCTTATTAGTAGCTTCATCTATCAAATCAACATTAATTATCTTTATTTTACCCAATTTTGCTTGACACAATGGTGCTCAATGTCCCTCTCTTTGGAGAGATTATTAGGTGCGGAGTGCGGACGGGGCGAATCGTCCACACAAGCCTTATTTCGCGTTAGGTACCGGCACTCAGTACTGCTGGGTACCGCTAGGTACCTATATTTGTGCGGACGGTGCACACTCCGCACATAATAATTTTTCCTCTTTGGCTCGCTCCTTTTCCCTTGCCTACTCTACTAGCAAGCATAATTGGCTTGTTGGTTCAATTGAGCTCACTCTAGCCTATTCATTATCTGCATTGTTTTATTTTTAATTAAAAAAATGGCCATTAAAGTAAAAAATAATAATTTTATTTTACTCAGGAGTGTGCTATGAAATTATTAATTTTACATAAAATTTGAGAAAATTTATGCCGTTTAAAATAAATATTGAATTTAATTATTAATTATCATAGTTTAAAAACTTTTCATTATTTATCAAAACATGCTTTCTATTTTCTACCAATTTTGTTTGAATTTTATTGTCAATGACACTCAAAATTTGCATTATTTATCAATAAATATTCAGTATAACTCTATCGAGTTAATTGAATAGTAATATATCTTTCTGTTCCTGTGATATTTATTATCATAAGAAATTTATATATTTTATTAGGAGTCTTTGAGAGGTTTATCATATATTGATAAATTTGATGTGTTCCCCTTTTTTGATATTAGTCTTTGAGAGGTTTATATAAGATGAGATTGTTTAATAAACCTATGTGGTTTTTTTTTTTTACATTCTAAAGAAATTTTATTTTATTTTTTTACAAATTTGCAAACATAATAAGAGAAGAATATAACGGGAAAAATATATTTTTATTTGGTCAAATATGCCAAAAATCATTTTTTTTAATGAAAGTATCATTTTATTGAAATATAAGGGATAATCTCTTATGCATATGTAAATTTTCCAACTAAAGAGAATATTAGTGTTAATGCATTCTTGTATTTAGAGGCTGTTTGATTTTGAAGTAAAATGTGTGTAAGGTAATTCAAATGCAGAGATTTTAAAAATATTAGTATTGATTTGACGTAAAACTAATGCAATGTAAAATTCTAGTGCATTTGGAATTCATTATCAAGTTCAATTTTGAAGTATTTGAAATTCTTCATACTTAGAGGATTTTCAAATACACCATAAATTCATTATCATTACCACCGCTAATCACCAGTCGCCACCACTGTCGACCACCACTCACCTTTAACTGCCACCAACACCGCTGCCACTACACACCATCGCCCACCATAACTTGCTGCCTTCACCAAGAACTATCGGTCGCCAACGACCATCAATTGTAGATGGCCGCCCTCACCAGTAGCCTACCACCACCGCCGACACCATAATTTTTTGACTTTATAATGTATTCATTTTACTTTAAGCCAAATAAAAAAAAATTACAAGATATATTTATTTTCCACTCTCATCCAAATAACTTCAAAGTATTTCTATTTATTTTACACTTATAGTTTCTTAGGCCCTAACTTATTAGCTTCTCTTAGAGAAGGTTGATGCTGCAGAGAACGATGATTACTCTAATAAATATTATATTAAAGGTACGAATACCATAGTTTTTTTTTCTCTGGCTATTGGTTTGAGATTTGGTGAGTATCCTTATAATGAGAAGTTTGAGGAGGTGATTAAGAGCTTAATGCTTATTGAGAACTAATTGAATGGCAACAAAAATTTAAGAATGCAGATTGAAAAAGTCTTCAATGAATGCACTATTAGAGAAGATTTATGGAGGTTAGGTTTATGTGCTTGTTGTTGATGGACTACTCAATCATGAGAATAATAGTATTATTTTTATTAAGATGCTAACTCTAGTTACACAGAAGAGGACCTTTTTGTACTAAAGTACTATGTAGTGAATAAGACTCCATCAGATTTTACACAACTCCCCTTGGCCTATTGGTTGAGAGCTTAGGCTTCCAACTAAGAGGTCCAAGGTTCGAGTCCATGTGTATGCGTTGTGTGTGTGAGTTTGCCTTAAATGGCCTAAATGTCCCAAAAAAAAAAAAAAAGACTCCAGATTTTTGGTTGTAAATAAAGATTAATCGTCACCACTCAATCAATGCAGAGCAGTTATCTCACTTCAATGCTTAGACATGTCTAATAGATTAGACTAAAGAAAGAGAGATTGCAGAAGGCAATGGAAGCACAACATAATTTAAATAGTTAAATACACCCACAGACAGGAGAGATTATTAGATGTGAAGTGCGGACGGAGAGAATTGTCCGCAACAAGCATTGGTTACCTAACGGTACCCAGCGGTACCAAGTGGTACTCAATACTTGTGCGGACAGTACACAGTCCGCACCTAATAATTATTCCATAGACAGACCAAATAGTATTGCAACTATTCTATTGATTAATATTTACATGCCAACATTCCATCATAACTTTTGAATCACATAAATGCATTATTATGATAGATAAAGGTTTCGTTTCAAATAACTTTTGTATTGTTTTTTAAAATGACTTTTTAGTAAAAAATTTCAAATTCAAGAAATTTTTTACAAAAAAGTTGTTTTAGAAATCAAGAAGAAAGCCATCCCAAACAAAGCCAAAGACTGATGGAATAATAACTACCTTTGTTTTATATGAACTTTTTTTATCATTATTGCATATCAATGATTTTTGAATTGAGAAGGAAGAAGAAGAATAAGGAGACCTTCAAGTGGTCTGCATTTGTGTTAGATGCATCATTAGAGAGAAAAAAGAAAAAAGAAAAAAGAAAAAAGAAAAAGAAAAGTTCTTAAAATTTTCGAAAAATATAGATATCCCATATAATCTCTAAGGAACTAGAATAAAATTCATTAAATAATAAGTGAGATTTCATTATCACCATTTATGAAATGAACTACTACGATTATTAAAACTCAGCCTTTCATTGAAAACCCATATGTTTTAATGGACAATTATAGTGCATTTCAAGAGAAGGAAGATGAGCCATGAGCCCTCAAGCTATCGAGAAATTATTCTGTGCGGACGCCAGACGTCGCTCTACGTCCGGATGTCGCGGTGGCAAGCAATATCGAGCAACAGTACCGAGCAATACTGAGCGGCGGAATAGTAAAACGGTGATGTGGTGCATTTTGATTGGTCTCCAAACAGCATTCGGTGTCCGCAAATAATAATTTTTCCAGGCTATCATATTTGAATTTGAGATCCACAACATAATGCGCAATATCCATGCTAAATATGCATTAATTCTAAGTTTGGTAGCATAAGGTTTGACTAAAATTAAGTCCAAATAATACTAGCTTCTAAAATTCCAAAATACACCCTTAGGTCAGGATTTTTTTAGCACTTGAAATAGGCCCAACCTATCTAAACTTTGGTCCAATTTGGTCCAAAAGGATTTATAGAGACCTATATTTGGCTAATATTAGCATAAGATGTACTATGCTAAGGCTAATTAAGGTTGATTGGGCATATAAACCAAAGCAGTTAATCAAGCAAAAAGTTATAAGATTAATTAGCTAATTAATTAGCATAAGATTAAGTGAGAAAATCATTCGATTACAAGCCGATTCAAATGTAATCATTTCAAATAAAATAGGAATCCAGATTTTCAAATTTGAGCAGAGCCAAATAACCACAGGGACATATATAAAGCAAGCAACAACCATTTTCCTCAGACCATCAACAATGCCATGGCCTGTGCGGAAATAATTAACAGAAGCAACTTTCTCATATCTAAAGCAATCTTTCTTGAGAAATCAACGAAGGTTAATAAAAGTTCAGATCATACTTCTTGAGGCACTAAGACAACTTACTACGGCATAGTTTTTGTTATACCAACACTTCAAGCTTTCAGTTTCACAGAAAAATAGCAGAAGTATAAACAGGTTTCACTTGAACAAGTTTGCAATCTCTACCTTATATAGATCAATCACTTTGTCCCTTCTCACTTTCATTGTAGGCGTCATTAATCCATTCTCAACCTGAATTCAAAAAGAGGAAAACTACAGTTAGTTACACAATCAACTGATGAAGATAATTTATATTAAAAAATAGGCAAAAGATCTTTTACCGTGAAGGGTTCATCCACAATCATTATAGGCCCAATATGGAAGGAGCAATCTTCAGTCCTTCGGTGAAGAAAAAAAAGATTCATCAGTTTTAGATGCCATAGCTGAAATGCCCAACTCGGCCGTTCATCAATTTAAAATAATCTACATAAACAAGACCAATCTAGAGAGAGAGAGAGAGAGAGAGAGAGAGAGAGAGAGAGAGAGAGAACAAAGCACATAAGTTATTTCATTCTAATATGGAATTTTTTACTTTTTTTAACTTCTGAGAATAATTCTTGGTGTCCCAAATCACATCATTATGCCTTTCATGGTCAATAATCTAAGAGATTGATAACATAAATAATTATAGATTAGTTGTTAAATAAATTTTGTCATGTTTCATCTAATACTCAGCTATAATTAGTGACTGACTGGACATAGTTAGACAATTAATTTTATTGATCAACTAATTAGCATGAAATTAACAATACCTCATTATAATTTCATCAAGTTGAACTAAAATAACAAAACAAGCATAATTAATAGATATTTTACATTGCTAGTCCCTAATTAACTATGATAAACAATATTTTAATTAAATCACTGTAGAAATAAGGCTTCTTTTGGGATTGCTTCTATAGTTTCTTATTTTCTTTAAGAAAAAGTCATACCTCAGTTTTGATTTATGCGAGAAACCTATACCGAAAGCCGTACATTACATTTGTACCTACTCCATGACTTCAAAAATCATGTGCAATCATAGCAGAGTTCACCCATCCCTATGACATGGAACGACTTCTATTTTCGATAGAACAAGATAACCAAACAAATCTCAAGTATTGCCAGCCACTAATCAACTTTGTGGGAAGAGCTTACCATCTAATTGGAATCAAATAGATGATATTCAAGTTATTAAAAAAGTATAATTCCATAAGAGTAATTACAGCTGGTTAGAAATTAGACCGGGCTAGTCGGTTGAACCAAGAATCTGTTGGCCGGTCCGATAAAATCGTAAAATCGGATTCACAAAAAACCAGCCTAAACCAGATCAAACTGGCGGTTCAACAGGTGAACCGGCAAACCGGTGCAGCGGTGCTAATTTCAAAAAGCCGGATGGTTTTTTTTTGTTAAATCATATATATAATTAAATAAATTAATTTAATATAAATATTTAATTAAATTTAATCTATTATAATTTTAAAAAAGCATTAATTTTTTATGATAATTATTTGTCAAATAAGCATCAATCAAGCTTTATAACATGGCCATACCATCCAATGTGACCAGTGGTGGATCCAGCTTCTTCTTTTAGGGTGGGCAAAAAAAAAAATTGTGAGGGATGGGAAAATATGCTTAGGATTGATAAAAGTATGGCAAAAAAATTTTTTGAGGGGGGGCAAAATGCCCAAAATATCCAAAATATTTCAAAATCTCCTCTCAAAATATTAAAAAATTTTTTTTTTGAGGGTGGGCATTTGCCCACCCTAAGCTATGGGTGGATCCGCCCATGAATGTGACTACTTCACTCATGTGAACAAAAAAAGTTATATAAATAATGCTAACATATGACGCTCTAGTGATGTGAGACCAAATAACCAAAATAAAATATTTGAGTTCAAAACACATACACTACATATTTTAACAACTATTTTTCAATTAATTTATTTATAATGTCAATAATATTTAATTTTTAATTAATTATATATTTATTTCTTTATTTATTTAATTATCTATTATTAAAAAATAAATTTCATCTATTTTTAATTATAAATGATCTAATAAGAATTTATAGATTTAATTTTATAATGTAAATTTTGTATATAATTTATAGGTGTAAATTATATCTAAATATATATATATATCATAAATTAGCAATTTTTTAGACTAAATCTATAACTTATATGTGAACTAATTTTAGATTAAATGTGAATTAAATTTAAAAATTGAATATTTTTAAATTTAATTTGTAGAATATATTATGTGCATAAATTTTATTTAATTTTTAGTCATAATTCTACATTATTTTATAATTATTATATCATTATTATGTCATGAAGATGTTATTTAAATAATTTTAATATTTATTACATCATCTGATTCAACTCAGATCAAACCATTGAACCTTGAATCTCTCCTCCCGGTTCTATGTTATATCCGGTTTTCACAATCTTGAATGTAAGCATGCAATAACCAACTAATTAATTTTGAGATAAATAATCAACTAATTATTAGACAATTAATTCTTCAATGTGGTATTTCAGAACTAACTCTTTACTCTTATAATCAATTTCAAATAATTTGCTTTCTAGGATACGAGTTCGAAAAAATTAACATTTTTAAATTTATATGAATAATCCATCTAATTTTGATTTAGAAATCATCCATTATATGCATAAATTACACTTCAAATTTTGAATAATTTAATCTTTGTAGTTTAAAAGTCTATCTTTAAGACAGTTACAAATAAAACCCTTTGAAATCAGGGGTTCTGAATTCTCAAAAAAGTTGCCAGAATCATCAAACAGAGCTCTGCTCAGGTGTTTAAAGAAAGCTCATTATCTGATGAAGACAATCAAATAATCTCCGTAATTTTTTTTTTGAAAACCAAATCCTAACTAAGACTGGCGTCGTTCACAAAGAATTTTCTATTGTCACTATCCCTCTACAGTGAATGATAGTAGGACAAGCAAGCAAAGATTAACTAGACGAATCATAACCAAGATTTTGGTAAATGTGTCTGATGTCGAGTGTAATATCATTGGGGCAAAAGCAAACTTTGGGATTTCAAAACATAAGGATGCCTCATAAGTCAAACATCTCACCTCGAAGAGGAAAATTGCAAACCTTAAAAGTAGTTAAGAAGCATCCTCACCAGTTTCTTACTTCTTCATGTAACAAGTTAATCATTTTGTCCTTGCTGAGCTCAGAATTCTCATCATTGATAAGCAAACGATTCTTAGCTGCCAGTAAAAGCTCATCTATATTTGGGACAATTAGAGCTCCAAGCCTCCGTTGATCCTACAATACAATAAAATTACCTATTGAGGCAGCTCTTTCTGTAAAGATTTAAACCTAATCTTCTAGGATGCAGTAACATAGTGTTTTAGTAGAATAAAGAATGCGAGAAAAAGGAAATTAATTAAAAGTTAATAATGTCGATCAATTACAAACAGAAAATTTAACAGCTCAACCAATTATTACCATGCCTTAACAATGATCGTAGTGAGATATGAATACTGAAAAAAACTAGGAAAATAATTAATATTCTCAAGAGAGTATCACCGAAAACAAATAAGCATAGAAGGAAGTGGCCACACACCACAAAGGATATCTGTGTAGTGGACGTTTTTGTATGACAATATGGCATCATGGATCTATCCTATGAAAAACTAAAGGTCTATTAAAAATAATAGCCATTTGTTAAGCAAGTAGCCACATTAGATTTATCCAAAAGTATCCCGTGATTGAAAATAAGTTTACTTATATCAACTGGTAAAGGGCTGGACCCTTTTCCGCTGAAGGACTGACTATTTAAGTAGTCTATATCACTATACTATCTACTTGATGCAGTACAACTTAGGTATAAGTTCCTTAATCCAGCTAATATAATGTGCAGGATGATTTAATGGAAATGAAAATAAAGGATTAACATATCATAAATAGACAATTACTTCAATGACTCTCTTTCTTTAAATGAAAACAAGTAAAACTGGAGTTATAGCCTTAATGGTAAGACACTAACCTTTAATATTTGAAAATTTCAGCAAGAACTTGAAAAAAAAAAATCAGTGAGCATGTGGGCTCCGAAAATTCGTCCCCGGCCTCCGCTCGCGCTCTTCTTTTTATTCGGCGAGGGAGTTTTAACTGAATTAGTTCCGGGGTAAATTTTGGAAGGCAGATGAGTTTGTAGATAAGACACTACCCAGAAATTTCGCCCTCATTTTGTGAGGACTTTATAATCTGAGTTCTGGTTTCCTATAGGCGCAAGCCCCTATAGTTAATTACCCCTCTCAATCATGAGAGAGAACTTTCGATTAAGGCTAGTCGTCAATCAGATACGTATAAATACATGTTATCTGGCATATAGTAGCAGCAATGGGTTTAGGATATTTGTAGAAATTGGATTTGGAAATAGTTGGAGAATTTGAGAATTTAGAAAGTTTGGATGTTTGGAGATTTGATATTTAAATAGAAATTGTACCATCTTGCACTTAAAGCGGATGGTGGGGGAATGGATGATGGACCCGATCAAGATCCCATGGTTCCGTCGTCCCGGGCCATCGTGGTCCCTGGTCTACTTAGTCAGAGGAGGTAGTCGACCCAACCTGACAGAAGGATCCTTGTCGGCAGCCATGGGTTGCTTCGTCCAAGGGGACCTTGTAGACCGGGGTTGAATGTTTGTCTAAGGGGACAAATTTGAATCCACCTTAGCTGACAGAGGGCTTAATGCCCTATCAATCATATCTTATTGATTCATATCTCAAAGATTTGATGCTAACAAGGAACGTATTGTCTCTGGCCATAACCGGTATTTCGTGGTGCCATTTGGCGGCAAAACCACTCGGTTCAGAGGGCCCCGGGTCATAACCGTTTATCCTGCAGTGCCATTTGGCGGCAAAACGCCGGTCAGAGGACATGTACCACGTCCTTATTGGCAGGAGATTGTTTGAGAATGAATCCTAGTGATATTTTCGACTAGGCATTCTATAAAACCCGAAAATACTATTTTAGGCTTTGCACGCTTTTTAAAGCGCCGCGACGAAGTTTAAGTAAAATTTTCAAGGTTTACGGAATGCAACGGAATAAATTTTAGAAAATCCTACGCGAAATTTTGATCGTTTTGGTATATAGAAGTTATACCAAATTTTGCCTAATTAGAGAGTTATTATTTTTAGAAGTCTCTAAATGCCAACTTTGCCCCTAGGTTTTTCTTAAGCCGAATTTAGTTAAGTAAGGGCAATTTGGTCTTTTAGCATTCCCTATTCTCTCTAATATAGCAAACCGGCCCCCTTCTCCATTTCACGCGAATCGACCGAGAGAAACGAAAGGGGCGGACGGTAGAGGCGACGGGCGGTTTCCGCGAGGGCGCTTCGGCGACGTTTTTCTGGCGAGAAATTTAGGTCGAATCGAAGAGGGCGACGAGAGGATTACTCCGGTATGTTTATTTTCAAGCGAAACTTCCTAGATCTCTTGATTTTTGGAAAAGAAAAATTTAGGATTTTATAGAATTTTGAAATTCTTTCCAAATTTCTTTAAGAAACCTTTAGGGAATGATTAGGGAAGCATGTTAGCAGTAGAAATGATATTTTTGGAAGAATTATTGGAGATTTGTAAATTAGGGTTTTTTCCTAATCTATGATTTTAAGAAAAATCTTTTTACAATTCTTGTTCCTTAAGGTATAAGAAATGTTTTAATGATAAAATTTTTGATATTTTAGAAAAAAAATTATTTTTCTTAATTTCCTAAATTATTTAATCCGAAAATTTAACTTATAATTATTAATTATATGTTTAGGAATATTTTTAGAGCATGACATTGATAAAATTTTGACTTATTACTTTCCAAAAATTTAGTAATTATTAAATCCGAAAATTTATATTATTTTAATTAAAAATCTATTAAGCTGTTAAAGTGTGTTATTTTATTTCTTTTTGAAGACATATGATCACGGGCTGTACGAGCTGCCTACTTTAACAGCTGGTACGCACACCACTTAGAGCGCCCGTGACTTGCAATACGACGGGCACATTTTATTACAAGGGGTTCAATCAGAAAATTACCGGGGATGCGCGGGGATTCTTATGTGTTTACAATGAGCACAAAAGTATTTTGTAAGAAAGGTAAATTTTCTTTTACTTTTACTTTTACTTTTACCCCCCCTTTTTAAGAGAATTACCCGCCGTATTCACTTGTATTTAAACCCATATTTACTTTCGTATTTACGTACGTATTTCACTTGCTAGTGAATACTGTAGGAATTCGATACCAGAGCCTCGAAATGACATCTTAAGATCCTAAGTGGATGGCGCCCACAGGTGTACTTTCCCTATCCCTTAGCAAAGGATCCTAGGCTGGTGGGGCCCGCGAATGATTCAAACTCAATGTTATAAATAGGAGAGATTTCAACTCATTTCTTCCCATCTCATTTCTGTAAGGAGATTTTGGTGAGGGACTTAGGGGTGTACGAGTCAGGTGCTAAGAGGAAGAGGCTTGATTCCTACCTATTGACGAACAACTAATTCCCTTGAAGACTCACTGTATGTTGCATTTCACATTGATTTATATTTCTTTTGTATTTATTTTCAGTGTCGGGAGCCTAGGGTGTCGAATATTTTATTTTTGGTTAACTTAAAATATTTAAGTGGATTTTAAATCTTTTTTAAATTTTCTAAGTTATAGGTTTTGCTGAAAATTTTGGTAGCACTCCGACGTCGTCCCCGCGTAGGGGGCTGCCTCGGAGTGTGTAAGGCCTTCCCGCCTGCCAAAAAAGGCAGTCACGGTAGGTGTCGGGTGACACCACGGCCGCAGTTTCAATCCCCGCTCGCTAAAAAAAGTGGTAACGGGGTCATTGAGCACAGATTTAAAGTATGATATTTTCCCCGCCTAAAAGCAGTGACAGGTACTTATTTAAATAATTTTTTTTTACAAATAACAAATTTCCCTGCCTGCTAAGAAAAGCAGTCACGGGTACTTATATTTTCATGCATACGAATTTCCCCGCTCGCTCAGTGCGTCACGAGTACTTAAGTTTTCCTCGCCCGCTAAGAAAAGCGGTCACGAGTACTTATTTCATGCATGAAAATGTAAATACTAGTTTTTACCTTGAGTGTGCAGCAATCGAGGTGGCGACGGCGGATGATGGCAACGTAAGAACCTGCGATGCACAATTTCATTTTTTTATTATTATTTGTGCAATAAAATTAATCATTC
This sequence comes from Dendrobium huoshanense, assembly GCA_016618105.1. Taxonomy (NCBI): domain Eukaryota; kingdom Viridiplantae; phylum Streptophyta; class Magnoliopsida; order Asparagales; family Orchidaceae; genus Dendrobium; species Dendrobium huoshanense. The sequence goes on from CM028358.1 coordinate 18,035,492, forward strand.
ATGCTTTTCTTTTATTTAAAACAAAATGTAGAGAGAGAAAGAAAGGAAGAGAGCTCTCTTTCTAGAGAGAGAAAGAGAGGGAAAGAAAGGATTTTATGGGTTTTTCTGGTGGAGTGGGCTTAGAATGTGTAGGAGATTAGGGGAGTGGGGTTAGAGAGAAAAATCTCTCTCTCTCTCTCTCTCTCATTTTTGGAGAGAGAAAGAGAGGAGGGAAATTTGTTTCTTTCTCTAGGCAAGGTATTCGGAGATATGGTAGGAAGGGGAGATGCTTAGGATGGAAATAGAGCCGTACATGAAGGAATTTCACTTTCATTCTAGAGAGAGAAAATTTTCTCTCTCTAGGTTAGAGAGAGAAAATTAAGGATGATTTTTTTTTTTGTTGGAAGGGTGTAGGAGTATAGGAACATTTTGTGAAGGGATTTAGGTGGTTTGGTGAGTGGAAGTGAGGAAAAAAAAAGATTAGGGTTTAGGGTTTTGTAGGTTTTGAGAAAGGGGGTTGGAGGAGGAAGAAGAAGATGAAGGAGAGGAAGGATGTTGACCTACTGTATAAAACAAAAGAGAAAAAAAAATATAAAATACCTCACCTGCCCTCTGTCCGGCACCGAATTCAGCACGTCGCTGATATGTCCGTGTCTTTTCTTCCCACGATCATCCACACGACTCATTAAAGTCGTTAAGGGCACAAAGCAACGGGGCTTTAGACTCATTCTCTCCCGATCCTGCTCTCTCTGGCTCTCTCACGATCTCTTGCACATTTGATGACTCTCTCCCTCTCCGGTCCTTCGGTGCTGTGCGACTTCGTTCCTTCGACGACACTCGGACCGGAAGCAACAACCAGCTCGCCGGCTGTGAAGATAATCTTCTCCCTCCCGCACGGCTTCTCCGACATCTTCGTGGTTGTGCGACTTCGCTCGATCGACGACGTCGTCCCTTTCAATCGGAGCGGAAGTTACGACCTTTCGATCGGAAGCAAGACGGGAGCTCGCGGGCAGTGAGGGTCTTTCTCCATTTCGTGTGCTTCTCCGGCTTCCTTGTTGCTGTTCGACTTTGTCCCCCTCCTCCGGTGGCGTTCCTTCCTGCTGGACCGAAAGTTATGACATTTTGATCCAAAGCAACGACGGGAGCACACTGACAGTGAAGGTAACTTTCTCCCTGCTCGCAAACTTCTCCGGCCAAATCCCATAATCCGCCGAACTGAGAGATTGGGGAGGGAGAGAAATTTTATTATTATTATTATTATCTATTATTATTAATTAAAATTAATTTCTTTTAATTATAGTTAATTTATTTTAAAAATGATTAATTATAATTAATAATTAATTATAATTAAATATTTTAATTATACTTAATTATTTTTAATAATAATTATTTAAAGTTAATTAAGTTAATTTTAATTAATTATTTTAATTATGGTTAATTATTATGATTAATAATTAACTATAATTAATTAAAATTAATTATTTTAATTTTAATTAGTTATTATTAAACAAAATTAAGCATAATTAATTATTATAATTAAAATTAATTATTATAATTATAATTAATTATTTTAAAAGAGTAATTAGTTATAATTAATTAAAATTAATTTAAAATAATAATAAAAAAAAGAAAAGAAAGCATGCTTGCCCCTCTTGCCTCGATCCTCGAGCCGACACCGCCGACAGTCCCCGCCGGTCTTCAAGGTACAATTTCTAACTTCAACCCCGTCCTCGACGTTTGCAGCGGACCAGAGAACCACCTATACGCGCTCTTGTAGCACGGTAGGAGGGAGCACGGTGCGAAGCATACGACGAGGCGGGTAAGCCCTATACACGCTCTTGTAGCATGGTTGGGAAGGTCCTCGACCTCGACTCCGACACCGCCGACGACTGCTACGCAAAGGTATGATGTTGCAAAATCCCATTCTCGACGTTTGCAGCGGACCGGGGAACCACCTATACACGCTCTTGTAGCACGGTAGGAGAGAGCCCGATGCGAAGTATACGACGAGGTGGGAGAGCCCTATACACGCTCTTGTAGCGTGGTGGGGAGAGTCACTGCTATTCTGGTACGTCATTACTGTTCTGGTACGGGTACTAATGAAGGCCCCATACACGCTCTTGTAGCGTGGTGGGATGAAATTTGTACGGTCGCGGTGTCTACGGACACCTACCATACACGCTCTAGTAGCCTGGTGGGAAGGCCCAGCTCCCCTATTTTCCCCCAAACGGGGGATATGCCGGGGTGCTGCCAAAATTTTCACTGAAATGTACAAAGACTTGAACAATTTGAAGACCTTCTTGGGCAACAATATAGAAGACCTGTACTCGAACAAAAATGTACAGAACTTGAACTAAAATGAGCAGAGGACCTGTACAAGAATAGAGGACTTGTGGACCTAAATCAGAACCAAAATTCAAATGAAATAAAATCAAGCTGAAGCCCAATTCAAATCATTTGAACAAGAAATTGAACTCAAAAGATTTCAGAGGACCCTTGACAATCAATTTGAATTAGTTCTTGGAACTTGAACTCGCACTCAGGACCCAAGTTGAGCGTTGATGGCTTGAACAATTTGAACTCAAGCAAATACAAGACTTGGACTGCATGGGACACTTGAACTTGTACTTTGAGCTCGAACTATATAACATTAAGTGGGGGTTATGAACTCCTACTCAAACTCAGATTGAACCCAAATTCAAATCAATTTGAACTCAAGCAAGAGCTTGAGTTGGACTTCAAGAAGACCTGTACATTCTCGTTTGAATCGCTCTTTGTGACTTTTTATTTACTGAGGTGTTCTTGCTGGCTATTCTGTGGCATTGGGTTGTATCGATTGAATGTTTAAGATCGTTGAAGGCAAAGCTTGAAGCAGTTTTTACGGTCTTCTTAAAATGCAACCAACAGAGGAGGACCGGCCTCTTAATGTGATGCTAATCAAAGATAACAAGCTTATTTACTTCATAAGATGCAACGACGATCTTTTGTTTGAAATGGGATTCAAATAGGAGAGGTTCATCAGGAGCCTGAACCATACTTCAATACAAACAAACAACGGGGGACTCGTGACGAACAAGACATTGATGCATGAATTCCTACAATAATCCCTACAAATGCCTGTTGATTGAGATGACAATATTGGAGATCAGCAATCAAAGATCCACCCCCCGCAAGCAAGTGCAATCGTCAACCACCCGAGATTGGTGAAAGGGTGGATATGATTCAGAAGCAATGGGTCTTCTACAAATACCTTCAAAAGACCGTAGTTGATACAACCGGTCCCCTGCAAATGTATACTTGTGGATAACAACAGTGTATTGAAAGAACAACAAATCACTGTGGACACGAGTATGAATATCACCTACGACAGTGGTGATCAAGATCTACAAGCACACCGGATATAAAGGCAACCCGATGTACGAAAAAGAACACCCCTGGCAGAAGAGAGGACAAGTTTGAACAAATTAGAACCAAACTTTATGGTGTTCCAAACTCTCCTCTTAGTGCTATACTCGAGAAGAAAATAGTTCTGGTGCCCACAAACACCGAGAATAACAAATCCATTACACTGAACATCTTAAAAAAACGTTCTCTACAAAATAAGAAACTTCAAAATCCAGAAAGCCCTCCCCCGGTGAATGAGAAAGGGGAGTCAACATCAAAATGCACCGCCACCGGATCCGCAACTTCTGTGCAAGCGGACAGAAGGCGTCTACAAACTACAACTTCACGCCACCGGATCTGCAACACATATACAAGCAGACAGAAGGCGTCTACGATCTACAACTCACCGCCACCGGATCTGCAACACTTATGCAAGCAGACAGAAGGCGTCCACAAATTATAATGCACCGCCACCGGATCTGCAACACTTATGCAAGCAGACAGAAGGCGTCCACAAATTATAATGCACCGCCACCGGATCCGCAACACTCATATTAGCGGACAGAAGGCGTGTATAAGCTCTCAAATAAAAAGTTGTGTGCATCAACGTTTAAAATTGCGTAATGAAAGGCGCGCCTTGAGGCGCGCCTCAGCGCAATTTCGTCCAATTAAGCCTCAAAGCCTACGCAATAAGTTTAGTTTATGAGGCTTACGCCTCAAGTTTACTGAGGCGCGCCATAAGGCGCGCCTCGCCTCATTTATTTAAGGCGTCACTTTTTTAAAACTTAACCTAAATTATTATTTTTTTTTCAGTCTCAAACTATACCCAGTTGCCGACGTGGCGCGCCTAATGAAATGTCGACGTGGCATCAACATTTAAACTCTTGTAAAGGTCGAATGCCGGAGTCGACGTTTCGATTTTCAAGTTACAGTAAACTTTCGAACTTTCAAGCATTCACCCGGAGGAATTTCAATTTTCAAGCATTCTTCACTCAGTTTCTTCTAAGATGGCGTCACCCCCAAAGAAAAAGGTAACTTAATGCTATGTTTTCTGTTTTGTAATGCGTATTTTATGGTTATGCTATGCGTTGGCGTTCAAGGCTCTCCGATTTTATGCTTATTCTATGCGTATGCATGGCTTCTCCGAACTTTTTAAATGTTTGATACTGTGATGCCATCGTGTTTTCTCTGTAATCAGGGTTTATGATAAATTTATGTTGAAATTTGAAACATAAAATGTAACCAAATTTTAAACATCGAGTAAATATGCGTAGGCTGTGCGTACGATATGCGTCTTTTTTATGCGTTCACATTGCTTACTCCATGCTTATATTGTGCGTACTTTATGCGTGCGTATAATTTACTTTATGTTCCCTGTACTGTGCGTGTGATGTGCGTAATATATGCGTGTAGTATGCGTACACTATGCGTGACCGTGACTTATAGTCTGCGTATGTTGTGCGTACGTTATGCGTGCATATAATTTGCTGTATGTTCCCTATACTGTGCGTGTGATGTGCGTAATATATGCGTGTGGTATGCGTACACTGTGCGTGACCGTTGCTTATAGTCTGCGTATGTTGTGCGTTTTTTGTGCGTATCTCATTTACTTATTTTTAATCTATAATTTTTTACAATTTTCAGATATATGTTCGTCCAATTACCTATAGATGCTATGTTTCTTCATTCCGAACAAACTGTGATAACTTTGCTCGGCAAATTACTCCTGAAGTCAAGGACAAATTGAAAGATTTAAAGATGATACAGTTTCTGGAATTTCCTGGGTTTGAGCAAAATGTCCCTCTAATTTATGAGCTAATCTCAATGTGGGACATTTTAAAACAATGCTTTGTTATAAGAGGTCAACTCATTCCTTTCACTGCTGATGAAGTGGCTCTTCTTACTGGTTTGCCAAATAAAGGAGAAGAAATATCCTGGCATTCCTTAGCACATACTTCAGTTACATCAACGGAAATAAGGAATGACTTTATGGAGTTGAACAAGAAAACCCCCCCCGGAGACTATGTTAAGAACGTTTATCATGTATTTATGTTCAAATTTACTTTTTCAACTTAACAACTTCAAAACCCCCCCGGTTGATTCAAAGAATAGCAAATAATCCAGATGAATTTTTGTCAATAAACTGGGCTAGTTCAATTAGGGAGTTTTTAGTTGGAGAGTTTAATAAGGCATCCTCCAAGATTTCAAATAAGAAGCCAGCAGGTTACATCAACGGTTTTGTACCTCTGCTAATTGTGAGTGATAACTGCTAAATTCATTCAAAATTTTATTGGCTCAATGTGAGTGCTAGAATTTTTTTTCATCTTATGTAGATTTGGTTCCTGGAGCATACTACTATTCATGCTCCTATGTATGCTGACAGAAGGCCCCGTTTTCTTCGATGGGCCGATGATATTGTATATACTACAGAGGTGATAACTAACTTATTTGCTAATATAAGGAGAAGTCAGATTTGTAATGTCCTTCAAGTAGTTTCCCAGGCTGAAATGGATATGGTTAATGTTGAGAAATATCCACCAGACAGTCCTACATCCCCTGATTCCCCTCATGACATATCCACCCATCAAAACAACCCCCCCTAATCTCCCCATCATGCCCCACCTCCTCAGCAAGACCCCCACCAATCTCCCCATCATACCCCACCTCCTCAGCAAGACCCCCACCAATCTCCTCAGCAACCACATTTAAGTTTTTCTGCTGAAGCACTTCAGTCTATACAAGAAACAATAATGAAATCCTGCCAAGAAACATGTACAAAACTTTTTCGAGAATTTGAAGACAGACTGAGCACAAAGTTTGAAGATCTTACTGAGAGAGTTGGAGTTATTGAGGTCAAACTCAATAATTTCATTGATCAGAGCAAAGAAGTTCCTCAGAAAAGATCTGCTAGCTACTCAGCCTACTCTTCATCTTCCAATAAGAGACAAAGATCAGATATCCCACCAAAAGATCCAATCCCACCAAAAGATCCAATCCCAGCAGAAATACAAATTGTTCAATATACAAATCCAAATGAACCAATACCTGTAGATAACATTCAAATAAAACCTGTAACTTATGTTCATGCAGTTGAAATAGAAAATTACAGAGGTCTTTTGTGTTTGACTTTTGAGAAGAGAAATTTTGTGCTAGAATGTTTGAAGTTCTCTAAAAGGTAAAAAATTGCAACTTTATTTTTGTTTGCAGATCTGTATGCGTATGATATGCGTGTGGTATGCGTATAATATGCGTGTGGTATGCTTGTGATGTGCGTATGATATGCGTGTGTTATGCTTGTGATGTGCGTATGATATGCGTGTGTTATGCTCTCATAAGAATGTTGCTCCATGCTCCAAAGTTCCTGATGCTGTAAGGGATGAGATAAAGTCATACATGAATAAGTCTACCACATCAAAACATCTTGCACAGAAGCAATTTGAAGATAGAGTTGATGCTGGATCTTACTACGGGAGTGAGCGCAGCGTTAGGGATTCATCTTCTTCTATGAAGCCCATTTCATCTAGGGGTGCTAGAGGGCCTATGGATCATTACATGGTTGACACATCAGAGGATAGGCCTTCTACTACACAGAAGATGGCCCCAGAAAATGCAAGAGAGGCGCGGAGAAGAGTGTGTAAGGATATAGGCAGATTTTTCTACGAAAATGCTATTCCATTTAATGTAGCAACATCACCTGCTTATTACAACATGATTCGTTCAGTTGGAGCATTTGGGAGAGGGTTCAAACCTCCAACCATGTATGATTTAAGAACATGGATTTTGAAGGAGTTGGAAAGCACTGATAAAAGCATTGAAGAAATTAAGAAGACTTGGGCCCAAACAGGAGTAACAATTATGTCAGATGGGTGGTCTGATATCAAACATAAAAGTCTGATCAACATCCTCATTAATAATCCTTATGGTACTGTGTTTTTAAGGTCAATTGAAGCATCTGACCAGGTCAAAGATGCTGAGTTCATATTTAGATTATTAGATAGCATTGTTGATGAGGTTGGAGAACATTTGGTTGTACAAATTGTGACAGATAATGCAAGTTCTTATAAGGCTGCAGGTAATAAACTTATGGAGAAGAGGAAACATTTGTATTGGACTCCATGTGCTGCACATTGCATAGATCTGATTCTTGAGAAGCTTGGGGATCTACCTCAACATAAAAATGCACTCACTAAAGCCAAAAAAATAACCAAGTTTATTTACAACCACTCTTGGGTTCTAGCTCTTATGAGAAAGTTTTCGAAGAAAGAAATTCTAAGGCCAGCCGCAACAAGATTTGCCACCGCATACTTGACCTTAGAGAGCATGCTGGATGCCAGACAACCTTTAGAGGCTATGTTCACATCTACACAGTAGTTGAGTTGTGCTTGGGCAAAGAAGGCTGAGGGAAAAGAGATTAGAAAGATTGTTTTAAATGACAGATTTTGGCAAAGTGTCTTATATGCCATTACAACTACTAGACCTTTGGTTCATGTTTTAAGGATGGTGGATGCTGAGAAGAAGCCTGCAATGGGTTTCATCTACAATGCTATGGATGAAGCCAAAGAGATGATTGCCTCCAACTTAGGAGGCAGTGAGGGAAGCTTTAGGGAAATTTGGAATATTATTGATGATAGGTGGGAACTACAGCTGCACTGACACTTGCATGCCGCTGGCTACTACCTAAACCCGCAGTATCAATATGCAGAGAACAAGTCTACAAACCCTGAAATAAAGTTGGGATTATATCATTGCATGGATCGTCTAATAAGTGATGCAACTGAAAGATCAAATGCTGACTTGCAATTGGTTCCTTTTAGGAACAAAGAGGGTTTTTTGGATTACAACAAGCAAAAGATACAATTACCAAACGATCTCCAGTTGAGTGGTGGATTCAATTTGGTGATGGGACTCCAGAATTACAGCGTTTTGCTGTGAAAGTTTTGGGCTTGACATGCTCTTCATCTGGCTGTGAAAGAAATTGGAGTACCTACAACCAAGTATATACAAAGAGGAGAAATCGCTTGTCGACATTGAGGATGAACTCACTGGTGTACATTATGTACAATAGGAGACTCAAAGATAGAAATTTGAAGAAAAAAGGATTAATGGATGATGAAGATCCTTTGCTTTGCGATGATGTGGCATCTGATGATGAGTGGTTTGTAGATGATGAAGTTGAAGTGATGCCGTCTGAATTACAAGATGAAGATTTAAATGTTGATTTCTTTGATGGTCTTAAAGCATCCACATCCACAACAACTCAAGAACAAATCAAAAAAGGTATATAAATAATATAGTTTTCTTTTCTTAGACTTTTATTAATGTATTACACTATTATTCATTATGATATTATTCAAAAATATTTAGGGAAGAGGAAGATAACTAATAATGAGGAAGAAGAAGCTGATTGGGAGATATTGGACTCTATAGGAGAGGGGGAAGAGGAGAGAGCAGTTCATCATAATGATGATTCAAATGAAGACCCCCTTAGTGACTGATGAGTGCTGAACAGTGCTGATGACTAGTGAGTTCTTATGTGATGTCTCCCTTATTTATTCTCAAAGATGTGGTATGTAGCATTTTTATGTTTTATATATTATTTGCTCATTAGTATATACAAAATTTATTATTTTATGTTTACGCAATTTTTTTATTTTGAGGCTTACGCCTCAAATCGCCTTGAGGCTTACGCCTCGCCTCACGAACGAAAAACGCCTCAATACCCGAATACGCAATTTTAAACCTTGGTGTGCATCCAGATGATAGTTATTTACACAATTACAAATACTTCAAAGTACCCCTGCACCTACACTATAGTTTGTATACACATAGGTACACAATGGGGTACGTCTAAATTAATATAAAAATCACCCGCATGGGCCCTAACGAGCGTGTTATTGGTATATACGTGACGCATAGGGATGCTGCGCGGGTCGATAATTGAATTCTAGTTCGAACCTGATCCTTCTATACGAATCAATAGGAGTCGACAGAGTTCGAACCATTAAACAAATACATGGTTGTGGCGACCGGTGTATTTGTTTCAATACATTCATATTAGGCTTTCAAGGCCTACAATCAAAAGAATTCACTAAATCAAAGGCATGAAGCCTATGAAACCCGATCCTTGAGCAACGACTTGCTCGAGTTGACAAGGTCCAATCAACAAAAGGGAAATGACCCCAAACACCCCGATGATGACCGTGTTGAATGCAGATCTCAACCGGAGGGTTTCCCCAAATATTTTCAAATATCTCCCAAATATCCAAAGTTTTATTTCAAATATTCCAAAGCTCCACCCAAAATTCTAAAAAAATCTCAAATATTCCAAAACTCCATCCAAATATCCACAAAAATTCCCAAAATCCAAAGCTCCACAAAAAGCCCAAATTCTATATATTAAAAAATGAAATCAAACCATCAATCGCTTAAAGCAAAGCCCATCCGCCCTCCGCAACAGTCTGCCGGGGTGGACAAATTCAAATAAAATTTAGCTCACAAAGAGCCAAATGCCTAGTCGAAAATATCATTAGGATCCATTCTCAAAACAATCTCCTGCCAATAAGGACGTGGTACGTGTCCTCTAACCGGCGGTTAGCCGCCAAATGGCACCGCAGGATAAATGGTTACGATGACCCGGGGCCCTCTGAACCGAGTGGTTTTGCCGCCAAATGGCACCACGATATAGCGGTTATGGCCAGAGCCAATACGTTCCTTATTGGCATCAAATCCTTGAGATATGAATCAATAGGATATGATTGATAGGGCACAAAGCCCTCTGTTAGCTAAGGTGGATTCAAATTTGTCCCCTTAGACAAATATTCAACCCCGGTCTACAAGGTCCCCTTGGACGAAGCAACCCATGGCTGCCGACAAGGATCCTTCTATCAGGTTGGGTCGACTACCTCCTCCGACTAAGTAGACCAGGGACCACGATGGCCCGGGACGACGGAACCATGGGATCTTGATCGGGTCTATCATCCATTCCCCCACCATCCGCTTTAAATGCACGATGGTGAAATTTCTATTTTAAATATCAAACCTTCAAATTCCAAATCTTTAAACCTTTCAAATTCTAAACCTTCAAACATTTCAAATCTCAATACCTATGCTGCTACTATATGCCAGAATACACGTATCTCTACATATCTGATTGACGACTAGCCTTAATCAAAAGTTCTCTCTCGTTATCGGGAGGGGTAATTAACTATAGGGGCTTGCGCCTATAGGAAACCAGAACTCAGATCATAAAGTCCTCACAAAATGAGGGCGAAATCTCTGGGTAGTGTCTTATCTACAAACCCATCTGCCTTCCAAAATTTACCTCGGAACTCATTTTGTTAAAACTCCCCTCGCTCGAATAGAAAAGAAGAAGCAAGCGAGTGGAGGCCGGGGCCGAATTTTCGTAGCCCACAAAGGAGAGGAAGAAAATAGAAGAAAATGGTGGGAAACTTGGAGGGAACATGAGGGTTGATGAAAAATAGGGAAGGGGAAGAAGAGGGAAGGAAGAAGAAGAAGAAGAATGGAGAATGGAGGAAGAAGAAGAAGAAGAAAGAGAGGAAGAAGGAGAGGTAATTTACCTTGCTTGGAGGAGGAGGGAGGCCGGCGGCTTGGAGGATCGCAAGAGAGGAGAGGGGCGGCCTCTTTGGCGTGAGTTGTCGTGAGTGGGAGTGAGGGGGTTCGGCCATGAGAGTGTGAGGGAGTTATGAGGGTTTAGGGGGGTATTTTAGGCATTTTTGGGATTTTTTTATTTAGAAAAATCATTTTCTTATTTAAAAAGCTCCATTTATCTCTCTTTTCAAAATTTTTTTTAATTTTATTGCACAAAAATAAAAAAAAATTTTTATTCTTGCATCAAGTTGGTCGTCGCGTCGCCGCTCGCACACGTCGTCGTCTCGATTCGCGCGCCCAAAAATTAAAATTTTTACCGACCGTCGACCCCCATCAATATGGGTGTCGATCTTAGCTGTTTCCGTTGCTCCGGACGCATCGGCGCTGTCCGTTTCGCGAACGGAGGTCGTTTCGGCGATTTTTTATTTTGGGTCGACACACGTCGGGTGAATTATGCGCGATTTCATGTTTTTTTTATTTCAAAATTCACCTTGCGCGGTCGACTCGAAACCGACACTAGTATTAGGGTCAACAGAGCAAATAGAATTATTTTTCACATAATCAAATTTAAGTGTCACTTTTGATCAAAATCAAGGTCACTAAGCCACAAATAATAAATTGTGTATATGAAACAAAACAAGAAACGAAATTACAACAATAAGAAAAACAAAACCTAATATTGATACCCAGTCCCAAGAATTAGATGGTCACGATTTATTGACCTCTCTTTGGAATTGTTGACCTCTACTATACAACAAAAAAAAAGAAGACAAAAAAAAGTATAAAGAAAAGAACTCAAAATCATTATCTGTCATGGAGCTCGGCCGCAAATCCTACCAAAATCCTGTAGATAGTCGCTCCATACCCTGTGAACGGTGCCGCTCATGTCGCTTATCCCACGCGCGTAACTTACCTCGATCAGGCCTTGCAATTGTCATTAAATACCGAAGCAAATGAAGCCTTCGGGGCTGTTTCTTCTCCACGCGAAAAGCCTTTGCAAAACCTCCGAACTCCTTCCCTATCTCCACTCTTCTTTTCCGCCTATAACAGCAAGCCTCTTCACAACCCAACCAATGACCGAACTTGACGGCCTTGTCCAGACGTTCTTGCGAAGAGATCCCGTTGCCCCCTACCTATTCTGAACCCAAGCATCTGAACACCTGTCTCGAAGCCCATCCGACCGTCTTGTCTCATGAAAAGAAAACACCATAATACCCAATTCCACAATTTAAAATCTCAACTTTGATGTCCCTAATGTCTAAGTCTATGACTCGTGAGCCATAAGGACATAAAGCCTTTTTGTTAGTTAACACCGACTTAAAATTGGCCCCTTCAAAAAAGTTTTAATATAGATCTACAAAGCCTACTTGGACGACACAACCAATGGATGTTGACAAGGGTCACTTCAAGATTGGGTCAACTAAACCCCTCCTCCTCACTCTAAGCTAATAGAAACATAACCCTTCTTACAATCCAAAAATTGTTCCTAGTAAACAAAACATCATAAAGCATACTGATTATATTACATCCTCACGATCGGGATGGGTAATTAGTCATGAGGCTTGTACTTCTGGGAAATATCAAACCAAATCATAAATGCCTCATTAGAAATTCCTGTGTAGTATTTTAGCTGATCTAAGCTTCCTTCTAAAATCTACTGTAAACCACTATAAGGATTATATATTTTGATAGAGCCAAACCAGAGTTTTTAGAGCCCACAAAGGCCTTCATTACTTAAAGGATCTAAAGAACAATTAGAAACAAAGAACAAGCTACTACCAAATCGAAATTCATATTATTAAAAGATTTCTAAGTACCTAAATAGCCATAGATAAAAAGAAACTATATCAATTGCAAATCAACAAAGAAAAGAATAAACTAATAATTCTGTCTTGATATTTCTATCATATGTTAATGTTAACGGACTCATGTGTCTTAGAAGTATGATGATATATCGTTCAAGCACCTGACCAACGACCAAAATATGCTGAATTAAGTTACTCCTCATCACAGCTTCCTCAAGTCCGGAGGGTTCGACATTTTCACCTAGAAAATTCAACAAAATCATAACAAACTACTTAAAAGTATGATAAACATGAAAAAAATGAAAAAAAAAGAAGAGAAGAAAATAGACATGTAAGATTACTCGTTAGCGGTGAAAAATGTGTTGAGAGATAATACAAACCAAATAAAGCACTGCAATTAAAACAAAATATAAGGGTGCGTAGGACTCTCTTCCATGTAATTTTCAATCTAATGAGCTTATATGTTTTCATGCTCATATAAAAATTGCATATCAAGTCGTAAACTGCATTTGGATGGATGGATGGATGGATCGTTGATGGAAAGAAAGTAGAAAATAGAGTTAAAGATAGGTAGAAAAGTCCAATCCTACATAGTTAATTTTGTTATGTTATTATCTTCAAATATAAAATCAAGGTTACTTTGGTTGGATTGGAATCTAAAATAAATTTTATGATCTAATTTGATCACTTTTTAAGAATAAATCTAATCAATTTTAATTAAAAAATTGATAGCTTGTAATGTTACACACTAAGTCATTTTTATTTTTATTTTTTTAAAGCCATTTGCAAGAGGATGTACCCTTGTTATGCTTTTTGCTTCTTGTTGATAAGACCAGAGAGAAAGTTGAAGGAATACTTGAATTATGGAGGTCAACTTTAAAGTCTAAAGGTCTTCATTTGAGTAGATCTAAAACCGAAGACATTGAGTGTAATTTTAGTAGTAATAGATTTAGTGGGGGGATTGTGAGCGATTAAGTCATTAAAAAAATACACATTTTAGATATATGTAGTCTAATGTACAAAGTGATGATGAAATAGATGGTGATATTATTAGTAGAATTCAAGTTAAATGGAAGTGGAGGAATGCATCAAATCTATTGTGTGATAAAAAGCATCCTTCAAACTTAACGAAAAATTCTAGGGTGTTGAGACCTGGAATGCTCTATGTTGTAGAATGTTGGGCATTAAAAGAGAAGAAAAAAATTGAGGGTTGCAAAGATGTGTGGGCTCCAAAAATCCGTGCACCGGCCTCTCCTGTTTCAAGAGAGTTTTAACAAATTACGTTCCGAGGTAAATTTTCAGAAGGCATATTAAGTTTGAAACAAGACACTACCCACATATTTCACCCTCATTTTGCAAGGACTTTATGATTTGAGTTCTAGTTTCCTATAGGCGCAAACCCCTATAGTTAATTACCCCTCTCGATAACGAGAGAGAACTTTCGATTAAGGCTAGTCGTAAAAACAAATACGTAGAGAATATGTAATATCTAGTGTATAGTAGCAGCCTGGGTTGATATTAGAAAATTTAATATTTAAAATAAAAAAATTCACCACCTTGTACTTAAAGAGGATGGTGGGGGGAATGATGATGAGCCCGATCAGGATCATATGGTTCCCTTGCCCAGGCCATCATGATCCCTAGTCTACTTAGTTAGAGGAGGTAGCATTAGTTTTCTCCCTCTTGGAATTAACAAGGACACTATCAGAAAGTGTGAGTTTATAGAGGAGATAACATTGGTTTTCTCCCTCTTGGGATTAACAAGGACATCACTAGATATGGATCCATATGGTAATCAATATTCCCCATCAATAGCTCAACAACACGCTTTTCACTGAGCTGTTGTTTACATTTCATGCTGAGATTCCCCCATCTGGTGATGTATTTGGTGATTGATTCCTCTATTGTCTTCTCTTCAAGAGTGAGGTCAACGATAGTAACATTTTTTGTTGCACTGGAGAATCTTTTAATGAACATAGTCTATAATTCAACGAATGTTCTTACTGAGTCGTTGGGTAACTCAGCATACCATTCAAAAGTTGTACCTGTTAGGCTACTAACAAATTGACGTAATAATATAACATCATTATCGCCTATATTTACACAGGTATCTTTGAATTGCGCCAGATGCTGACGAGGATTTATAGTACCATCAAATATATTGAACTTTTGCACTACGTATCTCTTCGGATACTTCTTTAGGTCATATTCTGCCGAATACGGATGACCTTTTCCTAGTAAGGCTTCGACAACTTCAAGCAATAGCTGCTTTGACTTTTTAACTAATGAGATTTTCAATTTCGGCTTTGTTGATTATTTCATCTTCTTTAGAAGCTATCAGCGTTAGCTCCTGTAACTTTTCTAATCTTCTGTCAGGCGTAGTTTGAACATTTCCTTGAGAATTTGCTACTGGTGTTCGGCTGGTTGTAGCCATCATACTAAGTTGTCCGAACAACTCTTTCATCATTTTACTCATCTCATCAAGACGAGCATTCAACTGATTGATTCCTTGATCTTTTTTTATACATAGATTACATTTCCATTTATAGTCTCTTTACAACATCTTCGGCTTGTTCCTCCTCAATTCTTCTAGTTGTGGATTTTTGTTTGCAGCTGCTATTTATTCTTGGTCATCTCGTAGTTGTTCTTTATTTTGCATATTTAATGCAGCATTTCTACAAGCATACGTTTATTGATTAAATTGATCAGATACATGTACCGAGCATATACCGCTCAGTACCGAGCATGTACCGCTCAGTACCGAGCATATACTGCTTGGTACCGAGCATGTACCGCTCCGTACCGAGCATGTACCGCTCCGTACCGAGCATGTACCGCTCAGTACCGAGTATGTACAGCTCAGTACCGAGCATGTACCGCTCAATACCGAGCATATACTTGCTCGATACCGAGCGGTGCTGGCTCGGTACCGAGTATATACCTAGCAGTACCGAGCATGTACTGAGCAGTACCGAGCTTGTACCTGCTTGGTACTGAGCATGTACTGAGCGGGCGAATGAAAGAAAGCCGAATCAGAAGTTATTCAAGCTTTCGTTACTGCACCTCAAAGTCAAGGCCACAACACTGCTCACATGCTCTTCCGACCTAACCGAGGCCTGAACATTTCCTGCACTCACAACTTTGGCTTCGTTTTCTGCTTTCGAAACCGTTATTGCTTTTGGATTCGTTTCCTGCGTCGTCTCCTTCTGACTTTGTCTCCTGCACTCATGGCTTCGTCTCTTTCCCTCACGGCTTCGCCTCTAATTCGCCTTTCAATTCTCACAGGAAGCCCTAATCCTATACGCGAATACACAAACACGAATCGGCTGCGTCGTATTTACATATATACCGAAGAAAAAAATTTCTAGGCGGTGCCTCATACTGCCTCGAGGCGTTATGCTCTAATGTGTATGCCTTATGCGAAAAAATCGTAGGCTTCGCTGGATGGTTCAAGGCGTAAGCCCTGATACGCATGACTTCCGCCTCGACTTGAGGCGCGACTCAATGCGCACGCCTCGTCCGCTTTTTTAATGGTTGATGTACATATCAGCATGTTATTTTATCTAATGTGAAATGCATAGCTAGGCATGTTAAAATCCTAAACTACACATAAATCATGTCAATAATGAGTGATTTGAAAATGGAGTGCACAATTACATTTCAGTTGTGTCATTTGGGAAAACATGAGTGAGGTGGGGTCCAGTGGTCAACATAAAGATTGTGGTACAACATTAGACTGGATGGTTATTAAATCAATGAATTTTGTTAATAATATTTATAGATATGATTTTGAATATGGTCACCATATATATAGGGCTGGTGGTTATTATATTTTCTTGTTCTTTGGCGGGTAACAAGATCACCGATTGTCAGTCTTTTTAGAAAGAGTAATTGCTGTAAAAGCCATCATACTTAGTGCGGCAATCATATTGCTATGGCTGCCCAAGAAGAATGTGGCACACATCGATCGGAACATCACATAGAACATGTTCTTGCAACTTACCTCTAATAGAAAATTGAAAAAAGGTATTATTTACTTACAGTGATTTCATTACTTTTCTTGAGCCATGCAAATTGGTAGGATTTTGGATGGGTTGTGGTAGGAAGCGCCAAATTTTCCACTATAAGAGTGGAGACCACATTTTCACAACTTCATCTATCACTAGACGACATACCTTGCCTTGCACGGTGCATCATGTTCAAAAGATATTATGTCGTAACCATTCATTTTCTTTATCATACTGAATGTTTAAAAGTCGCCAAACCACTAATACTTCTCCTTCATTGGCATGTAAGACTTGTTCCTCCATTTCATTGGCTTCTTGCTCTGTTGGACGGGTGGACTCTTTTGGTGCTTCTTCTACGATGGTCATCATGCGGCATCGGAGGTTAAAACTATGACGCTTAAAACACTTACGTGCAGGAAGCAATGTGGTTATGGAAGTAGCAGGTGGTCTTGTTGTTTTAGTAGTAGGGTTTTCGGTGTTTGCTGATAGTTGGCAAATTAGATGGTTAAAGACCAACGACGAGCTGAATCTTGTGCATAGGTTGTTATTGTTCTTGCCAATCTTTGTTGGTTTTCCACCTCGAGATACAATTTAATGATGTCTATTATGGTCCAATAAAGCTGCAATTGAATGATATTAGCAATGGAGGGGTTTAATCCTCCAAGAAATCGAGCAATTGTATTTTCTTCCACATCTACCAATTAGCATGTGAGACTCAACAACAACAACAAATACATCAAGCCTTTGTCCCACTACGTAGGGCATGTGAGATTCAATTATTCAATTTTCACGATGCAACTTTCAACGGAGAGATCTTGTTGTTGAAGGTTTTGGAGCCTTATGAACATGTCTTGGTGATAATGATCAGGTAGAAATTCTGGCGCATTTCTTTTCTCATCTTTTCCCAAGAACTAATCTTGTATTTTCCCTCACGTTGCCTTGCTTGTTTCACAATCTCACACCACAAAAAAACATTACCTTTTAGCTTTATAACTACTTATTTAACAACGTGTTCAAGGGATAACTCTTTATATTCATGGATTGCTCCACAGTGTGTAGCCGGGTCCAATCTTTCTTCAAAGTCCAAATGATCAATCTTGATTCCAAAATTGTACAGGGGCCTTCTTGGTTCAGGTCTATAGTAGCGAAGAGGTGGTTCATCTTCTCCACTAGACTGATGAAAAGGGTTTTGATGGACCGATTGATTTGATTGAAAGGGAATTTAGAAGGTTTATTTAGGGATAGAAAGTTGATTTGATTGGGAGAAAATTAGAAAGGTTTATCTTAAAAAATAGGGGCTGATTTGATTGGAAGTAAATTAGGAAAAATTTACTTAGGGAAATAGTGCTTATTTGAATTTTGATTTAGAAAGAAATTAGAAATATTTATTTAGGGAAAAAGGGCTAATTTGTATTCAGATTTATGAGAGAATTATTTAGGAAAAAATGGTTGATTTGAATTCAGATTTAGGAGGAAATTAGAGGAGCCTAATTAAGGCTAAGAATATGGTGATTTCAGAATTAAGTTTTGAGTTTGCTAAAATTAGAATTTCTTAGGTTGAGGGATCTAGATGTCGGCTAGGGATCTGAGAGAGCTGGATCTTCCTCTTCAATTGAAGATCCAACTGTATCTTGCTATTTTCTTTCATATATCTTGAAATAAAAATAGTTTTGATGTGTTATTCTTTCGAATTTCTTATTGTCATTCGCAGATTTCGAGAAAATTGTATCCAAGTCCTATCAAATTGGTATCAAAGCGGTGTCCCGAGCTGAAATTAAGGCCTTTCCTTGCCAATTTCTACTACGTTTTTCCCTCCAAAGTGTTGATTTTTGCTGTTTGAAGACCAGAATTATTGTTTTTTGTGGTTTGGAGCCTTGATCCAAGTACCTATGGCGATAAAAAAGGTAGAAGTGTTGGAGGGGGAGATCACACAATTAGAATATGAAATTTTGGATCTCCAAACTCAATTTTCAGATTTCAGAAGTCAAATTTCAGCCTTCCATGAGAAGATCGATGAGAAATGTATCATCCTGGAGGAAATGTTGAAGAAGTTGGTCGAGGGCCAACCCAAGATGGCCTCGTTGAAGGCGAAGGAAGCCGTCGACATCCAAGGAAGTGGGAAAAATCCTAATCCAATAAGTCGAAAGGAAGATCAGAAGGGGAAGATTTTGGAGGGAGAAGAGAGAATGCCTCCCCTATAGCCTACTACTCCTAAGGAGGTGCGTGATGGGGTTGAGCATGAACGAAGGGGTGCTGAATTTGAGAGGAGAGTGGCAAGATTTGAAAGCAGAGAGGCTGGTTATGATCGAAGAGGTGCTGAATTTGAAAGAAGAGAGGCTAAATTTGAAAGGAGAATGACTGATTATGATCCAAGGAGTGCTACATTTGAAAGGAGAATGTGGAATTTTCACGAAAGGGTTGTGTACAAGCATAGAAGAGAAGATTGGGACACTTTGGGCAACAACCCCCTTAGGGAATGAAAATTATGGAGGAAACAGGGGGAACGAAGAAGATCCAAGGGTGAGGAAGCTAAAAATGCATATTTTTTAGCGAGAGGATGCACATCGATGGATATATAAGGTGGAAAGATACTTTACCATCAATACATTGATGAAGTAGGAGAGACTGATGGAGGCAGTATGTGCTTGGAGGGGATAGCGTTGGTATGACACTAGTGGAAGGATACGAGGTGACCAATATGGACATTGGAGGGAGTTTAAGAACTTCTTGCTGGAACGTTTTCGAACTAGTAGGGGAGGAGACATCTATGAGCAATTTCTCCCTGACACAGGAACGAGCGGTAGAAGAGTATCGTGAGCAATTTAAGTACTTGGCCAACCGACTATACCGACTTGATGAGATTGTACTGGAGGGCAACTTTATGAAAGTGCTCAGACGAGAGATTCAGGCGGTAGTTCGAGTGATGAGGCCCCGTGATTTAGGAGAGGCTATGTAGCTAGCTCAGTTAGTGAAGGTTCAGAGACACCTGGAGAGAGGGGCAGGAGGCAGCAACTCAAGACATTCTTACAAGATGACCACAACCTTTATGGCATCCTAGGAGCCGACACCAGGTATTCTTAAGGAGACCCTGAAGGAGCAGACTATAGGAGGGAGACCTGGAAAAAAACTTCAATAAGCTTACAAAAACTGAGTTATAGGAAAAGAGGGCAAAGGGGTTGTATTTTTGATGCAATGAGAGGTATACACCAAGTCAAAGAACCAAACTCTTTAGGTGCTCACCATATGTAAGGCTCAAAAAATTGGGGAAGGAGCCATCATTCCACCTTGCAGACAAAGTGGATCTTTGATAGGAGAGTATTGATGAACAAACATATTTGATTGGGAGGGAATTAGAAATGTTTAGTTAGGGAAAGAGTTTATTTGATTGGGAGGAAATTATGAAGGTTTATTTAGAAAAAAAAGGGTTGATTTGATTAGAACGAAATTAAGAATGTTTATTTAGAAAAAAAGTACTGATTTAAATACAAATTTGGAAGAAAATTATAAAGGTTTATTTAGGGAAAGATGGCTGATTTGAATTCAGATTTGAGAGGGAATTATTTAGGAAAAGATGATTGATTTCAATTCAGATTTGAGAGGGAATTACATCAGCCTATTTAAGACAACAATACGGTGATTTTAGGATTATGTTTTGAGTTTGTTGAAATTAGAATTTCTTAGATTGTGAGGGTTCTAGCTGCCAACTAGGGATTTGGGAGAGTCCGATTTTCCTCTCCAATTGAAGATTTAACAGTATCTTATTATTTTCTTTCATATATCTTGTACTAAAAATAGTTTTGGTGTATTCTTCTTCATAATTTCTTATTATTGTTCGCTGATTTTGAGGAAATTAGATCCACTTTCTATCAGGTTTTCTTCATCTTCTTGATGGTTTCCTTTATTTTGGTTTTCAGTTGGGTGAAAAAGTTCCATCACGGCAAGCCACTCCAATAATTGACAAATTTTCATTTGTAATTCTTCAATAGATGTTTCTTGAACGAGACGTGGATTTATTCTCCTTGGTGACATACTGGATGGCTTTGATACCAAACGACACCGAAAAATTGTATAAAACAAGAAAAAAAAAGGCAAATAACATATAACTATTAATAGTAGACCTTCTTGAAGGCTAAAGAAGTTCAGATGTGTGGAGCTATGCTACAGCCTTCTTGACCACGAAGAAGGGGACAACAGCTTTCGTGACCAGGAAGAAGAGGAAAGCAGCTATCTTTGACCAAAAAGAAGGGGACAGCAGCTTTCTTTGAACAGAAAGGAGTGGAAAAGCAGCTGATTGGATTGTCTGGATAAGCAAGAGCAGCCTACAGGGGGCGAAGATGCTGGAGGGCTGGAACGAAAGGGCTGGAACGAAAGGGGTGGAAAGCCTTTCGGCGAGAGGAAGTTGTTGACCTCTATGCATTATCCAAAAGACAAACAAAATTTTCATGTACCTGTTATACAATGTTGGCCGCTCATCCCACGAATCCCGCAAGAAATCCTGGAAACCTCGTATCGCTGCCAGCTCTGCCAAGATCCCAGATATCTCGCTGCTTCATGATCATTTCCCGGATATCCTGTAGCTCACGCCTCGATCGAACGACGCCAGACTTCGTTAAATACCGACCCAAAGCCTCTTTCATTCGCTGCTTCCTCCACTCGTTCCTCCCGACTTTCTCTACCTGTGCCGATCCCGATCTCAGAGAAGCAGAAAGAGAGAGAGAGAGAGAGAGAGAGAGAGAGAGAGAGAGAGAGAGAGAGAGAGAGAGAGAGAGAGACTTCTTCCTACCTCAACCAAGCTTCCACCTCCTGTAGCCGAAACCTCAGCTCCCGTCGCCCTCTCCCTTTCAATCTCCCTGACCAACTCCACCTCAAACCACAGCCCCGACCTCCTCCTCTTGCCGAGCTCTTACTTGGCCGAACTCCATAGCCGTGCCCGATCCAACCTACCCGAGCCCTCTTATCCTCACTCAAATAAAGCCACTCAGCCCTAACTCAGTTCAACTCACCCCGACTCAGTCAACTAAGCCACTCAGCCCACTTAAACCTAAGACTTCCCACTCAGCCCAGCTCACTCACTGACTCACTCCCACTCAGCTCAACTCAGCCAACTCACTCACTCACCCCTACCCGATTTGAGTCTTAGGTATATATATATATATTATGTTTATTTTATTTATTACTATTATTATTAATTATTTTTAATTATAATTAATTTATAAAATAATTATAATTAGTTTTAAATTAGTTATAATTTTTATAATTAGTTATATTAATTCTAATTAATTATAGTTAATTAACTATAATTAGTTATTGTTAATTATAACTAATTATTTTAATCATAATTAATTAATTTCAATTATAATTATTTATTATAAGGTATTTATAATTAATTATAATATATGGTTAATTATCATTAATAATAATTAATTATTTTAATTATAATTAATCTAAAATAATAATAATAATAATAAAATGGTTCTTTTATCGATGCTTGCAACGGGCTGGCAAACCCCCGAGGCGCTCACGTAGCGTTTAGGGTGAGAAACCGGTGCGAGGGTCGCGATGATTTAAGAATCCCTCCTCAAAGCTTGCAACGAGCCGGCAAACCCCCGAGGCGCTCAAGTAGCGTTTAGGGTGGAAAACCGGTGCGGCGCTTACGGCGAAGGGGATAAAAAAATGTGTTATTTATTTTCATATAAGTACCCCCGAACGCCCACGTGGTGCAGAGGGGGGAAATCTGTGTTTTTCCTAACGTCTGTTTTCTTCTTATAATAAACAAACATAAAAACCCTTAAATGCTCACGTAGCAGGCGGGGATAAAAAAATTTCATTCGCGACCGCGGTGTCATTTTTGACACCTACCTGAAGCGCTCACGTAGCGTTGAGGGGAAGGTTGCCTCTTGGTTTTTCCCCTAAACGGGGGAGACGCCGGGAGGCTGCCGAAATTTGAATTGAAAATCCAAGGACTTGAACAAAAAATGATGAACTTGGACTTGTTCGAATTCAAATGAATGTGGAGAACTTGAGAGTGCAACAAATGACTTAATCGAACTTGAACCCAAATGAATTCAATTCTAATTGAAACGAGTATGAACATGAACCTGGATTCTCATTAGAACTTGACTGAATTCATTTTGAGCTCGGACACGAACTCAAAGGACAACAGGGGACATGCATTTGAACTTGAACTCAAGCAGAAGACTTGTAAGTTTGAGCTTGATCTTGAACTCAAATGACTAAGCAAAGGAACGCAAGCATGAACAAAGCAAACTTTGATATGAAACTCAAACTTATGGATATGGGACTTCAGCTTATTCTTTGAATTAAGACTTGGACTCTACAAGACAACAAGGACTACACTCGAACATGTTTTGAACTCAAAAGACTACAAAGGATTTTATCTGAATACTTTGAGCAAGGACTTGAGCTTGCTAGTTGATCACTCAAACCTGATTTGAACATTATATGAGCTTGAACTTATATTGGACTTGAGTTAGAACATGATCTTGGACTCTACAAGACAACAAGGACTACACTCGAACATGTTTTGAACTCAAAAGACTACAAAGGATTTTATCTGAATACTTTGAGCAAGGACTTGAGCTTGCTAGTTGATCACTTAAACCTGATTTGAACATTATATGAGCTTGAACTTATATTGGACTTGAGTTAGAACATGATCTTGGACTCATATGACATTGAAGCTACAAGCATTAAACTCAAAAGGAGCATGAGCTCTAAAGAATTTGGACAAGTGCAAGTGGACTCAAATAATTAAATCTGAATGTAGAGAACTTTGATTCGACTTGAAGGAGTTTGTGCTTGGGTTAGAATGAAAGAGTTCATTGAAAGCCAAAGCTCATGATCATAGAAAATTAATCCCTACAGCAATTAAATGTCTCGATCATGCGAAGATTTGATATGTAATGAAGATAATGATATGATATACCCAAATACATTCAATGGAATATGCATGAATGTCAACAAATAGATGAGAAATTCATGACACATAAAGGATACAATGAACATGATTTATCCATAAAGAGAAAGATCAGTTGGAAGGATACAACAATATGCTTGTAATCAATCTACAAGATTTAAATAGCAAGAAGTTATCATATTGGTCGGAATACTAATTGACAACCAATAACAATGTAGATGCTATCATTCACATTACAAATCAAATGATGATTGACCCATGGTATTTATCCTGATCATCCAAATGAAGGTAAGCATATGAGCAAGAAATGTAAGGCCAATGAGGAACAAATTCTTAAAGGTTACACAAATAAAGAATGACAAAGTTGAGATACCTCAGATCATTCAAATGAGATAGTATCCAAGCAATGACCAAAGATTAAAATATGCAATAAATGCCAGATGTTTATGTAATCAATAACACTGTAACATAGACATGTACATTCAATTCTATGATCAATGGAATGAACTCAAAGCATACACAACGACTCTATCCACAACAAGTGTCGAAGGATGTCATGCCGGGTATGAAGGTCATTTATGAATACAAATATATACATCAAACTATTCATGAATGATGATGAGGGGGGATCCAATGAATGTTACATAGATTTAATAATCAATCACTAATCAATATTAAGTAACTATATTGATCTGTTAGGAGCAAAGGGTTATGATACTACAACAAATACAAACATTTGTGATCAAAGGCAGGAGATTAGTTAGTGCACTATGATCCGCCTACAAAAATCAATAAGTAGTGCACGACAGTCTACCTGTATGAAGTAGCGAACAACTTTATTCAAAAGCTGCTACACTACGCCACCGGATCTGCAACATTCGTACAAGCAGACAGAAGGCGTCTACAATTATTTCAAAGTACCCCTGCACGTGCACTATAAATTGTATACACGTAGGTACACTAAAAGAGGGTAAAAGCAATCATGAAACCCGCATGGGCCCCGGCGAGCGTGCTATAGAAATACACGTGACGTCTAGGGATGCTGCGCGGGTTATCAAATTTGAACCCGATCCTCCTAAGAAGATAAAAGGAGTGGACAGGGTTCAATTATAAAATGCCCCAAACACTCGCATGGGCCCCGACGAGCGTGTTATTGGTACACACGTGACGTCTAGGGATGCTGCGCGGGTTGACAAGTGAATTCTAGTTCGAACCCGATCCTCCTATATGGGTCAATAGGAGTCGACAAGGTTCGAACTCTCAAACAAATATACGGTTGCTATGACCGGTATATTTGTCTTAATACATTCATATTAGGCCTTTAAGGCCTATAACAAAGATAATTCACTGATGAGGGCATAAAGCCTATGTAATCCAATCCTCTGTCGACAGCCCGACAGAGTTGACAAGGTTCGATCCATAAAGAGAAACGACCCCCAAGCACCCCGATGATGGCCGTGTTGAATGATTATCTCAACCGGAGGGGTTCCCAAATACTTTCAATTGTCTCCCAAAAGTCCATTCCAAACACTTTCAAGCTCTTCCCAAATACCCACAAAAATCCAAAAATTCAAAGCTCCACCCAAAATTCCAGAAAATCCCAAAAATATTTAAATTTGAAATTCAACCCATTAAATGCTTAAAGTAAAATCCATCCGCCCTCCGCAACAGTTTGCCGGGGCAGACAAATCAAATTTACTCTAGCTCACAAAGAGCCAAATGCCTAGTCGAAAATATCACTAGGATCCATTCTCAAAACAATCTCTTGCCAGTAAGGACGTGGTACGTGTCTTCTAACCGGCAGTTTCGCCGCCAAATGGCACTGCAGGTAAACGGTTATGACCCGGGGCCCTCTGAACCGAGTGGTTTTGCCGCCAAATGGCACCACAGATAGCGGTTATGGCCATAGCCAATACGCTCCTTAATGGCGTTAAATCCTTGAGATATGAATCAATAGGGTATGATTGATAGGGCACAAAGCCCTCTGTTAGCTAAGGTGGATTCAAATTTGTCCCCTTAGACAAACATTCAACCCCGGTCTACAAGGTCCCCTTGGACGAAGCAACCCATGGCTGCCGACAAGGATCCTTCTGTCAGGTTGGGTCGACTACCTCCTCTGACTAAGTAGACCAGGGACCACGATGGCCCGGGACGACGGAACCATGGGATCTTGATCGGGTCTATCATCCATTCCCCCACCATCCGCTTTAAGTGCAAGATGGTGCAATTTCCTATTTTAAATATCAAATATACCCAAATCCAAATCCAGTTTCCAAATTCTCAAACTTCCAAACATTTCCAAAAAAATCAAAATCCATTGCTGCTACTATATGCCAGATAACACGTATATGATTGACGACTAGCCTTAATCGAAAGTTCTCTCTCATTATTGGGAGGGGTAATTAACTATAGGGGCTTGCGCCTATAGGAAACCAGAACTCAGATCATAAAGTCCTCACAAAATGAGGGCGAAATCTCTGGGTAGTGTCTTATCTACAAACCCATCTGCCTTCCAAAATTTACCTCGGAACTTATTCAGTTAAAACTCCCTCGCCGAATAAAAAAAAAGCGAGTGGAGGCCGGGGATGAATTTACGGAGCCCACAGAAGTAAGGCAAGAACACTTGCGGCCCCCGCTGGAATGAAGGACAGACAGCTGGGAAGGGGGAGGAGTCGGCCACCAGCCGGAGGAATCCAGGATACAGTAGAACGGCTCTAGCTATTCCTACTAAATTCCAAAATCTGTCTTCTAAGTGTTAAGGACCCTCTATTTATAAGCCAAAGACTAGTAATAAGTGAACAAAATGAAAATAAAGAAATAATACTTAATAAAAGAAAATAAAGAACTAAACAAAAAGGAGAGCAGGTGAGGTCAGTTCGCTACTTGAACCCGCCAAGCTTCAGTGTCACTATCTCTCTTATTTTTACACCAGTACCCAATCTTCTTATTCCTCTTTCTATAAAGCAACTAAATTTTATAATTAGTCATTGAAAATGTTAGATGTAATAGAAGTTATATAAAAAAACCATCAGAAAAGGAAAGACAAAATACATGGAATTATTATAACATACAGCATGGCGATTAATGTCTATCTAAGCCGAAATTTAAATACCTGCAATGTTTAGCCAAAAATAATCAAGAAAGTCACTAGTCTAGTATTAAATCTAACAATATGGGATAATTGAGAAATAAATTTTTTTTTTTCTGATTAGTGCATCAACAATAAAACACCAACTAAAACCTTATATCCACTAAACAAGATAACTACTAATAAAATTTTGAGACGGTGGTGAGTTTCAATCATCAACAATATCTACTTCAAAACAATTAAACGTCACATTGGTGAACACAGTAGTAATATGATCGAATGACGGTAGAAGCAAGTTCACATAGCTTGAGTTAATTTTGGAACAAATTTGATACCAAATTCATTCACAGTTGAATCGTTTAAGTCTAGTTATTTCTTAACTTGTATCAAAACATAAGCCTGAATCAAGTTACATGTAGGGAAACAAACTAACAAAAAAAGGACTATCTGCTATCTAGCCCATAACCAGAGAGGCAGTGGGACCATTTATCCCAACATTCAAGGCGTAAGGCATGGCTAATTACCGCTGCAGCATGCAACACTACTACACTGCCAGAAGGATCATTGAAGAATGCTGTTTAACGTTTGGTTTGAAAATCAAAACTTCCAATGCTTGGGGTAAAGTACAAGTAATCAGCATGTAACAAGAATCTAATCAATTTGAAATATATGAAAATAGTGTAATGACCCCACTAAATCAGAGAGATAAAACACTAGATACTTATGAATAAGTCTAGAAGCATTCTAAATTAAGTTCATGAGAAGAGATGTTTGGCATCTATGATATATAAAAGATCAAGCAACATTCTTGAATTTGAAAAAAGAGCAAGATAAATGCATAGATTAATATTCAAAAAATAAATCATTAGTTAAATAAACATTGCACCTGTGCTAAGAACAATTGTATCCTTTGCACGTCCTTCAAGAACAAGCATGCCTCCACATTGATGACTCATCCCAGTAGAATGTTTAGGCACAATCCAGCCAATATCACCACTGTTAAACCATCCATCTTCATCTATAGCTTCACCGGTAGCAGATTCATTCTATTAGAAAATTAAAGAATAAACGTTAAAAGTCCCCAATCACTTGAAATAGAAGATCATAGAAAAAATAGATTCTACTATGATAGAAGAGCAATGATTTCAAAATAGAAGTTCCACTCCTATGGCTGGTATTCTGAGTATCTTCCATACAAGCATATTGCATTCACTATGAGGACATATATTCTTAAATACATCCATAATTATTCTAGGTAACCTTTATCATTAAGGACCTCCATGTGTGATCCACAGACCAATTTATTCAAATATGATGCAATAGCCCAGAAATCAATTTAGAACGTCTTGAACCCACACTCATTTCATCTAACTATTTTGATGCATTCAAAATGCCAAAATGATCCAAATAGATCAAACTATACCACTCAAGGTGGAATACCAAAAAAGATCAACACGAGACAAAGCAAAGTGGGGAGAAATTTATTGAATATTCTGCCTGTTGATATATTCATGTTCCCCGTTTCATTCCCAAGATGGCTCCTACAAAAATTCCCCTACAGCCTTGTCGGGCTCAAAAAAATGATGTGTCGGCATGAATCCCGCTTTATATACATAGGATTTAATTCCCTTTAAGTCAGATTGTAATTAACCAGATTTTTTTTAAAGTAGAGCCAGTGTTCAATTAGATCTTGATGAGGACATCAAATCCTGAAAGGTCTTTCAGAGACGTGGCTGACGATCGACGGTCACGATTGCGCCGATCTACTTTTGAGCCTTCATATGTATTTGTTTTATTTATTTCCTTTATGTATTTGTTTTAGTAGTTTTTCCCGTTTTGCCCTTACTTAAGGGCTTGGTCATATGTACGCCCTAGGGGCAATGTCATCTTTTATTTCCCTTTCATTGTAGGAGGCTATATATAAGCTCCATATGTTTCTTTTGAAATTAATAAATGAATTATAATGAAATTTCTGCATATTGAGTTCTTGTGAGAGCTTGGAGAATCTTTGGAGAGGAATCCCTTGGAGAGGGAAGTGGATCACCCACCAACCTTGGAAGAGTTCGAGTACGTGGCTTTCTTGTTATTCTTTATCCTTTCTTTCATCTTCCCCTTCCACCTTGCCGTTGGCTTAGGGTTTTCCAACCCCAAAATCGTCGGCCTTCACTTCAATCCCAAGCCCCTTGCCATTGCATGAGACCTCCTTTAAATAGGCCATGATAAAAATAAAACTAAAATGACACAAATGTTCTCAGGGCTACATAAGTGACTCAATGCCCACAGGGGAAAACTAGTAAAATAGAAATACAAACATAAATAAAATACAAATAAATCAGAAATAAAGGCTCTGGATCATAGCCGTCAATCCGCGTCTCCGACGATGGTACACGTGTCAAAATCTGATGTCCTCATCACTATAACTATCCACTTTGATTTTCTCAATTACTTAATTATATGCATTAAACATTAAATAACCATTTATGATACTACATGTGATAATTGCAATGAATTAAAAAGAAATTATTATTGTTATAAAAACAATTGTAGTTATCCAGTTGGTTACTTTCATGCTTCAATTTCCTTCCAAATCTCGAGCTTGATATAGACTTTCAATACTCATCCTAGTTCAATTATGAAATCTGTCACTATTCAAAATAACACAGTGATTTCTTAATTAACACTAAAATCCAATTTGTATGCCTCAAATATCATCAAACACAACATTAAATTTTCTGACATCTCTTAAGTTAAAACAAAGTACTTCAACCATTTTCAAATAGGACTTTTAACTAATTTAACAACATTACATAATATTTGTTGACTAACTTAAAATAAAATAAAAGAGGAAAAAAAAAAAGCAAAATGATGACGATGAATCTCTTCATAAAATTCATCTAAATCAAACAAAGCAAGTCATTCAACAATAATGATGATTCCTCCAACTAGTCCACTATTAAGAAATTGACATTACTAAAGCTTTGAGTCATTAAGAAAAGCATATTCTTGAAGAAATTTAAGAGCAAATTAAAGATTAGCGAGATCAATAATCAGCATATGCTCCTTGATTTATACAGAGAATTTAGCGATATTTCAACATCGATTTATAGCATAGAGCATTCTAAATGGTTGAGTGAATTTATTGCATCATTTGCCCCAAACAATTTTACACCATGTAGCAGAATTTGTAATTGCTAAAACCAATTAGAATATATATCATATAAAAAAAATGAAGAATGATAATGATATGTAAAAGAACTCTTCCACCATTGTATCATATTTTGTATTCAAAATAAATACCTACAATGATTGAGTTCTCACAAGCTAGAAAAAAATGAAATGGTTTAGGGTTAAAAAAGAAAAAAATATGTAACAATTTCATTTATTGATGGCATATAGATCAACTCAGAAACCGAGTAAGCAAGCAAATAAAATCTCATATTTCTTAAAAAAAGATCCATTCAGATTTCAAATGGAGATAGATAATCTGAGTCAAAACTCATTCATGTCCAAGACATTTGCTCACTCATAGCTTTATGAGCCCACCATCTCTTTATTTTAATTACCTGTAAAGGTAATTATTGAAAAAAAAAGAGAAGAAACGAATAAAACAGAAAAAATGAAGAGTTGCATCTCTTCAAGCTCTCGAGCAGGCTCCACATTGCCTGAACGATGCGTTGTTTCATTCAAAAATATCATTGAGCGGCAACGTCATCAATAAAAAAGAAGAAAGAAATTGAAGGGGGGGTAACTCTTTTACTCGCTCGTCTCTTGGTATCACATAGAGAGAGGAAAGCGAAATCCTCAAACTCCTCTCTCTCCCTCTGGTTCGCCCGCATCCGACGCCACCGAGCCCGACGACCCAACCTCCACTTGTCTTCAACTCCCACGCCCGACCTGCCTCCGACGTTGCCGATCCCGTCGCCGTTCGGCTTCGATTCGGCTCCCTGTCGCCCTTCGACGTTGCTTCTTCGGCTCCCTATCACATTCGCCTCGTTTGCTTTGCATAGAACATAAACTGCACGCGCCGCTTCTTCGACTCCAGTGGCTGTCCAACTTCTTTGCTTCGCATGTATTGTAGAGATTGCACGATTTGCTTCTTCGGCTTCTCCCTTGCTGTTCGGCTCCGTTGCTTCTCCAAAGATACAGAGATTGCACCCTCACTTTTTAGCTCTCTCTCTCCCCTTCATTATATTATATATTATATAATATAATATGATAGTATAATATTATATATTATATAATCATATTACAAATAATATAATATAATATATATTATAAAAGAAAGGTAAAAAAAATGGAAATTCAAACAAGTGTCGAAGACCCCGGCCGTCGTACCTTAGATCCGACAGGAATTGTTTGAATTCGAAGACTTCGTGCCGTCGACTTTAAGTCCGACCGAGATGATTTTAAATTTTGAAGACCCGCGCCATCGATCTTAGATCTGGGCGGATGGTTTTACAATTCGAAGACCCCACGCAGTCGATCTTAGATCCTGTGGGATGGTTTAAATTTGAAGGCCCTACGCCGTTGACCTTAGGTCCGGGTAGGAAGGAATTCCGGCAAAAGCCGTCCCGATTTCTCCCTCGGTGGGGAGGTGACGCCGGGAGGCTGACAAAATTTTTCTTGAAAATTCTGGACTTAATGAATTTTGAGAAAAAAAGTACGGATCTCTAAAAATTATTATCTTTAACCTATAACGAGTGAAAGTAGATTTACTCGATGCAAAAGTAGAAAATAAAGTTGATAATTGCATATGAATTAAACCCGTCGAGAATGTGCAAATAATTATTACAATGGCCCATCATAAGCTAATACTTGGGCAAATTGTATGAACAACAAAAATAGATAAAAAAATGAGTCCTCAAAAGTTTTTACAATGAAAATTAGAACAAAAAAAAAGTGTAGCAAAAGACGTTTCATTGAGAGATCAAATCCTCCTTTAATGCCAATAACATCAGCTTTTTGCAGCCAAGACCAAGTGATGGAAATAAATCATTGATTGAGATGAACTATTTAATGTTCCAATTGATTTAAAATCTGGAAAAAATGAACCTCCAAATGGAACGAATGAGTCCATCAACCTGCACACATAATGAAGCAAAACTCTTATAATATCATATATTTGAGAAGCATATTATTTAAGGCAATGACAATATAATTCAGGTTTGCAATAAACAGTAAAATATTGTTAGTAGTGTGTTGCTTCTACAAACATAATAAGAATCGTCATTAAATAAATGACTTCCTTAAATATTTGATAAATATATATATATATGAATGCTTCTTAGACAACAATTGAATGAGGTTTATTCTTTTAGGTTCATTTCCGGATTGAATCTAATATTTATGACTAAACAAATAAAAAATGGCTTTATGACAAATTTGAATATATAATAGGCTCAACATGAGCCTGCAAATAAATATATAGGAGAGAATTTGGTTTGAGATTCTCAAGATAATCCAAGCAAGATGCATATTGGTTGCATACAATATCAAAATAGGAATTTTTTTTTTTAAAAAGGGATATTACACTAAGACCAAAACTCAAATAATTGGGCATCTTAGTCTAAGAGATTAAGCTGTAAGACCCGCTTTTCAGGCAATTTCCTAAGGGAAATAATAAGACCTATCTCAAATCTAATTTAAATCTTTGGGCAGCATTGTTTCTAAGGACTTGGTTGTAAGACCCGCTACTCGGCAACTTTCATAGGAAAGCCATAAGCCCGACCTTAGGGGAAAGTTTTAGGTGGAAATTGACCTAAACCCTAAACCCAATTAAAACCCCCGGCCACTTCTAATAGAAGTCGTAAGTCCGACATCTGAGGGAAGTGTTTAGGTGATAATACAAACCTAGACCCCTCATTCGGGCATCCTAGTCTATATGGCTTGGTTGTAAGACCCACAACTTGGGCCGCTTAGCTTATAGTGCTACGTCGTAAGACCCATCAATAGACAACTTCTAAGGAAGCACTAAGACCTAATCAAAGTCCAATTCAAGCCAAATTCAAACCTCTGGGCATCCTATTCTATAGGATTAGGTTGTAAGACCCGCTTTCGGGCAACTTCTTACTGAAGTCGTAAGCCCCACATTTTAGGAAATTTGCTAAATAAATAGTAATGATCCTAAACCCTAAACAATCAAAATTTAAACCTATGGGCATCTTATTCTAAAATGATTAAGTTGTAAGACCCGCTTTTCAGGCTACTTCCTAAGGGAAGCTATAAGTCCTACCCAAACAATTAAAATTCTCGGGCATCCTAGTCTAAAAGGACTAGGTTGTAAGACCCACAACTCGGGCTGCTTAGCTTATGGGGCTAGGTCGTAAGACCCACCGTTAGGCAACTTCTAATGAAGCCATAAGACCTATCCAACTGAAATTCTCCGGGCAACTCCTAATTGGAGCCGTAAGCCCCAAACTAAACAAATCTCTGGGAAACTCCTAATTGGAGTTGTAAGCCCCAAACTAAACAAACTATCCGGGCAACTCCTAATGGAGCCGTAAGCCCCAAACTAAATAAATTAACGGGCAACTTCTAAGGAAGTAATAAGCCCTAACCCAAATTAAATCAAACTAAAATTCACATTTAACCACTTCAGTCTACTCGGGATCCCTGAGAGGAGGCAACCCATGGCTGCTAATCAGATTCCCTGGACACTACGGTCAATGTTTGTTAGTGTTGATAGACTGAAATCTACGGTATACCCGGGACGACGGAACCATGGGATCTTGATCGGGTTTACCTTCATCTTCCCCACAATTGAGACTAAAAATATCTAAAATATATTCATCCTTAATCGAGAGTTCTCTCTTACGTACTAAGAGGGGTAATTAACTATGGGCGCTTGCGCTCATAGGAAGTAAGAACCCCAGATCTATAAACCATGACATTACCCTCAGGGGAAATCTGGTTAACTTCAATCTGACTTAAGGGAAACGGAATCCCATAGCTGCAAAGCAGGATTCGCGCACTCGTGCCATTTTGCTTGAGCCCACAATATTGAATGACTCTAAATCCTTTACAATTTCCATTACACTATCCACCTTGCTCTCTAACATAATATGAAATTAAAATTTTCTCAAATCAAAGATAATTACCTCAATAATTTTTTTTCTTCCTTTAGTGTCGAATCAAAGCTTGCTTTGCTTGGACTCTTACTATCGATAATAATATTTTTCTTCAATTAGAGGAATCCAAATATAAAGGCCTATCTAATTTTAACATAAATCGATAATTTAAGCACTTACTCTTTTCTCCACCGTTAGAGAGTGGAGAAATCCAAAAACCCCAAATTCTTCCCCTTCCTCTTCCAAACTTTCTTCCTCTGCGCACAATTTAGATATCAACCATTTCTTAGGTTTAAATCATGGAAGAAATTGCCAAAAAAAAAAAGCACAAACTTATCTTCCTTGTGCTTCTTCTTCCTCTCGGCACAATTCCTCTCAGCTAAAGCTTCTCACGATCATTTTCTTTCACTGAAGTGAGTGAATTGAAGTTATCTTACGTGAGGAGTCACAATTTTTCACTCCCATACGCATTTCCTTGCTCAAACCAGCCATCCGAACCCGCCAGGCGTGCTCCCGCTCGTGTGCATTCCGACTTGCTTTGCCCGCTCGTCGCTTGATTCGTCTGTTGTTTAGATAAGAGCCAATTCAAATGAACCAGTTGAACCAGTTCTTACAATAGAGGTAGCAGCAAAATAGTGGAACTACATCAGTGCATGGTGGCAATAGGAATAGTTTCAAGTAATAAGCCATTAACATTCTCAACATCATAGGTATTGATTGGAATTTAACGGACTGAGTCAAAACCATACAGTAATGAGTTAAACATAACAAGCTACTCAAAATACTAGAGAATATATGCAATTTAAATAGGAGCTAACATCATTGATATGTTTTTACATTAACTATAAACTAGGAAGCAAAAACTAACAATCAATTCACATGATATGCATGCACAATAAAGACAAACTTTCATACTTGCATCAAACTACAACTCACCTTGTAGTATCCATTCATAACTTGTGGCCCTCTGACTTTGACTATGCCTTTTGAACCATCTGAAAGAGGTCTACCGGTTTCTAAATCCACGATCATGATTTCTGTAAAGTTAAGTGGGTACCCGACAGTTCCAAGGACCTTCAAAATTTTAAATGAAAACTGATGTTCAAGAGCAAATGGCCAAGAAACAACAAATTAAAACAGACTGTAAAGGCTATGCCCTAAGTTGATCTGTATTAAGATAGATCAAATCAAAATAAATAAAAAGAACAAAATAATTGTCTCTTGATATTTACAACAATGTTTCTTCTTCTTCTTGTTTTTTGGCTAAGATTTCAATCAGAATAAGCTTTTCAATGCAAAAATAATCTGCAATTTATATAGAATGCTCAATGGCAACAAAAGAAAAGATTATACCAAAAATTTCTTTTTTACTGTTAGAAGATCAAGAAAAAATTTGTACAGTCGGTGTTAACAATCTTTTGACTAAGATATTCCTTATAAATATAGAAATGTCGCAAAAGCGATTCATTCAGTTTTCTTCAATATCTGTGACCTTTTAATACATTAGGTATCAATTCATCTTGACATAACTAGGAACTTATAATGGCTTCATATCTATTTCAGCCTTTTCTACAGCTGGTGCAGCATTGTTGGTGTTTTCTTGTAGGTCCTATTATTGCAGTTCAACATGGAGACTTTTCCTGTGATCCAATGGGATGTAAAAACTGTAGGGTTTGTTATGGCTTCCATGTTTGTGGCAAGTAGCGGAATGCTGATGGTTGTGATTCTTCGAAGGTTCCTTTAGAGCAAGTTTGACTCCCTTTCTATTTCTATTTTTGTGACAACCCAGCGAGGTAAACCCCTTAAAAGCTTAGTGAAACCTAGGTCCTCAAGCCTTATGGATGTGGTTGACGCACTATGTTTTCCAAAATCCCATAACAAACCCATGTTTGTTGTCCTCTTCGCAAAATGGTGGAAATCCGGCGATTTCCACTTGTTTGCTCTCACGTGAGAGCCCGATGAGGATATCGATGCGTGTAGGGTGCTTGGATTGGTGTCCAACGCCCCCAAATGCATGTTTGTGCATTCATATTGAGCTCAACACCTTCACCTATAATCCAACCTTAGGTTAGGTGTCATTATTCAATGTCAAATCGAATATTAGCTTGGATATACCTTAAGTCTTGCAAGCTATATTCAGTCCTACCCCATGCATGTGTAGGTCCCCAAATGTTGAAAGATGCACTCACCTTTATCCCAATCTTGCGTGTAATGACAAAATTGACATAGAACTAGGAGAACTCTCTTGCTAACGTGATGGCTTTTAGAAGTTGGTAAATGGTTAATGGATGTGTTTGGTTGGAAAAAACACTATTGGTATCAAATTATTGTGAGGTTTCCCATAAACCCTCAAAGGTTTATGTTCTAAACTTCACAATTTCTACAATCAACCAAATCAATGATTGGTTTCTTCACCAAAATTGGAGCATTCAATGATGATCATTGTTTCTTTACACCCTAAACATTTGAAACTTGGAAAATCAACCAAATTGACTCAATTAATCTCAAAGTGGGCTTGAAATATGACATGGGTCCTCAAAGGCCCATAAGCCCTTATGCTCAAGGTTATCTATATCTAACTCCATTTGTGTGATTTTCCAAATTAAATTGTCGGAACGAGGTAATCAAACCCCTAAATGTAAATCACATGCATGCACTCCTAGGTTATTCTCGGATCTTACCAAATTTGATCCTAAAATCTCCTAGAAGTCGTAGGAATAAATCTCTCCTATCCAAATCTACAAATCATGACAAATTTGATTAAGGAATCCCTCTAAAGCTCTAGGAAATCAATCTTCCCTCTCCAAATTGAGTCCAAAATACTCTAAAAGACATAGGGAAGTTCCTTCCAAGTGCGCATCTCCTTCATGTGTGGTATTTTGGAGCCTCCCCAAAGTTTTAAATGTTTCATTACATGAATCATCAAGACTTTAGGAACAAATCCTAAGTCTTTCTTTCATTTCCTAATAATACAAAATTAGCAAATGAACATGTCTCCCCTCTCATGAATGATGATTTGAGTTCCCTCAAATCTTCAAACATATCATTGCATGAGCTCTCCAATCTTAGGAACAAATCCTAGGTTGATGATTTGTTTGTTGATGCGCCAAAATTAACAAACAATCATCTCTCCTCCCTCATGCATGGCATGTCGAACCTCTTCAAGGTTCCAAATGTCATATTACATGAGTCTTTTGAACTTAGAAATCAATTATAAGTCACTCATCCCTTGTTTGTTGAGACAAAATCAACAAACAATCATCATCCCTCTCTTGCATGATGGTTTGAAGTCCTCCATGACTTAAAAATATGTCATCGTATGAATCCCTTGAACTTGAGACCAGATCTCAAGCTCTTCTTTCTCATTTTCTTAGGCACAAATTAGTCAAATGAACATCTTCTCTTTGAACACCAAATTTTCAAAGGAATTTCTCCCGACTTGCAATCCACAAGTTGTCTGTTGCTTCTCCCTTTTACA
The DNA here is from genome assembly GCA_016618105.1 of Dendrobium huoshanense. NCBI lineage: Eukaryota > Viridiplantae > Streptophyta > Magnoliopsida > Asparagales > Orchidaceae > Dendrobium > Dendrobium huoshanense. The sequence goes on from CM028358.1 coordinate 18,072,845, forward strand.
ACTCAAAAGTTGTAGAAACCCCTCTCATTCTCCTAAACCCAAAGTTAGGAGAGTATTTATCTCTCTTTGAACATCAAATGTTCAAGGACCAATCAAGAGCTTGCAACCTAGAAGTTGTACACTTCTCCCCTCCTTCCACAATTCAAAGGTCGTAGGAGACTCACGTATTCATGCAACACATATTGAGTGAATCAAATATACACTCAAATCAATTTACTTGTTAAGCCAAAATCAACAAATAATTTCATCTCAAGCATAGGAATCAAAGTCATATCTCCAATTCATCCTTCCAATCCAAGTTAGAAGGATAAAGTCCTCTCTTTGAACGCCATAAATGCTCAAAGAATATTTGTGACTTTGCAACCCATAAGTTGCATTTTCCTTCCATCCTACAACTCAAAAGTTGTGGGAGATTCCGTTATTCACTCAACCCATGTTGAGTTGATCAAATTTACACAAAATTATTTATTTGTAGAACCCAAAATTAACAAATATTACTACAATAAATCATATATTCCCTCTTGTTCTTCCAATCCACATTAGACGAATAACCCTTTTCCTTGGACACCCAAAAGTCCAAAGAATCTCTCATAATGAGTAATCAAGCTTACATATCACATTCATATGTTTGATTTACCTACATTTAGCAAATCAAACTTTCATCATTGAAAACCAAAACTCAATAATTCATCATATTATTTGCTTAACCTAAACTTAGCAAATGAACCCCCCTCCTTGAATACAAAAATTCAAGGACACATCCTCTTGATTTGTAGCCTCAAACCTACAAATCTTCCCTCACTTCTATGGGCTCCAAAAGCCCTAGAAAACTTCTAACCTTGGCTCAAAAGCTATAGGTTTCTTCTCTTTCTCCTATAACTTTCAAGTTATAGGAGATCTCTCTCTCTCTCTAGCTCCAAAAGCTAAAGAGAACTCTCCAATATTGATGTAGACAAAGGGGGGGTCAACTCATATCCAAAATAAATCAATTTTGGCCTCCCTCGAGTTTACAAGCTCAATAAAATTTGAGCTGGAATTTAGTTCATTTATGAGCTGATTTTTAGTTCATTTATTGAACTAAGAGTTAGCTCATTATTAGCTAGGTTTTAATTCATTTATTATCGTATTTATGTAGCTTTTTATTTATTGTTTTATCTTAAATTAAAGTTGTCTCTTGGGATTCCAAAATGGCATTTGAAATCCCAAGATTTATTTTGTTTCCTCATGCCTTGCTCCTTGGCTTCCACGGGTAGCTGATTTCCGTGCATTGTCTCCTTGGTTCCCACGGTGGCTGTTGGTTTTCCGAGCTAGGGGGTTTTCCCGTGGCTTTGGCGCCTTGGTTCCGTGCGGCCTCCTTGGCTCCCGCGGCTGCTCCTTCGGTTCTTAGGCTTGGGCTGTTTTTCCATGAAAAGTATTTGCGTTTTAATATTTGTGATGTTTAGAATTCCTACGTGAATTCATTGTTAGTGTCCTTTTGTATTCCCCTCTCGTACCTATAAATATGAGGGGCTTGTTATGTTTTAAAATAGTTGAATGATATGTGATTTTTGGAAATATAAACCTCTGGGTTTCATGGAAAAGCTTGCGAGCTTTGTCCGTCTTCTTTCTCATCCCCTCCAAAAATCTTGCGAGCTCTTTCCAACATTTCGTCTCTCCGCAAGTGCCACCCCATATGTATCTTTCTTCCAAGTGCAGCAACTTTAGGGTATCGTCTTTAATTTTAAGTTTGCAAGTCATCGTCATTTGTAATTTTTTTTAATTTCTTCTTTTTAGTTTAATTTGAAATGTAAGAGTTTGTTCTTCCTCATCTTAGTCACACCATCCTTCATGAGTCAGTAGGTTGTCGTGTTAAGGTCCAACCAATCGTTCGTGTGGGTGAGGGGTATAGACTCCCTTATATTTCTTGCCCCCACCAAATATTTAGCCCAAAAGCTAAAAATTGGATTCCTACATTCCCCCTCTTTAGCTCGAATAACTAAAGAGGATCTTCCAACACTTAGCTCAAAAGCTACATTTTGAATGCCTCCTTCTTGTAGACCAAAACTCTAAGTAAACTCTATCATTTAACTAAAATCAAATGATTCCTCTTTATGACATTTAAAACACATAACCTTTAGATTCCCTTAAGAGTTTTCTATCTGTTGAAGTTCATCCTACTATATTGGATGAATTTCACCAAGACCAAAGTATAATCCTTAGGTATGTTTACCTTACCCTAATAATTAGACATTTCTATTTTATTCAAACATTAAGAGAACTCTAAAATCCTTAAAAAAATTATCTAAGTTTATTTTGATTCAATGATTAATCATCTCCCTCAAAATGTGGGATGCCTACATCATTGTATCTTAATACTTCATAAGTAGCAGACTTGCCTCAAAGCAAATAGTAACTACTTTATGGATTCTTCATAACCCTTCTAAATATGAAACACTTAATATCTAAATAAAATATTTAAACCACAAACAACATAAAGGGAAACCTTGGTTTAAGATTAAATATCTTCATTCTAAAATAAAATCAAACACCTCTTATAGTGACATGCCACATAAGTCTCACACACTTAGGAACACAGCCCCTTAGGCATGCTAGGATTAGGATTTTTCTTTTTTTGCACATGTGTTTGATGCTTTAATGTAATTGCCTTTGGATTGTTTACGTTGTGAGCTTTTGCCTTAAGTATATAATGTAGAACATGTATAATGTAGAACATATACATGTTCTTCTTGCAGGTGACCACGTTTAAAAGGGGAGAGCAATAAATAATAAATAAAAATACTTGCATGACAAGTACTGCGGTATGCTCTTAGGACAAAAGTAAGTTTTCTACTCATTAAAATGTAAGCATCTAAAATCAAACTAGGATTCATATTTTTCAAACAAAGAAAGAAAAATTGCATGGCTCCCTTCAAGGAGCCAAGTTTTCCAAAACTAAAAATGATTATGCATAGCCAGTGAGTCTTATGTAAAACAACCTTCACTCAAGGAGCAGATAGCCAAATATCCGTATTTGTGAGTCGGCATTCTGCATATATTAATGGCCAGACATTTTGGCCTAAAAGCTAAGTTGTAAGCTCTATTTTCTAAACAAAAATATTTCCTACTCTTCATATGCATTGAGACCGAATATCATACTTTTAAATTTGATTATGTGAGTTAACTGGCAGCCCTTTACAGACAGGATAATAAATCTAGAGGTTGGGCTAGCTATGCCTCATGTAAAGTGTAGTTCGTAAGTCCCTTGCACTCCATTAAACTTAGGTTAGAGGCACTATTCCTTAGTAGACCTCACCTTAGTTTTAGAATCCATGACAGTGATTGATTTCAATCACCTCATAAGCCCTCATCTTCCGGGCATTTTCTCCCATATGTGTTGTTAGAATGTAAGCCTCAACATTCTACTCAAAATAATCAACTTACATAAAATTAGATTCTAAAAAGTAAAGTCCAACATAGGATAGCCCGAGCACCTCTAAGATTTCTTAGAATTTACTCTTTTGGCCCTCATTCCAAAATCTGATTTCAAATTTTAATATTTTCGTCCTTAAAATTCCTAAACACCAACACTTTAAACAAGAATTTCAAGGATTTTAAAATCAAAACTTTAACCAATATTTAGATAATTTTCAAAAGAAAAAAATCACTAGTTTAATAAAAAAAATTCTCAAATACCAAATGCTTGATATGCAATTAGCCATAGGGGCTTGTCCCTATGTGGCATCTGTAACCCAGAATCATTCAACCAAATATTGAATGAGAGAATCTCTGTTAAAATTATAATTTTATTATTGAATCCATAAGCCATATGTTGACCTGTTGTATAACAAAAAAAAGGAAAAAGAAAAAAAAATCATAATCACTTACCTGCCTCCCCACGTCGCACGATCCAGCGCCGCTCGTCGCACGTCGAAGCCATACCGAGCGTCGCGTCTCGCACGTCGCTCACACGACTCACTCGAGTCATTAAAAGGGGTCGAGGCAGCGAGGCCTTCGGCCTCTGCTTTTCTCATCGCTCACGCTCCCTCACACTCGATCCCTCTCCGAACTCTCTCCCTATCTCTCCTCTCCCGAATCCCCCCGCTCCAACTTCCCGAATCCACACTTCTCCCCCACGCTCTCTCCCTCCGACGACTCCTTGGCCGCCCAACTTCGCTCCTTCGGCCGGCTTTCCCTGTGTGAATCGGGAGTTACGACACTTTGGTCGGAAGCAAGAACCGGAGCTCGCCGGCTGCAGAAGAAATTTTCTCCCTTCCAGCGTGCTTCTCCGACTCCCTCTGGCTGTTCGATCGTGCTCCTTCTCCGACTTTTCCTTTCAGTCGGATCAGAAGAAACGACATTTTGATCGGAAGCCAAGGGAGCTCGCTTGTTGGGACGGTAACTCTCTCCCTTGCGCACGATCCTTTGGCTCCTTTTGGCTGTTCGACTTTGGCTCCACCGACGACTTTCCCTTTCAGTCGGATAGGGAGTCCGACATTTTGATCGGGAGCAAGCAAAGGAGCTCGCTGGCAGAGAAGGTAACTTTCTCCCTTGCCGTGCGCTTCTTCGGCCTAATCCCATAAATCTGGCCGAACTATGACAAGGGGGGGAGGATTTAATTTTTTTTAATTATATCTAATTATTATTTAATTATAATTATAATTAATTATTTAATTATAATTAATTATTAATTAATAGTTAATTATTAATTATAATTGTTAGATTAATTAGAATTAATTTCGATTGATTATAGTTAATTATTAACTAATTATAATTATAATTAACTTATTAATTATAATTAATTAATAATTAATTATTAATTATTAAATTATAATTACCTAATGATTATTGTAATTAATGAAAGAAGATGCCTTTTCCCGCCTCGATGTCGATCCGCCGGTCCGCTGATCCCAAAGGTATAAATTCCGGAACCTAGGCTCTCTCTCTTACCTCGGCGTGGATGTCGAGTCGGTGGTCTGCCTATACACGCTTTTCTCTAGCGTGGTGGGAAGGGCAACCGGCGTGACACCTACGATAAGGTAGGCGAGTGGCCCTCGGTTCCAAATCCTATTCTCGACGTTCGTGATGCACCGGTAAACCACCTATACACGCTTTTCTCTAGCGTGGTGGGAAGGGAACCCGGTGCGGCGCTTATGACGAGATCGGGATATTCATAAGTACCCGCTTGCGGGGAAACAACTGCTTATCTCTTGCAACAGGTACCGAAGACCCATACACGCCTTTCTCTGGCGTGGTGGGGACAAAGACTTTACACGGCCGCGGTGTCCTCGTAAGAGGGCACCTACCGTACACGCTTTTCTCTAGCGTGGCGGGAGGCCCAGTTTTCCGTTGTTTTTCCCCTAAACAGGGGAGACGCCGAGAGGCTGCCGAAATTTCGGGTGAAATATTACTCTATTTGGGACCTGTTTTGAACTCAAAAGAACCAAATGTTCGGACCAAACAAGAAAGAGCAGTGAGCTTTGAACTTTTGAACAGTGAACTGAGGACTTGTGGACCCAAATATGAACAAAACTCAAATGACTCCTAAAGGCCAAATAAAGTAAAACCAAATTGAAATCAAATTCAAATCAAAATTGAACTCAAAGCCAATTCAATATGAATTTGAAATATAACTTGCAAGGACTGCAGAAGACTTTGAACTAAGTGTGGACATGCAATCGAACTCAAATCAGACTTGATTTGCACATCAGATATGATTCACATATTTGAACTCAAGCAAAAACAATATATGGAGAGCAAAGCACTCAAATTGAACTCAAGTTGGATTCAAACTTGTCATGAGCAATAAAAGAATTTGAACTTTCAAGAACAATATACAAGATCTCAGTGCTCACAAGTAAAGAATGTAGTAGACTCTTACAACAGTCTCTACGAAATTGGGTGCATCGTATCTGCAAGAATGAAATGCACGAGTATCCATGCACTATTGAAATCTCCTACAACAATCCCTACAAACGCCTGTTGATTGAGATGGCGATACGGGAAAACCAATGATGGAGGATCCACCTTTCTACAAACAAATGCAACCCAACAACAACCACCCGAGATTGGTGAAAGGGTGGATATGATGCAGAGATAATGGGTCTTCTACAAATACCTTCAGGAGATCGTAGTTGATACAGCGGTCCCCTGCAAATGCACATGAATACTTGTGGATAACAACAGTGGGCATATCATAAGCACATCAAGCCACTGTGGGCACAAGTATAAATATCTCCTATGACGATCTCTACGATCGTCTATTGATTGAGAAGGCAATACTGAAGACCAGTAATCAAAGATCCATCTTCTACAAACAAATTCAACTATCAACCACCTGAGATTGGTGAAAGGTGGTTTCAATGCAAAAGTAAGGGTCCTCCTACGAATACTCCAGGAGGTCGTAGTGGATACGACGATCCCCTACAAATGAACACTCGTGGATAACAACAGTGTATTGCATAACGAATCACTGTGGACACGAGTACAGATATCACCTACGATAGCGGTGATCAAAATCTAGAAGTACACCGGGTACATAAGCAACACGATGTACGAAAGAGGACACATCCCCTGATAGAAGGGAGGAAATGTTTGAATAAACTAGAACCAAACTTCCTGGTGTTCCAAAGTTTCTTCTTAGTTCTATACTTTAGAAGAAAAGCAGTCTGGATGTCCACAAACACCGAAAATAACATGTCTGCTACAGTGAAGATCCTAAAAAGAGTTCTCCCCAAATCAGCAATCATTGACTTCAAAGTCCAGAAAGATCTTTCCCCGGTGAATGAGAAAGGGGGAGGGGGTCAACATCAAGACTAAATGCTTCCGGATCTGCAACATTCGTACTAGCAGACAGAAGGCGTCTACGATCTACAACTCAATGCCACCGGATCTGCAACACATATACAAGCAGACAAAAGGCGTCTACGATCTACAACTCAACGTCATCGGATCTGCAACATTCGTACAAGCAGACAGAAGGCGTCAACAAAGTCTGAAATAAATACCCCTGCACGTGCACTGTAAATTGTACACACATAGGTACACTAAAGGGGAAAATACAATCTCAACCCGCATGGGCCCCGGAGAGCGTGTTATTGGTACACACGTGACGTCTAGGGATGCTGCGCGGGGAAACAAGTGAATTCAAATTTGAACCCAATCCTTCTATACGGATCAATAGAAGTCGACAGGGTTCGAACCTTCAAATAAATACATGATTGTGGGGATCAATATATTTATTTCAATACATTCATATTAGGCCTTCAATGCCTACAATCAATAGAATTCACTAAATCAAAGGCATAAAGCCTATGAAACCCGATCCTTGAGCAACAACTTGCTCGAGTTGACAGGGTTCAATCAACTAAAGTGGAAATGACCCCAAATACCCCGATGATGGCCGTGTTGAATGCTAATCTCAACCGGAGGAGTTCACAAATACTTTCAAATGCCACCCAAATACTCCAGAAATCCAAATCAATCCCAAATTCCAAGATATTTAAATTTGAAATCAAACCATCAATCACTCAACGCAAAACCCATCCACCCTCTGCAACAGTTTGCCTGGCTGGACAAATTAAAATTTACTTCAGCTCACAAAGAGCAAAATGCCTAGTCGAAAATATCACTAGGATCCATTCTCAAAACAATCTCCTGCTAGTAAGGACGTGATACGTGTCCTCTAACCGGCGGTCTACCGCCAAATAGCACCGCAGGATAAACGGTTACGACGACCCGGGGCCCTCTGAACCGAGTGGTTTTGCCGCCAAATGGCACCACGATATACCGGTTATGGCCAGCGCCGTTACGTTCCTTATTGGCATCAAATCCTTGAGATATGAATCAATAGGATATAATTGATACGGCACAAGGCCCTCTGTCAGCAAAGGTGGATTCAAATTTGTCCCCTTAGACAAACATCCAACCCAGGTCTACAAGGTCCCCTTGGACGAAGCAACCCATGGCTGCCGACAAGGATCCTTCTGTCAGGTTGGGTCGACTACCTCCTCTGACTAAGTAGACCAGGGACCACGATGGCCCGGGACGACGGAACCATAGGATCTTGATCGGGTCCATCATCCATTCCCCACCATCCGCTTTAAGTGCACGATGGTGAAATTTCTATTTTAAATATCAAATCTTCCAAACTTTTCAAACCTTGCCAAATACCCAAATCCAAATCCAATTTCTACCAATATCAAAATCCATTGCTGCTACTATATGCCAGATAACACGTATATTCTACGTATCTGATTGACGACTAGCCTTAATCGAAAGTTCTCTCTCGTGATCGAGAGGGGTAATTAACTATAGGGGCTTGCGCCTATAGGAAACCAGAACTCAGATCATAAAGTCCTCACAAAATGAGGGCGAAATCTCTGGGTAGTGTCTTATCTACAAACCCATCTGCCTTCCAAAATTTACCCCGGAACTTAGTCTGTTAAAACTCCCTCGCCGAAATAAGAAAAGCGAGCGGAGGCCGGGGCCGAATTTTCGGAGCCCACACCATAAGAAAATGATATTTTTATCCTTCAAGATAATATATCATATTTTTTATGTTGTGCTCAATCACAAAATATGCAATCTGTTGAGGAAGACAAAAAATTCTCCAATAACTATTGTACATTTAGTTTGTGAAACTTATTGACATATTGCTAGCTTCCACTTATTACTTTATTTGTTACATTTATTGCTGGCATTGTGTATAAACAGTATTATTGGTTCAACATTATTTTTTGTTTGTGTGGATTTGAATTGAGAACTTCAAAGAAATTTTATAGAGTTAAATAATTTCACATCGAATGCCCCTCCCCCTCCCCCTTTTTTTCGTGTGCCTTAAAGTTATAGATTAGTCATTGGTTTTATATGGTGATTGAAATTATATGAAATGAGATACATACCGGTTGTTGAAGAGTGAACCTGATAGTTGATGAAGATTTATGTTCATTGTTGATTTTTAGTGAGATTTTAAATTTTTAGAGATCATTAAATTATCAATTCAAGTAATCATATTTGTTGTCCATGCATTAAACACAACCAATCTTTACAAAATTATGATTTAGTAACTACGGATTTTAATTTTTTGCATTTTTTATCTTGCTTCTCATCTTGTCTTGCATTAGAAACCGTAGACCCTTAACTGTCCTACATTAAGAATTGGTGGATGAAATCGCTCAACTATTTTTTAATGGTTTGGTTTCATTCCTTCATTCTTCCTTAGCATGAGATGCATCAAGCAGCATGCAAGGTATGCACTAGCATTGAAAACATGTTCCATAATTACAGGTGATTTATCTTATTTTATCCAAAAGCCAAATGCAACCTGGGATATTTGCTAAGAATTTTTTTTATGTTTATTTTGTTCCTCAAAATTCAATAAGGAAATACTACTTAAGCAAAATGTTCTAAAATAACTCATAAGAATATAATTTTAGAATGCATTGATTCCTTATAGCAAAGGTTCTCTAAACCAAGCAAGCACTTCTTAAACAAAATCACTTACAATGTTATCAGGCCTTCGACAAGCCACAACAGGCGAGGTTTCTGTGAGACCATAACCATTTTGCAACTTCACACCAATAGCCTACAAAGTCCAAAACGAATTAGCTAAAGAAAAAGCCTGGAAATCCACAAAAAAGGAATTTTTTTAACCTCAAAAATTTGTCAATATGCAATGGTAAACTCCCACCACCACTTATACCAGCCTGCAACATATAATACAAAGATCTGCTATTTATTCAAGTTAAAGACCATAAAATTGAGACGACAGGAAAATTTCCTGTAGTCCCAAAAATAAAATAAAATACAAACAATACTTTTGATATTCCAATTGCAGAGCGCATTTGGCAAAAGACTAGCTTCATCCCCAGGATATGGAATGGCCACAAAATGGCTGCAACAACTCTTCCCCATAAATTGCATAATAAAGCCACAATAGGTGGATCTTGATTTTTCTTCCTTGTCAATACTTTCCCCTTTGACCAAATCAACAAAAAAATAAAAGATGGTTCAAATCAAATAAATCATTTTGCTTCTGAAAATGAATTAGAGTGAACAAGCAAGCAATATAAGGAATATTATTGAAATTTCTAAGTGGTGACATGTCAAGTTCGAAGATCCCATTTAAAATCCATTGGCTGTTAACATTTGATAAATAAGTCAAATGCAGGCAGATTCAAACCTCATAAATCCTCTTTGCCTCCATGTATAGAAGGCTGATCCTAATAAGTGACAGTGCAACAAACTTGCGAGCAGCAGAACTTGAAGATATTTGTTTGTGGATTGAACTGCAGAGATAAAAAGTAACCTGTAGTCGATCCAGAAATAGATAGTACCTTGAAGTTGACTACACAAAGCATTTGAATTTGTATAAAGAGAAAAGAGTTGGTGTAATAAGTTCCTTTAATTATGCAAAAGAATGAAAACCAGAATCCTTGAATTTAACATGTACTTAAGGAAAATTTTAAAATTGAGACTTGTCCACAAAGGATTAAAAGAAAATCAGCTTTTCAACCATCTGGTGAAAATAAAGCTGATACAAGGATATAATGATGTGACACATGCATGTAGTTACAAAAAAAGATTAACAAGAGAATTTACTAAAAGTTAACCATCATAAAGTTATGCATCGAATCAAAGTAAGTTATGAAAATTCGCGGTTTTCCACTTGCTTAGGCAAAGAAATACATGAAGAGTAACCAAGACACTCTCAATTCAATACAAAGGCGAAGTAATGTAAAAGCTTATAACACAAATCCAACAGTTAATAATGAGATGTTCACCGTGAGGATCAGCTCTCTCTCTACGAATCTAGGCTAAGCGGAGGAAGATCTTCCACACTAGAAGTGAAGTGACCACTAGGAAGGACGAGCCAAGGAACGTAGTTGTTGGGAAGGGAACCGGAGTTGGAGGCGGCACGGAGCGTCCAATGAGGGATCACTGGGTTCTTGGTCGTTGAAGCTCAATGGTCCCGACGAGACAATACATGATACGGTTGACGCAACGTTCAATTGTGACGTCGTACTCCCAATCCGGTTCGTAGAAAGGGGAGAGAAAGATGTTGATCTCCCCTTACTCGTTGTACGCGAAACCGTGATCAACCTCAAGATCGGCCATGCACAATAAGCATGGGGATGAGGGAACATAAGGAGGAAGACAAAAGAGAGAAGAGGGTGGTGGAGAGGGGAGGCCGGTGGCTGGACTAGGAGGGAGAGGTTGGGGGATGGCTGGGAGAGGTGGGGAGGAGGCTAGGGTTTTGGAAGATATTAGGGTAGGTTGGGGTGGTGGTGTGGTTTAATCTAAATCTGAAATTAATCTCATATTTTGATTAAATTGGGAGGAAAATAATTTGAAATTTGATTTCAAATTGATTGCAATTAATGCATTGATGGAGGATTAATGGGATGGGGCTATAGATGGGGTCGGCGGCATGGAGAGATGGAAAGAGGGGTTTAGACTAAAAACTGAAATTAATTTCTGCTTAAGTGAAATTGGAGGGAAAATATTTGAAATCAATTTTGGATTTCAAACAAGTGTGAAGGAGTGAATGAGCATTCAATGGGGATGCCCAATATGGGGGCCGGCGGCATCATGGAGGGAGAAGATTGGGGAAGGAGGTTGGGGAGTTTCCAAATGCGCAATGAATATTAGGAAAGAATAAAAATAAATCCAATTTGATTTATTTGAAATTGGACTTCAATATAGAAACTTTCCTAATTTGGAATTCCCTTAATGGAAAGATTTTGAAATTCGAAATTTGAATTTCAAATATGAAGGCTAGGGGAAAAGAGGGCCGGAGGGTGGGTGGTTGGAGGCCTGTGGCCAGATGGCTGGCCGGCGGGTGGGAAGGTAGCCGGCAGCTTGGGCGTCCCAAGGAGGCTGGTGGCAAGGAGGGAGGGGCTCGGGTTCTCCAAGGTAGCTGGAAGGGTGAGGTTTTCTTTAAGGAGGAGAAGAAAGAGCGAGGTGTAGGAGGAAAGGAAAATTTAGAGCTACAAACCTCAAACACCACAAGCACTAGAACTCACAAAGAGATCCACAATACTATCTCATCAAGAACTCACAAAGAGATCTTGAGAAATTTCACGAACTTACAAAGAGATCAACAATGGAAAAATTTTCATTCATCAATCATCCCTGATACAATAGAGGAGGTTATAATATATAGGCCTAAAGAAAAATAAAATACAATGACATAAATGCCCCTGGGGCTACTACTCAAGACAACTAAAAGAAAGGGTACAATCGATAATATCAAATAATACATAACATCAAAATAAAACTAAGCATCAAAATAAAGACTGTGGATCTTGACCATCGATCTGCGCCTCCTGCGCTGATATACTCATCAAAAACGTCTGTCGATGTCCTCATCATTCTCCTCAGGTGGGAGAAATCTCGAGTGAGTGTCTGTAAAGCTCTCGTACAGCTCTAAGAGATCCGGGTCCAAACTCTGTAGCTCCTCTCTATCAATCCAGGTGTCCTCTGTTTCCGGTGTTCCTTTCCAAAGAAGTAGGTACCTTCGGTGCCCTCCTTCCTTTGTGGAAATAATTCCATCATCTAGGATTGCTTCGATCTTCTCCGCAATGGGTAAATGAGGCAACTTGGGGAGTGGAGGGAGGTTAGGGATCTCACTAGGTGGGGTCACACAAGGCTCACTATAAAGTGGATTTTTGGGGTTAAATTCAGGACCCTCGAATGTTACTAGATCTTCTATATTAAAGGTTGGATTTATGTTAAAACCTCTTGAGAGGTCGAGCACATAATCATTACTATTAACCTTTGAAATTATCTTAAAAGATCTTGCGCTTCTTGTATGCAACTTCTTTACGAAACCAGGAGGAAAACACTCAGGGTGGATCCGTACCATCACAAAGTCTCCAACTTTGAATTCCTTAAACCTTCTTTTCTTGTCAGCAATAAGTTTATAATTGGTGTTACTTTGTTCAATTTTCTTTTTAATCTCTGTATGTAACTCCTGGAGATGGGATGCAAATGCATATGCAGACTCTGATGTTCTAATCCTAAGACTCATGGGAACTAGATCAATAGGTTGTTTGGGTTGGTATCCGTATACAATCTCAGCAGGACTTAGGTCAGTGGTTCGATTGATAGTGTTGTTATAAGCAAATTCCGCAATGGGAAGCTTAGAGTCCCAATCCCTAAGGTTTTCACCTACCAAAGTCCTTAAAAGGTTTCCTAAGCTCCTATTAACAACCTCGGTTTGACCATCGGTCTGGGGGTGGAAGGCTGTAGAAAATTGAAGTTTCGTTCCCATCTTATGCCACAGAGTCTTCCTAAAATAACTTGTAAACTTAACATCTCTATCGGAAATGATGGTCTTCTGTAGGCCATGAAGTCTAACTATTTCATCAAAATAAAGCTTAGTGATCCGCGAGGCATCAAACGTTTTAGAGCATGGGAGAAAATGGGTCATTTTTTGAGAACTGGTCAATGACCACATAGACATAATCGTGCTTCCTAACAGTCTTGGGCAACCCAAGGACGAAATCCATACTTACATCCTGCCAAGGGAAATCGGGCACGGGAAGTACTTTTTTATGAATTTAAGATAAATGTTTATTACCTGCTGAGCGTTGGCTCACCTTACCTTTGGAAATGTTTTTCAGGAAAAGTCATAGGAAGTGATGACAAGACAACAGTTTACCTACCGTCATAGAGGACCTTAAGATGTCAGGTTTTTATATTTTCTATTATTATTGAGTCAGTGGATATAATGTGGAGTCAGTTGGTGTATTGTTTTTATGTTTTTAGTGATTGTACGTTTTGATGAAATTGTTGGAAAATTTTTAGTTTGGATGTTTAGTAGCTATTTCTTACGTTGTATGGATGAAGTTTATGTTTATGTCTTTTATGAAATGAAACTGTTTTGATTTAAATGTTATTTGTGTTTTTCCGTACAACTGTCTGTTCCCGCCCCGTTAATTCGGGCTAGCCGGATCAAGTCGTGTTATCGGCAGCTTGGAGGGTTCGGACAGTCTGGAGGGTCAGACATGAGCGCTTCCTCATGCTCTACTCGGGACGCGCCACACGACAGGAGAAGGCGACGAGAGGCTCAATCGGCTGCTTCCTCAAGGAGTCCCTGAATCCCTTTCCCTGTCGCTCTCTTCTGCTTGGTCTGGATGCACACAATAAGCAAAAGCCGAATAACCTTCTTCTCTCACCTCCTGCTCCCTCTATACATGAAACATGGGGACTTTGTTTCTCTCAAGGGGACCTTTTATATGATATATTGTTGTAGCCACTCAAATTAGAGGAAAAAGAAGGGATTTGACATTGTAGCCACCGATTTTTTAATCTTGGCCGTTGGATGGGGTTTCCCAATTTAGGGAAATTATGAGAAAGGACCAAGAGGTCAATTTAACCTATTTGGGTTTAATTGGATCTAGATTGGGTCAATTGGGTCTAGGGTTGAGCCCGAATCGATATGAGTCGGTTCAGATTCGATTAGGCCTGCTAAGTCAATTTCAGAAAATTAAGCTTGAATCGGTGCCTGAAATGAGTCAAATTTAGTTCAAAGAGGTCCTGATTTGGTTTGATTATGGACCAATTTTAAGTCGGTCCGATTAATTCGACTTTAACTTAATTAAAATGAGCTTTATTTAATTAAATTGAGGCTCTGTTTGGGTTGATTTTTGTTCAACGATGCTCGATCAAGTTGGTCGAGTGCGATCGAGACTTGTCAGGCTCAAATCGATTGGATCGAGGTCGGGTTAATGCAAAAAACACGTCAACAAGAATGAGCGTCAAAAGCCAAACGTGATTGAAATTGAAATCAGTGCGAGTGAGCGTAAACGTAAGTTCTAATTTTTTTTCATTTTTTTCATTCTCTTGTACAAGTTGTTCCGTCAACGACATGCACATTCAGTTTTAACAATGTGCCGACGTGCCCCATCCCTTTTTATTTATTTATTATTATTATTTTATTTTATTTTATCCAAACAAATGTAAACAAGGATCTTTCTATCATGAAATTCTAAGAAGTATATCAAATCACATGGAAAAATTAAACCAATCACTACGGCAAGGTATCATGTAACCGAAACAAGTAAAATTGTAAAAGACTTTCCCGTAAACAAGGATTTTCCTCAGCGCAGGCATACGAATCAATACTGATGGAATTTCTACAAAAGAAGGATTAGAAGGGATCATAAAGTTGAATAGGTAATAATTTCTCAAGGGAGGAAAGTGCTCATGTCAATATTTATAGAAGGACCATATTCATAATATTAAACAAAACAATGCTAGCAAGCACTAAGTTGAATAAAACATAAGTGCTATTTTTTAGAAATCTGCAAGTAAACAACAATCCAGTCAGATGACAATTCAAAATCTGTAGCTAATATTAATAATACTAACCTGTAGATTGTTTCATAAACAAGAGGAACTGAAATTATGTATTGGGGCTGATACCGCTTCAAATCGCCCTGCCATTAATTCTAGATAATTTAAGCTCTCTGAAAGAGATCACATTTCTACTCACATATCATGTGCATTGAAAAAGATTCAGCAGAACATCAAGTACCACAATGCCTTTTCATAGTGATTAAATGATCTAGATGCGTTTTTAATATGAAAATCATCTCAGTCTTTGTTTCCAAATAAATCAAAACCCCTTGGTGTTTAAGCTGATAAACAAGAAAACAAAACCAAGTTTTTCAGTACCTTCAATTTTGCCATATTTGTGTAAACCTGCTCAACCCCATAGGCAAATGTGAAGTACTCAGCAGCACGCTCATAAGCATGCCATGATGGAAGCATGCTTAAAAACCTATCTCCAGCAACCATAGGTACACTCTCCCACAAGTTCTTTATCTATAAAGAAATTTTTAAAAAGGAAATTGAGAAGCGAGTAACAATTAAATCAAAGAAAATAAGAAACATTATTTGAACAACCAATAGGTGATAAAGGAACCAAAACATAATAAACCAGTTAATTAATGTGCCAGTGTACCAAGTTGAAAAAGAGTTTCTGATGTTCATATTATAGCAGAGCTCAACTATAAGTGTTCCTCCAAAAAGCCATAACAACTTGCCTATAATGAGATTTGTATTCTTTAGCAATATGAATATGAAGTACAAAATTGTCAGTACCACTCCTCTTATAGGTAAGAGAATAGAGACGCTAAATACAGAATTCCTTTTTTACTTGTGAAACGGCAAGACAATTTTCTGTAATCAAACGTAGTAACTAATTTATAAGCCACGCTCAAATAGACAACATGACAACAAAACAGTTGTCTTTGATTTATTAGACAAATGACCTTCTCTTGTGCAAATTTGTTTGGGCTCCTGGTGCAAATTTCTGTCATGAGCTCCTAACCCAATTTTTTTCTGACAAATATTTATATCCACAGCAACAGAGCTCATCGCCCCCTTCTCTCCTTTCTGGCTATAATTTATGGCAATCAAGGCACTAGTTTCAGTCCCCTAAACCTAATAAAGGGAAAGACAAAAATTGGAATCTGCATCACTTCACCTTCCAACTCAAGTGATTTCTAAATGTGTTCCCTCATTCGTCTGTTTGTTGCATCAATTTAAAAAAGTGTAGATACATTTAATGAAGAAAAGAACATCTGCATCGTAGAGACATTTATGTTATAGAATATATGATAAAGATATATTAAGTTCTTAATCATTCATAGACTTTATATAAAAAATAACAATCATAAAATAAGTTTCAAAAAGCTAACATCTAATCAGCTTGTATTTTACATTAAAGCGTGAATGTTTGGGAACCTTATCTAGCACAAATATTTTTAGGAGCGTGGCCTCCCTATTCTCACTTCCCTGATTCTTAGCTCAAACTTCAAAAAATATTTTCCATATGCAACTAATCATTGTAGATCACGCGTCACCAGCATCATGCCCAAGTTTGCCCTCCATTGAATAATGCCATCTGCAACTACTTGAGAGCAAAGAGCAGTTGAAGCGGATATTATATTTTATGCCATACAAAAACTTTGTTAATTTAAGTTGAAGAAATCAGGTAAAAAATATGGTGCATATGTAGTTCTAAGACAAACAAAAAAGTGGCAAGTTCAAGTATGTTCTAGATAATGAGCCTTTTACTGTTGTTAAGCATAAAAAATAGATAATATTTGTCATGGCCCAGTCTGGAAACTTTCTACTAGGAGGCAAATACAAGATAAATTTCTACTGCTAGTGCAAGGAGACAGATCTATTATGCAGTATAAAGCAGAATTCACTACCTTATTCAGATATGCTCCTCAATTAGTTCATATTGTAGAAGAAAAAATGTCATTGGCTTTTATCTAGGTTAAAAGATGGTATCAAGTAGCCTTCTTGTTCCCTTAGGGATTGAAGATTATTCTGTATTGATGGAGAGAGCTAAAAGAATTGAAATGGATATTCAAAATACCCAGTGGAGGCATGATATTTAGAAAAGAAAGAATATAGATGTAATGGGATCTTCCCAGGATTCTCAAGTTAGATCATTTTCACATTCTGAAAAGTCTAATTGGAAGAAGGAAAAACCCAGTAGCAGTGGTAGTCAAATGAGCCTGAATAACTGCAACAAGTGTGGTGTTGCATACATTTTCGTGTCGACCCAACCCAGATCGAGCCCGACTAGGCTCGATCGTACTCGATCAATTCGATCGAATGCAGTTGAAGCAAAATTGAACTCCGATTTGTTGAAATTAATTTTAATTTCATCAAATTAGCCTTGTATTAATTAAATTAAATCCAATTTAAAATGCCACCCAAATACTCACGAAATTCAAAGCTACCAAAAATCTAAAATCCCGGAAATCATCCAAATCCAATATATTTACAATTGAAATTCACCCATCAAACATTTAAAGCATAAAACTTATCCACCCTCCACAATAGTTCGCCAGAGTGGATAAATTAAAATTTACTTAAGCTCTCATAGAGCTAATGCCTAGTCGAAAATATCACTATGATACATTCTCAAACAATCTCCTACCAGTAAATACGTGGTACGTCCTCTAAAAAACGGTTTTACTGCCAAATAGCACCGCAGGATAAACGGTTATGACTCGGAGCCCTCTGAACCGAGTGGATTTGCCGCCAAATGTCACCACGAAATATCGATTATGGGCAGAGCCAATACGCTCCTTAGTGGCATCAAATCCTTGAGATATGAATCAATAGGATATGGTCAATAGGGCACAAAGCCCTCTGTTTGGTAAGATGGATTCAAATTTGTCCCCTTAGACAAACATTCACCCGAGGTCTACAAGGTACCCTTAGACGAAGCAACCCATGGCTACCGACAAGGATCCTTCTGTCAGGTTGGGTTGACTACCTCCTCTGACTAAGTAGACCAGGGACCACGATGACCTGGGACAACGGAACCATGGGATCTTGATCGGGTCTATCATCTATTCCCCCATCATCTGCTTTAAGTGCAAGATGGTGAAATTTCCAGTTTTAAATATAAAACCTTTTCAAATCTCTCAAGCCCATGCTGCTACTATATGCCAGATAACACGTATAATCTACATATCTGATTGATGACTAGCCTTAATCGAAAGTTCTCCCGTTATCGGGAGGGGTAATTAACTATAAGGGCTTGCGCCTATAGGAAACTAGAACTCAGATCATAAAGTCCTCACAAAATGAGGGCAAAATCTCTGGGTAGTGTCTTATCTACAAAGTCATCTGTATTTCAAAATTTACCCCATAACTTAATCCGTTAAAACTCCCCCGAAAAAAGAAAAAGCAAACAGTCAGGCGGAGGCCGGAGCCGAATTTTCGAACTCCATAATTATTATATAGAGGAATCGAGAAGTTCAATTGGGGATGTTTGGGTTGGCAAAAGTCGTCGTTGAAGGAGCACAGTCAAAGAATAACAAATGAGCCGAAGAAACGACTCGTGTAATCTCTATAACTCCCGCAAATCAATGATGTCGAACAGCAATAAAGGGCCGAAGAAGTGACTTGAACGATCTCTTCCTCTGCCAAGAAAAGAACTCGGATAGCAACGAAGGAAAGGAAGAAGAGACTCGAGCAATATCTCTGCCTCCTGTGAAGCAAAGTCAGACAACAACGAAGGAGCAGAAGGAGTAACCGTGCAATCCCTACACCTCCTCCTACGAAGCAATGAAGTTGGACTGCAATGAAGGAACTAAACGAGCGACCCGTGCAATTTCTCCCTCTCCAGCGAAGCAACGAAGTCGAACATCGACGGGGAGCCAAAGAAGCGAAATCGAACGGCAACAGAGGAACCAAAGAAGCGAGCTTGCGATCTCTGTGCCTCTTGCGGAGCAACGAAGCCGAAAAGGTATGAGGAGTCGAAGGATGTAAAACCCGAAAACGACGTTAATAGGTCGTCGCACGCTTTTCAAAGTGCCGCGATGAAATTTAAGTAAAATTTTCAACGTTAACAAAATTCAACAGAAATAATTTTAGAAAATCCTACGCAAAATTCTGATCGTTTTGATATATAACACATATACCTAATTTTGCCTATTTTAGGAATTAAAATTGATCCAAGTCTTTAAATGCCAACTTTGCCCCTAGGATTTTCTTAAACCAAAATTACTTAAGGGTATATTGGACATTTGCAAAACTCCTCTTCTTCCTATTATAGCCAACCGAACCCTCTCTCTCCCTCATTCCCTCTATTTCACGTGAAAGACTGGCAAAGGGCATTCCGGCGGCAATTTTTCGGGGAGAGATTTACTTCAAATCGAATAGGACAACGAGAGGAACACTCTTGTATGATTATTTTAGAATAAATCTTTCTCAATCTCTCAATTTTTGGAAGAGAAAATTTTAGCATTTTTCTTAGATTTTGAATTTTGAGGAATTCCCTTTACAAATGTTATTCCTAAGGGTTTAGGAAATGTTTTTAAAGAAGAATTTTAAGTTTTTAGCGAAAATTTGAATTTCTTAATTTTCCTAATTATTTTAATCCGAAAATTTAAATTATAATTATAAATATATGTTGAGGATTAATTTTAGAGCAATGTTTTGATAAAATTTAAGATTTATGAATATCCGAAAATTAGGATTTAATTAAATCCGAAAATTAAAGTTTATTTAATTAAATATTTATTAAGTGTCATAGGGAATTGTTAAGGAAAAATGAAGGGTCGGATGACATGTCTCTTTTGTAATCATTTTAGGTTGTGAACGTTAAGGTGAAAGAACTTTGTCGAAGCGACGTGCCGTACTTAGTTTGAGGTCGGTATTCATGTTTTTTTTATAAAAATTTCATGGTTTTGTTTTGTTCTAATATTCAATGCAAATGATTGAACGAATTATGAATTTTTAGTTTTGGCAATATGTATATTCAAGATTGTTATTTCATGAATTTAAGAAGCTTCATTCTTATGTTTAAAATAAATTTTTTATGCTTTGCACATGATTTTCACAATTGTTTTTCCATATACATATGAATGAAAGATAGTATATTAGAAGAATGTGCATGCTGATACGGAGTGCCCAATGGTAAAGGAGGCTCGTAGAGCCAATGATAAAGGAGGCTCGTAGAGCCAATGGTAAAGGAAATAGCCAAAATTTTGACTGGGTACCTGATCAGTACCAAATTATGGGCACATCCGAGACGGATGTTATTAAAACATTATGCATAATATGGTTCCTATATGTTTTCTTCATTATGAAAAATTTATGTTTAAGGAAAAAGGTAAATAAAAGATATTACATTAAGGAAAGAGGTTAAGAAAAATGTTTCTTTTTATGTACTGATATGAGATTATATAAGTTTGACGATCCTTTCATGTTTTCATATGAAGCATTGTTTTATTTTAGTTTTATGTAAATTTTTATTTAAAAGACATGAATTACCTGCTGAGCGTTGGCTCATTCCACGTTTGAAATGTTTTTCAGGAGATAAGTGATGGTTGCATGACGACCGTACATGTATCGTCGTAGGGGACCTCATGAGGAAAGGTTCTCTTTTATGATTTCAGTTTGAGCCTTTGTTATGTACCTGTATAGTTTGTGAGTTTAAGTTTGAGTATGTACTTGTGTTTGATCAGTAATATGAAGTTTATGTAATTGATGATTTAAAAGTTTTAACAGTTGTGTGAGAAGAACAGTTTGGAACCTTTCAGTTTGATGTCTTTTAGTGGCTCTTTCATTTAATGTTGGATGACATTTATGTTATTTGGAATAGTGAAAGATTTTCGTAGTTGAACTGAGATGAGTATTGGAAGTGTATTTCAAAGAATTGAAGATTTAGAATGATTTGAACACACGAGACCAATTAAAGTGGGTAATTACACTTGGTTATGGCAATTATATTATTTTTTTCATTTCAATTCTAAATGTAATACCTTGTCTATTTGTTTATTTAATTATATTTAAATGTTATTACGTTTAAGATGATGAAAATTAGAAATTAAAATTTAGCATGTAGTATATATATATATATATATATATATATATATATATATATATATATATATATATATATATATATATATATATATATATATATATATATGTGAAATGTGCATATGTCAATTTAAAATAGATGCAAGGGAAAAAGGAAGTGAATTTAAAAGTGCACACATTATTTAAAATACATGTAAAGAACAATGAAAAGAATTAAATAACTTATAATATGCAAAATATAGCATAAAGAATGGGAAAAGATACAAGCATGCAAATCACAGGAGTTCACCCTCTTATGGTACTAGCAGGGGATGTCACGTACCCGTGCACGTTAAATGAAAATGAAAATGAAAATGAAAATGAAAATAAAAATAAGAAATAGTTGTATCTTCATTCATACAAAATTTTAGATAGTGCTCTTATACTAAATGGTTGTATCTTCATTGGCACGTTAAATTTTAGACAGTTACCCATCTAAAACTGAAAAGTCACTAACAAACTTACAAATTGAATATATGCTAGTGCACCTTCCTACGCCCATTCTTCTATGATTTTACCACATGAATGTTTTTTTTTTTTTTTTTGGGGGGGGGGTGTCATTTTTAGGCAAGTCCAACTCCTGAGAACTGAAAAAATACCTACAGTTCTTTATGTATCAGGCAAACAGAACTAATATAAACCAACAAGTCATCTACTCTGTACCATATCTAATATGTTCTTTTCGCAAAAAGGCTGAAAACAGTTCAAATCATTAAAAGCGGGAAAGAAAGCCAACAGTTTTATCAAAAAAAAATCAGTATTAGCAAGGAAAAGTATACGTTTATTTTCTTAAGGGTTACAAGAAGGCCTTTGAAATAGTATATAATAAGCATCATCTTAACAATAAATAGGAAGAAGTAACAAGTTAAATGTATGATAACAATTGCAAAAATATTGAGGTAAATGAGTGAGCATAGACATGCATGGATAATTGCTTCCATGTTCAGGATATGAAATTAAAAAGCATGGGCTGTACCATCGCAAAATATTATTCTTGAATGTCATTTGTTTTTTTTTTTTTTTGTTGGAGTCAACAAATACAATAAACTTTAATAATTGTATTAGAATGCAGTAACATTACTCAAGTAGCAGTAAAAAATGAATACTTAACTAGAAGACATCTAGCGTGCAGAATTACAGCATGCTACCTGATGTAAGAGATTTCGATGTGAAAGCATTACACCTTTAGGTATGCCACTTGTTCCGCTTGTATACATGAGTGTTGCAATGTCATCAGGTTCAATGGTTTCGATGGCATGAAATTCACCTGTAGAGTATCATTTAAAGATTACCACCTTAGAGCTAAAAGAATATCTATTTCAAGGGCATGTGCTAAATTCGGAAATTCGCTTGCTTTTATCATAAATTCATAGCCCGAGATTGACATGATAGACTGCTAGAGGAGAAAATATGATGAGGACATCGATCAGAGGTTCAAACATGTGTATCGCCGGAAGCATCGCAGATCGACGGCCACGATTCAGAGTTTATATTTTTAAATATTTATGCATTTTATTTTCTTTGAGTCTTCCTATTGTACCCCTATTATGAGCTGAGTCATGTTGTAGCCCTGAGGGCAATTTAGTCTTTGTTTCTTCTTTTATGTTGAGACCTATATATAGATCATTTCTATTGTAATGAGGATGATGAATTTTCAGTAAAATTTTGTTATTGTCTTCTTCTTCATCTTGTGTGTGCACTAGAGAGGAGAGAGAGAGAGAGCCCGAGGTAAGGGCGAGCGTAATACCCATCAGTCATCGGAAGAGTCCATGACTCGTGGCCTTCCCCCATCATCTCCGTTCTTCCTTGTTTCCCCCAACCGCCGGCCCTAGCTCTCCCCTGAGCTGCAGGCCACACTTCACTCCTTTGATCCCTTACAATATTCCACCTCCTAGCTTCCTAATTCAAATCCTACCATCATCAAGATCCACCTCAACCCGACGGCGAAGTTTTTCCCCTTCTTTGGCCACCGGCCACCTTCATGATCCAAGTCATTATGATGAATCCAATCCTCATAATGGCTCCCTAATTTGGGTTCTTGCAATAAAGGGAGAATTTAGTTATTTGGAATTTCAAAATTTGAAATTCAAAATTTGACATTCAAAACTTTCCATATTTGCAAAAGTCCAAAAAAGGAAAGTTTTGAAATTGAATCTTATTCAAATTTCATGAAGAGTGGATTTGTTAATTTCCCTCCTACTTGGCCTCAACTCATTTGGAAAGTAATTAACCACTCCCTAATCCCCTCCCTCTCCATTGATGCCGCCGGCCATACAAAGGGAAACTCCCTCTTGGCTTCCAAATGAAACTCCTCCTCTCATTAATGGGATTTTCAAATTTCAATTTGAATCCCTCCAAAGTGTTCAAAATCTGAAATTAATTTCAGATTTGGAGCAAGCCTCTTTCTCCCCCATCTAACCTAATTCCCTCACCCCAAGCCACCCGTCCCCCCCCCCCCCCCCTCTCTCTCTACCTTGGTCGATCTCCTTGCTCCCTCCCTTGGAAGTTTTGAAGCCAAAATAAGAAGACGATGTCCTCTCATCTCCACTTCAATGACGTATGGCCGATCCCGAAGTTGATAGCGGATTCGTACTCGACGCCAACGGAGACATCCACATCGTCTGCTCACCATTCTTCGACGTCGGGTTTGGTTTTGACAACACCGTTGAAGATTACTTGAACCGAATCCTCCCCACCCTCGTGGACATCATTGACGATCAATTCTCAGACTAAGAGTGGACCATCAACGGCCATCCACCCGTGCCACCTCCACCACCGTCGACCTTTCCGTGGATTAAGACCATTGGCGTTGCGACCGTCCTCGTGTCTTCGTTGGGTGTGCTGAAGACCTTTCTCCGCTAAGCCGTATCTTGAGCGCGAGTGAGCATGATAACTCTTTGTGAACTTTCTAAATATTAACCGTGGGATTCTTAGTACAACATATTTGTTTTCACTGTGATAATTTCTGATCTATCTTAAATTGTCCTAACTTCTAGCTTCGTAGTTGCTTATCATAACAAAATTGACGATTGAGAGTCCTTTAATCTTGCCTAACGAAATATCAATCTTGAAAGTAGCAAGCTCCGTATTTCTTTAAATATTTCTTGTGCAATTCTTGTATGTTTCACATCAAAGTATTTTTGACATGTATTACTCAATAGAGATACCTCTTTATAATTTGGGAAATTATATAAAGTTTCAGGGTACACCTATAACATATTCCATGGTACAAAAGAGTATTTAAATATTTCTTGCGCGAGTGAGCAAGGAACAAAAATATAGAGAACTTTTCTATTTTAATCCTAGTCTACATGATGTAGGAGTTTGTTTTAGTATAGAGTGCTCTCCTACTAACTTCTTACAAAATGATTGCCATGGTACAAAAGAGTATTTATCCACATCAATAGGTTGATGGATGATGAGAGACTGACGATAGTGGGCCTATGTTTAGAAGGGAATGCTTTGGCTTGGTACCAGTGGAGGGACATGCGGCGACCCATACGGAGTTGGAGGGAGTTCAAGGATTGTCTGTTAGAACAATTTTGAACCAGCAAGGGAGGAGACTTCTACAAGCAGTTCTTCGCCTTGACACAAGTTAATTCAGTGATAGAGTACAGGGAGAGGTTCGAGTACCTTGCTAGCTAATTGGATCGCCTTTCTGAGAACATGCTAGAGAGGAACTTCATGAAAGGATCAAAAATAGAGATCCGGACGGCAGTTAGAGTGAAGAGGCCTTATGATTTGGGAGAGGCTATGGAGTTAGCTCAGTTGGTGGAGGATAAGAAGCACCTGGAGAGAGAAACGGGAGGCAGCAGCTCAGTAGGCTTGTACAGGATGACCACCACCTTATTGGCATCCAAAGAGCTAACACTGGATACTCTTCAAGGAACATCAAAGGAAAAGACTACATGAGGAAAACATGGGGACAACAGTAAGAAGCTCGCAGAAATGAAATTATAGGAGAAGAGAGCAAAGGAGCTCTATTTCAGATCTGACGAGAAGTATACTCCGGGGCACAGGTGTAAGGACCGAACTCTTCAGGTTCCTACCATTTGTGATGAAGAGGGAATGGAGGAAGGTGTTGCCTTAACACCTTACCGACAAAATGATAAAAATTATTGTTTTTCCTAGTTTTCATAGGAGTTTGGAAGAAAGTTTTCACTGTTTTATCAAAGATTGATAAGGATTTTTAATAACTTCAAGTGTTTCCTAACAGAATGATGATAGGCCCGATCAAGATCACATAGTTTTATCATCCCGGGCTATCATGGTCCCTGGTCTACTTAGTCAGAGGAGATAGTCGATCCAACCTAACAAAATGAACCTCGTCGGCAGTCATGGGTTGCTTCATCCAAGAATACATTGTAAATCTGGGGTGGATGTTTGCTTAAGGTGATGAATTTAAGTCAATATTAACTAACAAAAAGCTTCATATCTTATAGAATGCACCCTATAATTCATTACTCAATGGGCTTTTAACCATTAGGGAACATATGGGCTTTGGTTGTGACCATAATATAATGGTATCATTTTGTAACAAAACCACCTGATCAGAGGGCATGTGCCACATCCTTATTGGCGATGAATCAATTAAGAATGAATTATAGTAATACATTCCACAAGGCATCTGCTCTTTGTAAGCTGAAATTATTTTTCAATTCATCATCCTCAACAAGCATTGCGAAGTGTGGATGGATTTTAGTTTTAAAATTTTCGTGATTAAATTTTCATTTAAATGTTTAGAATTTGATAGATATTAGATTTTAAAATTTTAATAGGCATTGAGAATTGACTCCTTCGGTTTAGATTTAAATTCAACATGACAGGCATCGGGGAGATTTTGCAATCACTTTAAAATATTTGTATTTCCATTAGGGTTCATGACTATTTTGAAAGGCAAAGTCCCCTCCAGTTGAGATTTTTTATCAACACAACTATTATCGAGGTGATTTTGCAATCACTTTAAAAAATTTGTATTTCTATAAGGGTTCATAAGTATTTTAAAGGGCAGGGTCCCCTCTGGTTGAGCTTTTTTATAAACACGACCATCATCAAGGTTATTTTGCAATCACTTTAAAATATTTGCATTTCCATTAGGGTTCATGGGTATTTTAAAAGGTAGGGTCACCTCCTGTTGAGATTTTATATCAATACGGCTATCATCAAGGCATTAGAACACTTTTAAATGTTATTTTGTATTTTCATGGAAATTTGGGAAGCATTTGAAAAATATGGGATACCCTCCAATTGAGATTCACTTTCAACACGGCCATCATCGGAGTGTTTGAGCACTTTTAGCAAATCTACAAAGCATTCTCAGATCTTGTATTTAGGAGCTTGATGTAAAGATGGAACAAATGTGGAATATATTTTAGCTTATTTGCATAACGAATTTAACACATTAATTAATTCTTATATGTATATGTATAATTTATGTTACATTTTTGCACTGGCCTGAACTGTTTGTATTTACCTATGCATAATACATTTGCCTCCTAATCGATATGCTGACATAATATATTCATACTTGCATTTCATTCACGGTTCTTACATAATGTATTTTACAAATCAAACCTTCCTCAGGAGGCTCATAAATATATTTCATATAAATTAACAATTTAAATTTTCAAGATCATGATAGTGAGCAATCATTTCGAAGAAAAATACCCTAGTGATTGATGGGTTATATGTTTCTCAACAATGCATTCACACATTATATTTTAATGCCTTATTTGCTCGTGACTTGTAATATTGGTCACCTCTCATACTCGCTTTAACTCGCAACATCTTGCTACAAAATTTTCACTTCCCTTGTATGTTTGCTCCTACACGAGACTCAACCCGTCACAATCTTCTCATGGTCCCTTAGCTTCACATTGATTTCGTTGTCATACTTTTCCTCATAGACTGCTTTACATCATATCCCGAATCTTATCTGAATATATGTCATAACTTTTATTCTACTTCTCTAATGATCAGCCTCCAATCATGTGCACAATATTGATACATATGAACTATTTACACTCCTGTCATATAATTGCTTCTTAATGTTTGTCTAGCCATGACAGTCTTTTGTTGACCACAATCATTATAACACTTATGATATGTTTAAACATTTGGAATATTCTAATCTTTATATTCCAAATAAAAGATATATTCATAAATGTTTAATATGTGGTGAAAGAAGGTTAGTTTACTTATTCATATCATTGTTTATATTCCAAATGATGAAGAGTTAGACATTTCATTAAAATCATCGAGTTGGCAACATTACTTAAAATGTTAGTTATATAATATAGGAATATTATTTTTAAAATATTCTAATATTTGGAATCTCTCAAATTTTATAATAATTTTATTGAATTAGTTGCCATGATTATTAACATTTTTTAATTAGAAAAATGATTTTTTTTTATTTAGATTTAAATCCAAAATAGTTTGGTTTTAATATCATCACTATTATGGTACTTTGCAAAGGACGAGTATTTTGATCCAACATTAGAAATAATAAATTATTTTGTTCATCTTCCTTTTTTTGTTCAAAAATTCTTTTTTTTATTTAATTATGTGAATATCATATGTCCTTCAAAATTTTGGCAATCTCCTGACATCCCACTTTTATTCTACTTCTCTAATGATCAGCCTCCAATCATGTGCACAATATTGATACATATGAACTATTTACACTCCTGTCATATAATTGCTTCTTAATGTTTGTCTAGCCATGACAGTCTTTTGTTGACCACAATCATTATAACTCTTATGATATGTTTAAACATTTGGAATATTCTAATCTTTATATTCCAAATAAAAGATATATTCATAAATGTTTAATATGTGGTGAAAGAAGGTTAGTTTACTTATTCGTATCATTGTTTATATTCCAAATGATGAAGAGTTAGACATTTCATTAAAATCATCGAGTTGGCAACATTACTTAAAATGTTAGTTATATAATATAGGAATATTATTTTTAAAATATTCTAATATTTGGAATCTCTCAAATTTTATATTAATTTTATTGAATTAGTTGCCATGATTATTAACATTTTTTAATTAGAAAAATGAATTTTTTTTTATTTAGATTTAAATCCAAAATAGTTTGATTTTAATATCATCACGATTATGGTACTTTGCAAAGGACGAGTATCTTGATCCAACATTAGAAATAATAAATTATTTTGTTCATCTTCCTTTTTTTGTTCAAAAATTCTTTTTTTTAGTTAATTATGTGAATATCATATGTCCTTCAAAATTTTGGCAATCTCCTGACATCCCACCCCCTATGTAGGTGTCTTTAGGTACTTGCCTTTCAATCTTTCCAACCGAATCAAAGATACGACGACGCGAGTTCTTCGTGTAATTAATTATT
The DNA here is from genome assembly GCA_016618105.1 of Dendrobium huoshanense. Lineage (NCBI taxonomy): Eukaryota > Viridiplantae > Streptophyta > Magnoliopsida > Asparagales > Orchidaceae > Dendrobium > Dendrobium huoshanense. The sequence goes on from CM028358.1 coordinate 18,101,604, forward strand.
TGTAGTTGGATCAAAGATATGATGGCACAAGTCTTCTTTAGTTTTCCTGTCCATATCAAAGATACAGCGATGAGTCTTCAACGCCTATTACTTAAGCAAGCAAGACAAAAAAAAAATTTATAAATTTTATTTTAGTGCAGAAAAAAGTGACACTGACGGTGACGGATCAATCAAGTCTAATGAGGCGTCATGTCTGGTGGTTGGTTCTGTCGAGAGAGAGCTTGGGACGTGCAGCTGAGGAAGACGAGTTGCAGGTGGTGATTGGGATCAGACCGCAGGAAAAATAGGTGAATCGAATGGAATAATATAAGAGGGAGGTCTTTCATGCATGAGAAAGCAAGGTCTTCCTATGTGCAGTAGTGTAAAACCCGAAAATAACCTTAATAGGTCGTCGCACGCTTTTCAAAGCGCCGCGACGATGTTTAAGTAAAATTTTCAAGGTTAACGGAAATAATTTTAGAAAATCCTACGCGAAATTTTGATCATTTTGATATAAATAACCCTTACCTAATTTAGCCTATTTTAGGAGTTAAAATTTAACGAAGTTTCATAATGACGATTTTACCCTTAGTCATTTAAAAGCCTAAATTTAGTTAAGTAAGGGCAATTTGGTCTTTTAGCTTTCCCTATTCTCTCTAATATAGCAAACCGGCCCCCCTTCTCCATTTCACGCGAATCGACCGAGAGAAACGAAAGGGGCGGACGGTAGAGGCGACGGGCGGCTTCCGCGAGGGCGCTCTGGCGACATTTTTCCGGCGAGAAATTTAGGTCAAATCGAAGATGGCGACGAGGGAAACACTCCGGTATGATTATTTTCAAGCGAAATTTTCTAGATCTCTAGATATTTGAGAATGAAATTTCTAGGGTTTTATAGGATTTTGGTTTTCTTTCATATTTTCTTTACGAAAACTTTAAGGAAGGATTAGAAGATTATTTTAGCAATGAAAATGAAGGAATTTGAGGAATTTTAGGAAGATTTAGAAAGCAGGGTTTTTGACCTAAAACCTTAATTTTGTAAGACACCTTTATGAAAATGATTCCTAAGGGCTTAGGAAATGTTTTTAAAGAAAAATTTTAAGTTTTTAACGAAATTTTCATTTTCTTAATTTTTGTGATTATTTTAATCCGAAAATTATTAATTAATTATTAATATATGTTATGGATCAATTTTGGAACAATGATTTGATGAAATTGAAGGTTTATAGATTTTCGAAAATTAGGTATTTATTAAATCCGAAAATTCATATTAATTTAATTAAATATCCTTTAAATATCGTAAGGAATGGTTAAAGAGAAAATGCCGGGTTTAGCAATTAGACTTAGGAAAGTTGATTTCTATTGATGTGATACGTTTACTTTATAAACTTTTAGGTGGTGATCATTAAGGTGTGAAGTGAAAGACTTTGTCGAAGTGACGTACCGTATTTGTTTTGAGATAGGTGTTCAGAACCGATTAAATTTATAAGTGCTTCAAATTTCTTATTGCTAAATGTATTTCATATCTTTATATTTTTATTAATTAATGTTTTAAATTTAGTAATTTTGCAAGTTTATGTCTTTATTTATTTGCATTAACTGTTTAGCATATGAGCCATATGAAAAGACATTTGGGCATGAAATTATATGAATGCTTATGAAAGGAAATTTAATGAAATGAAAAGATTTAAAAGTAATGAAATTTTCATGTTGCATGTTGATCCGGAAGTGCCAATGGTAAAGGAGCTCGTTTGAGCATTGGTAATGGAGGCTCGCATGAGTCATGGTAATGATGGTTCTTATGAACCAATGGTAAAGGAAATGGCCACATTTTGACTGTGTACCTGATCAGTACGAATAAGGGCACTTCCGGGACGGGTGATACATATAGCACATTCATTTTGCACCTTGCATTGCATATGAAAAAGAATGAAATAAAAGAAATGTTTATAAAAAAGAAAAATGACATTATTTGATGACTTGCTTAATGAATTAGTTTCTAATTGAAAATGTTTTTTTTTAAATTCATGCATCTTATGAAATTAACTGTATTATGAATTACCTACTGAGCGTTAGCTCATTTCCTCGTTTTGGAAATATTTTTTTCAGGAGATAAGTAATGGCTGCACGACGACCTTACACTTATCGTCGTAGGGGACCTCAGGAGGAAGAAAGGTTCCATTTATTTTTATGTTTTAAGTCTAAGTTTGAGTTTGTATCCGAGTTTGAACAGTAAGTGGAGTTTATGTAATGATGTGTTAAAGTTTTATTGGTCTTGAGACAATTGAACTGTTTGGAACTATCTGAGTTTATTGTTGTTAGTGGCTCTTTCTTATATTGGATGATGATTATGTTGTCTAATTAAAGTTTTTTTTATTAGAACTGTTTAAGTTTTATTAGTATTTTCCGTACGACCTTTTGCTCCCGCCCCGTTAACTCGGGCTAGCCGGGTCGGGTCGTGACAGGTAGAGGGAGGCGAGAGAGGAGAACCGGCTCGACCGAGGGTCCTACATGTGGAGTCGGGTCAAGCGTGGGAGGCTTGGGCGGAATCGTGTGCGGCAGAGGGAAATGGGCTTGGTTGCGACTGAGGGAGATACAATGGAAGGAGTAGGGCTCAGTATCTTCCTTCTGCTTCTTGCGTCTGTGCGCGGCACAAAGAGATGAGACAGAGAGAGGGAGAGAGAGGGCGATTCCGAGTATGAAAGTCAAATGGAGAGCAAGAGAGTGGGCTAGGAGATTTTATGCATTGAGTGGGAGTTATGTGAGCGAACTGTTACATTTTTTGAGAGCAAACCGTCGAGGTGGGGCCGATTGGGCTGAGCGAACTGTTACATTGTTTGAGAGCAAACCGTCAAGGTGGGGCCGATTGGGCTGGTCAGTAGTCAACAAAAGCCTCCCAACAAATATAATATGCGCCCCATAGCAGATCACATTTATTGTAAACTAGTTGACCCCCTCTCTTTTAGGAAATGTGGCTTTTATAGATAGAAATTTCAGCACATCACTTAATAAATATAATATTGCTGCATTTACATTCCTTTATTATCATTGCAATTTTAATACTACTTTTCTCGCACTTTGCACGAGCTTGACATATTTCTTCTAATTTTGATTGCAAGCAGGTTTAAATGGTTCTCCCAACTTTACAGACAAAACAACCAGTGTGACTTCTACAACCTTTGGCTCTAACAAGAGACTTTGGCTAAAGCACACTTTTACTTTTTTGTATGATTTACTTCATACTTGCATAGCCATTTCTCTCACTTTCTTTTATAGTGATGCCTCTGTTACTTTAGACCGCTCTCAGAAGAACAAAATATCAGGTCTTTGGAAGGAATGGGACAAGACTATTGAAGCCACGAAGCATCTTTAAGTATAGGCTAAATCTATTGGTTTCTTTTTCCAAATTGGATCTCCTAGGAAATGGGATTCAGTCTCTTATAACTATTGATGTACCTTTTTTTTATATAGGTTTGTAAAATGACTCCAAACTTGTATACAATCTTTAATAAATAAAATTTAAGAATAACATTCATTCTCAAGTGTTACGAGATTTTTCTTTTTATTCCTCTTAGCAATTTGTGCTATTATTATGCTCATGATTTTAAGCATTTTTGGAGTCAACAGTTATGTTTCTTTAGCAGCTCTGCATATTTGCTAGCCTCATTGATGAATGTGAGGTATTTTATTTTATTGAGGGCTAAGCGTTGAAAACTGGCCTCTTTTAACTCGGCTGAGGGTAGTTTATTATATCAACAGAGGCTGCTAGTGATCTGATGCTTTATGTTAAATGGATGTACTGATTTGCCTTATCTAACTTGTCAGGTACCTGAATTGTCTTGTTCGACTTATCAAGATTTGAATATACTTTCGACCCGAGCATCCAACCTTACAGGTTTGATCAAGGTAGTTTGCCTGATTTATCTTCTCGACTCGTAAGGAGTAGAATATCTGCCCTAACTTCATGCTTTCACGAACTTGGTGAAGGATGCATACCCGTAACCCAACCAATAAAACTTTTGTTTGGTCAATGGAAGATGGTCACCAGTCCAGAGCTTTATGCATGATGGACTTTATTAACAGCAATATTCTCTTAGTTCAGTATGGGGCTTTGTAAAACTGCGGGATGACTTCTTCGATCTGGAGCTTTATGTTTTATCGGACATGTTGAAGAAGAGAAGCCCTTTCGGCCTTTACTTTATGCTTAATAGACTCGTTGTAGAGAATAACGACTCTAATTTGATAGAGATATTGATTGTGGATTCATGCCACGAGTTAAATGAGATTCAAATTCTCAACACTGTCTCAATCCATTTGTTAATTAAGAAAATCTCTTGAATCTTAACTGCTCTGACTTGTCAAATTTGATAAGTTCTGAACTTTTAATATTTGTCATCGAGCTTTGTTGGATAAATTTTTTCTATCCTGAAACATATTGCATATTTTGTGATCAAGCAAGGAATAAAAAATATGATATATTACCCCGAAGTATAAAAATATCATTTCCTTATGGACTCAATAACAAAATTTACAATTTTAGTTGAGATTCCCTCACTCAATACTTGGTTGAATGGGATTTATCTTATTTTGGAATTTATCTTAATTACATCTCAAGTATGTGGTGCTTGAGAAAAATTTTGATTAAACTAGTTGTTTTCTTTTTTTATAAAATTAACTAAATATTGGCTAAAGTTTTTATTTTAAAATCCATGAAATTCTTGTTTAAAGAATTTTGGTCTTTAGGAATTTCAAGGATGAGAGGATCAACTTTAAATCAAATTTTGAAATGAGGGCCAAAGAAGTGAAGTAGGAGCACTTGATTTTGAGAAATCTCAAAGATGCTCAGAGTATCATATGTTAGGCTTTACATTTTAGAATCCAATTTTATTTAAATTGATCATTTTGACAAAAAAGAATTATATTAATGCTTACTTTTAACAATTAGAGCAGTGTATCAAATATTACACAAAAAACCCTCCTTTGTCAAGAACAAACGCATAGCTTCTCCATTAACAGCTGTAACACATAACTACAGTAAGATTTTATACATGCAACCCTGTCATTGAAAACAATTTGGCCGAAGTTGGTCTATAACTATAAACTCCCCCAATAATTTAGACCTTGAAGAAGAGGATGGTAATAAAATTCAAGGAATCCAAATGCTAAAAGATTTCAAAATTCCTCATTTGAAAAATATTACTGCCTTCTATCCAACTCTATTGATATTCAGGAAAGAGAGTTTAGTAATGTAATTATTCTCTCTAAATACGCTTATACATACCAATCAATTGTTTCTATAACATTAAAACCTCCATGTCAGCAGTAAATGTGACCTGAAGGACATTAAAAGTAGCCACAAATTAATTTTTGAAAATGATTAAAACCTTGCAACATGCTGATGAAAGTGTCCGTTGAACGGAAAATTATTGCATCCGGTCACCGGACGCAGAGATAGGTCCGGATATTAATAAAATATTATTTTAAATTAAGCGCGTCAAAAGTGCAAGTAAAGCGCAAGTCAAAGCGCAGTCAAAAGCGCAGGTAAAGCGCAACTAAAGCGCAACTAAAGTGCAACTAAAGCGCAAGTCAAAAACGAAAGTGACGTGGCAAATTTTTATTGGATGTCCGAACCTATTTTCCATGTCCGGTGACTGGATGCAATATTTTGCCCCATTGAATAGGTTGAATAAGCACAAGCATAATTATGGAAAGTGGAGGTATCTAGCCTGGAAATAAGAAGTAATATATCTTACGGGTAATAAACCCGCTTTCAAAGCCTCCTCACGCAGCTTCCTGGCCACTATTTTTTTCTTTCTATCTGGTATTTTGCCTAGAAACAAGAGACTCGAGAACTACTAAACAGCTTAAAGCAACAGTTATGCCTGAAAACGAGCATCTATAGAAAGAACTATCACTCTAACACATAATTTCCTCATGCGATTATAAGCAAGTGAGAGTATATATACTCACATAATTTATCTAAAGAATATTACGGTATCAAACTTAAAATTTTAAGTAAAGCAAACACCTCTTATACAAAAAGAGAAAAATAGCAATCCGGTAATATTTTGCCAATACAAACTAAACCGATTTCATAAAATTCATCATTTAGCATAATTTTCTGCAGGTAAATATATTTATAAAGGTTTGCTCATTTTATGTGTGATGAAGAAGTACCTTTTTTGCTGGAACTGAGCAATGAAAGGCGGCTTTGGCGACCTAGTTCAATGATCTCTTTGAAATCATACAATAGAATGTCCTTCGTATATTCGCTGTTGAGAAATAATTTGTCACCCCAAAGTAAAACTAGAAACCTTATGTTCGCCCTTGCGATCAAAGATTCAGCGAGCCTGTTAAAAAACTCTGGATTGTCGACAACAAGTGCAATGCTGTTCCAAGCAAAATTATCCAGCCATTAAAAAGTAAAGGTAAAAAAATAACATTTCGAACATGATTCAACAATAAATCTAGTACAAAACCACTCAGTTTTTAACACAAAGTGGAACTACAAGAGACAAAATGATAAATATGTGGATTCCTGAAATCTATAATATTCCAGCTGAAATGAAGGCCATAGCCCGTAGGTTGCAGCCTTCCCTGCATGCACCTGCTTGTCCGCCAGCTGCCTAACAGCTGCTGACTGCCAACCTGCACCTTCAGCCTTCAATCCTCCAGACTTCACACATGCCGTCCGCCGGTACTCAATCAGCATGCAGCTTTACATCTACAACCCGCTACCTCCATCATAACGCCACAGCCAGTTTCAATTCCTGCTGTTCGCTGCCACTATTTCCAAAAGTGATAAATTTAAAGTATTGCATTCATCAACTACTTTATTTTAATTGATTAGATTTACTTTACTCTTTTTAACCCTTCTTCATAGGGCCTTTTATGGCTGTATTTTTAGGTTTGGTTTCTGTTTTATTTAAGCCTGCAAATTGGGCTAATAATACTATAAATGTAGCACCTCTTCTGTCCATTGGAATAAGAAAAATATAATATTCTTTTCCTATGTTTTACAGCATGGTATAGAGCCATACTTCCTCTACTTCTATCTTTTATAATCATCTACCTTGCACATCCATTAAGATTTCTAATTCTTCCTCAAACTTTCTCTAAAGTGTTCTGTTTAAACCATAATGATGATTAAACACAAAATGCCCTAGGAAAGAAGCAACTCTTCTGATGTTGCCTCTTGCCATGAATCAAGATCTCATTGAAACACTAATATCCAAGAAACATTCTCCTAGTCGTCAATTATCCAGCCAAAGTAAAATCCTCTTCACCAAAAACCAACATCAATGTGCTTGTTCAAAAAGATATGAACGTGAATATCTTCAACGACCACAATCTCAATCCACAATCTTAAAGCCTTTGATCATATGATGGTGGATGCCTCATTATTTCAAACTTAAAGAATTATTTGTTAGAATTATCGATGGGTCAGAATCACAAATAATTGGCATTGGTTCATAACCCAGTTATCGTGGTTCCTAGGCTTGCCTGCAATTTACTATCAATCAGCAAAATTATAAAAAAATATGAATTGTACTCCTAACTTTCTTCATACTCATTGTGAATTTCGAAACAAGAACTTGAGAAGGACAACCGGCAAGGGATGAAAAAGATTAGCCTCTACCTCGTAAATCATAAAAGGAATCCTGAAAGGCAATAGGAAATTCTCAGTATTTATCTTCCTCTAATGAAAGCACAACGATGTTTTCGCACTGCCAACTTGACCATCCAAATGTCATGCACCTACAAAATTGTTTCTTTTTCTTTTCATCAACACAAATTCCGGTGTTTCAATGTAAAAATTGTCAATTATCTGAACAGACTCGAACTTCCTACACTGGCCATCCTTATAAAGCATCCCAACATTTTACAGCTATCCATATCAACATCTAGGGCCCATCTATAGTACTAGGCAGTTTATATACTTTTTTGCACCACATTGAAATCATTTGAAATTTTTGAATGAAAAACAAGTCCAAAATCAATTCCATTCCAAAAAGTTCACTCATTTATTTAAAATCAATTCAAAATTCAAGTTCAAGTCCTCAAAAGCAATAATGAAAAAAATATATATTTTCATTTTATTCTTGGAAAATCTCTTCCAACAAAGGATTATTTGTCAAGCTTTTCATATCTATGCTCTTGTAACATCCCGAACAAAAGCTGTCGTTTTCATCCTCTAGAGTCGTGCACAAGAAGGTTCATCGTGATTGTCAACCGACTTATTGTGTTGGTACCAATGTCTAAAGTTGTGAGGAAGATGAAGGATCATTCCATCGATTGGTATCCCAATCCCAGCCTCTCCGCGCTTCTTTTTTTCTTGACAATGATAGTTTTAACAAATTAGGTTCGGGGTTAAATTTTCAGAAAGAATTAATTTTAGATAAGACACTACCAAGAGATTTCACCCTCATTTTACAAGGACTTTATGATTTGAACTTGACTTTATGATTTGAACTTGATTTCCCATTGACGCAAGCCCCTATGGTTATTTACCCCTCTTAATAATAAGAAAGGACTTTCAATTAAGGTTAGTCATTAAATAGGTACTAAATACCAAGCGTATAGTAAAAGTAGCTTTTCGGGTTTAAAAATTAGATTTGAGGATTTTTAGGAGTTCAAAATTTATCACCATACACTAAAATCAAGTGATGGGGGAATGATGATGGGCCGATCAAGATCCTATAATTCCGTCATCTCAATCTTTCAAGGTCCCTAGTCTACTTAGTCAGAGAAGGTAGTTGACCCAACCTGACCAAAGGATCATTGTCAGCAGTCATGGGTTGCGTCGTCTAAGGGTACCTTGTAGACATTAAGTGAATATTTTTCTAAATGACATAAATTTAAGTCGACCTTAACTAACAGATGGCATTATGCCCTATCAAATGCACATTATGATTCATTACTCAATGGGTTTTTAGTCATTAGAGAACATACGGACTTTGATCATGATCGTAATATAGTGGTGTCATTTTACAACAAAACCACCCAGTTAGAGGAACTTTTATTTGGTCCGGTCACAGGACGTAGGTCTACGTTCGGCCGCCAGTAGAATCGTGCCACGCGTTCTCACTATTTACCGCGCGCCCCAACAACCCGACCTGGAAAGGACCCAGGATGGCTCGGTATTTCTCGATTTTGCTAGGTATTGCTCGATATTGCTAGGTATTGGTCGATTTTATTCGGCAATAACCAATACTGAGGAAATACCAAGCAATACCGAGCAAATACCGAGTAATATCGAGCAATACCGAGTTGTACCGAGTTTTTCTAGAAAAACTCGGTACAACTCGGTATTGCTCGGTATTGGTCTTCACAGTGCGATATTTCTCGTTATTGCCAAGCAATACCTAGCAATACCGAGCAATACCAAGCAAATACCAAGTAATACCTCGCAATACACGAACATAGCATTCCGGGTTCCGGTTCCGGTCAAGTCGTCGGGCCGAGCAGTAAAGAGTAAGAGCACGTGGCAACATGTTATTGGCGTCCGAACGTAGCTCTACGTTCGGTCAAAGGACGTAATAATTGTTGGCATGTGCCACGTCCCCGTTAGCGATGAATCAAATTAGAATGAATTCTAGTGATACATTTAACAAGACTAGCTCTTTGAAATTTATCTTAAATTTAATATCCTTAACAAACGTTCGCAGATAATGGATGAATTTTTGCTTTAAGTTTGTTGTGATAATTCATTTTAAGAATTTAAAAATTTTAGTAGGATTTAAATTTAGGTTTCTTTTGAATGAATGACTAAAGAATTTTGACAACATTTTAAAAATTAAATAGCTCCCTCCGCTTAAAATGTTTTTCAACATAGCCATCATAGGGGTGTTTTAGCACTTTTAACAAATCCGTGAAAAATTCTCAGATCTCGTATTTAGGAGTTTAACGTAAAGATCGAAACACATATGAAACTTTGCATAATGTATTTTATACTTCGATAACACTTACATAATGTATTTTGCATTCTCATTACATTTATATAATGCATTTAACATTATATTTTACATTATATTTACATAATGTATTTTGTATTCTTATTACATTTGCATAATGAGAGGTTAGATGGAGAAGTATAGAGAGAATAAGGAGGATCAACATATGATTTTTATTGATTTAGAGAAAGCATATGATAAAGTTCTAAGAGAAGTGCTATGGAGAGTTCTACATAAGAAAGGGGTTAATAACGCTTATATTGAAGTCATTAATGATATGTATGCAGGAGGTGTTACTTGTGTTCAAACACAAGGTGGTTTGACCAAATTTTTTTCTTATTTCAGTTGGATTACATCAAGCATCAACCTTAAGTCCATATCTTTTTGTTTTATTCATGGATGCTCTCATTAGACATTTGCAAGAGGTTATACCCTGGTGCATGCTTTTTGCTGATGATATTATTCTTGTTGATAAGACTAGAGAGCGAGTTGAAGGTAAACTTGAATTATGGAGGTCAACCTTAGAGCATAAAATCTTTCGTTTGAGTAGATCTAAAACTGAATATTTGGAATGTAATTTTAGTAATAATAGATCTAGTTGAGAGATTGTAACTTTGGGCGATCAAGTCATTAATAAGAGCACACGTTTTAGATATATTGGGTCTATTGTTCAGAGTAATGATGAAATAGATTGAGATATTATTAGTAGAATTCAAGTTAGATGGTTGAAGTGGAGGAATGCATCAATCTTGTTATGTGATAGAAAAGTCCCTCTCAAACTTAAGGTAAAATTCTATAAGATGGTAGTGAGACCTGCAATGTTTTATGGTACAGAATGTTGGCCATTAAAAGAGAAGCAAAATATTAAGTTAAGTGTTGCAAAGATGAGGATGCTCAGGTGGATGAGTGGCTTTACTCTTAAAGACAGGATATGAAATTAGCATATACATAAAAAGGTTGGAGTAACTCTAGTAGAAGATAAGATTAGAGAGAGTCGCCTTAGATGGTTTGGTCACATAAAACGGCGGCCTTCCGATGACCCAATTAGAAAAGTAGATGCATTAGATTTGACTTATATTAAGAAAGATAGATATAGACCTAAAAAGACTTGGTTAGAAAATATTAGAAATGACATTTCTTTATTAGATTTAGAAGAGAATTTGACCCTTAATAGGATACAATGGAGAAAAAAGTTTCAAGTAGCCGACCCCGCATTTGGAATAAAGGCTTGTTGTTGTTATATTACATTTGCATAATGTACTTTACAATCTCAACAAATTTTGTACAATCTATTTTGCATTTTCATTATATTTGTACAATGTATATGCATTTGTTCGTTTTTCTTGTATAAATAAACTTTGAACATTATTCTTGCATAATACATTAGCATTTGCAAATGAATTTACATTTTAAGCACTATATTTGCATAACACATTTATCCTTGCATAATACATCTTGCTCATTGTTCTTATACAATGCATTTTACACATAATTATTATATAATGCATTTACACTTGTAACACACACATATGATATATCTTATTATTGTAATATGTTGATTGTTAAGTTTAAATTTAAATTTGTTTGATGATGTGCATAATTCACATGTACGATTAGGGGTGTCAATTTCGGGTCACGGGTCGGGTTCCGGTCGAACCCGGAAATGGCACGGCACTAATCGGGTCAACCCTAACCCGACCCGTTTTTACAAACGGGTCGATTTACCAGACCCGAACTCGACCCGCTTCGGGTTCGGGTCAACCCGACCCGCTGATACGGCAAGGCCGGGATCAGCTTCAGCACGGCAGCAGTGTCCGGCGGCAGCGGGCAGCGGTGTCCAGCGGCCACGACGTCCGGCGTCCAGCGGCATCGACATCCGGAGGCAGCAGCGTCCCGGGCAGCGGTCACGCGAAGCGGGCAGCGGTCACGAGATGCGCGCAGCCGTCAGGACAGTCAGTGACTCAGTCTGTCACCGCGTCACGGATTGACGCGAACGAAGCGACCGCGGGCAGCCAGACCGCGGGCAGCGGTCACGCGGGGGGAAGCTGGACCGCGGGCAGCGGGGCAGCCGGTCACACGAGATTCGCCGATTCGGGCAGGGGCGAGAATTCGAATTTTTTTAAATTAAACGGGTTGGCAGGTTAACCCGGCAACCCGCCGGGTCAACCCGAACCCGACCTGTTTTTTAAATGGGTCAATTTCTGGAACCCGAACCCGACCCGTTTTGAAATCGGGTCGGGTTCAACCCGAATTTTCCGGGTCGGGTTTTCGTGTCGTGTCAAATATTGACACCCCTATATACGGTCACTGTCATTCATGATTTTAGAATGGCCTGAACAATTTTATTATTTCTTTGAGTGCAAAATATTAATGAACTATGGAAACTATTAATTCTCTAAAGATCTTAACATCAGCTTTGGTCCTTAGAATTAAGATATTATTTTTTTCTAGATTGGGAGGCTTGTCCCTACGAACAACATACATAACCTAATCTGCATGCATCATATGTCGAGCAAACTCCAAATTGAATCAAATTGTTTTGCCTTATTTCAAATCAAATGAAATGGTACATGATTTGTAAAATTAGCTTAATGGCAATTTCTCTTTTTTGTATGCCTCATGCCAGTGAGGCGAGGCATGCCTCAAGAAGGGCTTAATACAAGATGAGTAGGCCTCATAAAAAATGCTCGAGTGTAAGCCTTGAGATATTTTTACTGGAATTGCGCTGAGACGGACCTCAAGGCGAGCCTCATATTGCTCAATTTTAAATAATGGGTCCAATTATTGGATTCAGGTTGGTTCAAGTGAACTGGGTTGAGTGAGAGTTTGGATGTAAGAGTGAAGAGTTGGAGGTTTTAATTGTGCATTTGTTCGCTTAAGAAAAAAGGAGCTTCGGCATGAATCCCGCTTTTCAGACATAGAATTCCATTCTCCTTAAGGTAAATTGATTTTTAGTTTATCAAACTTTCTCCAATGATTGTATCATGATTTATTTAGATATGAGTCCTTACTTATTATAAGTGCAAGCCCTCCTTAGTTCTTATGAGCACAAGCCCTCAGAGTTAATTATTCCTCCTACTTTGTAGGAGAGAACTCTCGATTAAAGACGAATTACTTTAGCGTAGCTTAGGAAGTCATTTGTAGGGGATGGAAGTAAACCCGATCAAGATCCTATTGTTCTATCGTCCCGACAATACCGTAAATTTCAATCTATCAACGCTAACAAATCATTGATTATAATATCCAGGGAATCTGATTAGCAGTCATAGATTGTCTACTTTTAGGGATCCCGGGTCAACTTAGGTGATTGAATGTAGGTTTTGATTTTGTTATAATTTAAATTTGGGGCTTATGGCTCCTTTTAGGAGTTGCCCATAAATTTTTAGTTTGGGGCTTATGGCATCATTTAGGAGTTGCCCAGTAATTTGGTTTAGTTTGGGGCTTACGGCTTCGTTTAAGAGTTGTCCAGTAGTTTGATTTAGTTTGGGCTTTACTCCCTTTAAGAGTTACTCAGTAGTTTGGTTTAGTTCGGGACTTATGGCTCCGCTTAGAAGTTGTCCGATAATTTGGCCCATGTTGGGGCTTACAACTCCACTTAAGAGAGTCTCATATGTTAGATTTAGATCGGGGTATATAGCTCCACTTAGCAGTTGTCCGTTAGTTTAGTTTAAAACATGACTTATTGTTTACCTTAGAAATAGCCTATAGCTTAAGTTTGGGATAGGTCTTACTGCTTCCATTGGATGTGGCATGTAGTTTTAGTTTTGGAAGATTGGGCAGCGACTACTTAGTTTGTGCTTCTTTATTGCCTCAGCACTAGTGTTTTTATTTCAGTACTTTATTTTCTTGCTTTAACAGTGTTCCTTTTGATTCAGCATTACTGTTGAAGTTCAGTACTTATGTTTATAGCACTGCAGTTTTGTTACAGCACTCAATTGGTTCTTATTTATTTGCTTGTAGTTCCAAGTATTAGAACTAATACTGGCGGGAGCTTACTTGGAGTTGTCTTAATGTTTGTTTTCAATTGTGATGTAGGTAAGGGGGGGTCAAAACAATTTGGTTTTGACTTCACTAGCTCATTAATATTTTGAGCTAAAAGTTAGTTCATTATGAACTATTTTTAGTTCATTTATTTAACTAAAAAAATTAGCTCATTATTTCTTGGACTTATCTTTTCTCCTCCCCCCCCCCTTTTTTTCTTCTCATTACTCTATGCAGGGTGATTTTCGTGCTCTGTCCCTTGGGTTTTCGAGAATGGCTGTTGTTGTTGATTTTCCCTGTGCTAGAAAGAATTTTGTGCTCTGTCCCTTGGGTTTCCGTGGTTGGCTGCTGGTTTCCTGTGCTGGGAAGAATTCCCGTGCCTTCCCCCTTGGTTCATGCGGTTGGCTCCTCGGTTCCCTGCTTGGTTCCTGTGCTGGGTTGTTTTCCCGTGGCTGCTGGGGGCTTTTCCCGTGGCTTTGGTGCTCTGTTTCCTGTGTAGTTTTGGGGACTGCTATGTGGTGACTGTTGGCTTATCATTTCCCTGATTTAATTTAGAATGTGAAGAGTTTTTGGGGCTATTTGGTTTCTCCTCTCATGCCTATATATAGAAGATGTTTTTGGATGATTGAGAGGGGTGAAAATGTTATTTTTAGAGTAAGAAAACCTGAGCTTTATTTTTCTAGACATCAATTTGGTATCAGAGCAAGTTAGGAAGTCCTAAATTTATGAGTCGGTTTGTCAAGTAAAATCTTGGTGAGTCGTAGTAGTTATTGTATGAGTGTTGTTGTGTGAGTCTTGTGAGTCTTGCTTTGTTGAGTCTTTTTTTTTAGAAAAATGGAAAAAGGACAAAAAGATGGATTCAGTCAAGGAAGAAAGCAAGCAAGAAGATTCTGAAGTTCAAAGTCCAATGAATAGATGGATTACGTCAGATTCAACAAATCCCCTGCAATATGAGTTATACAAACTACAGTCATGGATGCAGTTGTGTACAGAGTGGTACATGAAGAAGAAACAACTGTTGCAAGCTCAGTTTATGCAAGAACGAGAAGAAATTTTAAAAAGGTATGAAGAAAAAATTCAAGAATTGGATGTACCGTCTTCGCCTCCTCGGAAGAAAGCAAAAGGCAACTCATCGGGAGATGAGTTTTTAAAGTAGGGGAGTCAGATGTAGGCGAGGGGGGGGGGGGGTCAAAACAAGATGAAAATTTGGTTTTGACTTCTCTAGCTCATTAATATTTTGAGCTAAAAGTTAACTCATTATAAGTTATTTTTAGTTCATTTATTTAACTAAAAAAATTAGCTCATTATTTCTTGGGCTTGTATTTTCTCCTCCCCCCCCCCCCCCCTTTTTTCTTCTCATTACTCTATGCTGGGTGATTTTTGTGCTCTGTCCCTTGGGTTTCCGAGAATGGCTATTGATTTTCCCTGTGCTGGAAAGAATTCTGTGCTCTGTCCCTTGGGTTTCCGTGGTTGGCTGCTGGTTTCCTGTGCTGGGAAGAATTCTAGTGCCTTCCCCCTTGGTTCCTGCAGCTGGCTCCTCGGTTCCCTGCTTGGTTCCTGTGCTGGGGGCTTTTCCCGTGGCTTTAGTGTTCTGTTTCCTGTGCAGTTTTGGGGACTGCTGTGTAGTGACTGTTGGCTTATCATTTCCCTCATTTAATTTAGAATGTGAAGAGTTTTTGGGGCTGTTTGGTTTCTCCTCTCATGCCTATATATAGAAAATGTTTTTGGATGATTGAGAGGGGTGAAAATGTTATTTTTGGAGTAAGAAAACCTGAGGGTTTTTTGGAAAAGCTTGAGAGCTTTGTCCAACTTCCCTCTTTCCTTCCCTCTTTGAGAAAGCTTGCGAGCTTGTCTCCATTTCTTCTCGGATTCTCATCTCTTCGTCTATCTGTAAGTTTACACCCCACTTGTATCCTTCTTCTAATGGAATGAAGCATCATTAGGTTTGTCTTTAATTTGTGTTTGTAAGCGTCAAAGTTCGTAACTCATTTTATTTTATAAAGTGGAGTTTGTGTTTTGTTTGAAAATCATATTTTGTCTAAATTTGAGTATTTTTTGTAATCTTGTAGTTCCTAGAAAGAGTTGTTTTTGTGATAAAAAATTTGGGGCCTTTCCCAAATTTTTGATTGCATCAAGTTGAGTGTGAGTCTGTTAAAGTTTGAGTTTGTGTTTGTTTTGGGTTTTAGTCAATTGGATTGTTGTACAGGGGTTGATTTTGGTGCAAACATCTGTTTATGTTTTCTTTTATATTATTATGTTTCCAATTAAATAATTAGTTAATTAATTAATTTTAAATATATTTTAATTCATTGCATAACCAATTTATTGATGGAAAAACATTTTTATTGCATTTTTTATTTATTAATTAGTTAATTAATTAATTAAAATTTTTATTATTGAGTTCTAACTTTATTTAAATTAATCGATTAATTCATCAATTAGAATTTTAATTCACTAATTAGCCAATTAACTTTTTAACAATTAGAATTTTAATTGATTAGTTAATTAATTTATAAATCAATATTTTAATTAATTGATTAATTAGTATTTCAATTGATTAATTATTTATTTATTTATTTATTTTTATTAACTAATAAATTAATTAATTAAAATTCTTTTGTTCTCCAATAACTCTAACAAATTCGACATCCTCCCAGCGTCCCCTCCCTATAAGGGAAGAATTGAAGGGCTTTTGCCCTTTCAAGTCCACACGAATGGATTAAAATTTGACGACCGAGGGCCTTGAGACAACAATTGGTCCCGATATAGATCTTTCAGTCATCCAGCTGAGGCACCTATTAAGAAAATTTGGCAATTTTACATTTCCTTGAAAATTCAACAGCCTCTCTATGCCTCCTCCCTCGAGGAGAGAATGGGAGAGAACTTGCCCTTTCAAATCCGTCCGACCGGATAGAATTTGATGGTCGAGGGTTTCAGAATAACAAATCAATCTTGGAATCAATTTGTGATTGGGAGGCTTAAGTTTATTTCTATTCTATATACATACAAATATATTTACAACTATTTCCCTCCAATTCACACGCTTACTCATGATTTCAAAAAATAGAGAAGCAGGAGTGGAATTGAGAAGGTTCAGACGGTGTAGGAAGGTTTGTTCATGTGTGAGAGGAATGGGATTACACGGCTGGGAGGCATGATTTATTCGTGTGTCGGTGGGCTGTGTGAGGCATGAGTCACGATCGAAGCCGAGGGGGGTACGTGTGCAAGGCTGGTCATGGTCGTGGCATGGTCCCTAGAGTCGGATGGTTGGTCTGCTCGCACGATTTCGCATGGGGGTCACAGATAGAGGCGTAGGCAAAAGTCAGGTTGGTGTCGCGGTTTGGTCACAGGCGAGTGCCACAGTTCGGTGGCAGGCGGGTGCCGCAATTTGGTCGCAGGTGGAAGGTGACGTTAGTTTGTATCGTGGTTCAATGGTAGGAGGACGAGGAAGATCAATTAGGAGTCGCAATTGCTAGAAGCTGCTAGCATGTAGATGTTCAGGGGGAAGGATGATTGCACATAAGAGATGGACGAGAGGCGAGGGCCGAAGTCGAACAAGGCAGATGGGAATTCAAACTGCAAGTGAGTAACCTCTTCTTTTCATTTCTTAGTTATTTTATGCGAACTTGAACAAGCGGTTGCTTCAGAAATGTGGAGATAACGTACTGTTCAATTTTAATTTTTTTCATTTTTTTTTAATTTTTTTATTCCAACAGCTTCACCGACAAGGAGATGGTTGTAGTGGTTGTGCGCAAGCAGGTCTGTAAAATCAGGAGCAAAAGTAGTGGTTTTGATTTGCAGTAGAGGGAGTCGAAGGAGAAGACGGTTGAATGGAAAATGATGAGGTGAGGTGTTGGGTTGGATGTGTGTAGATTGAGGTTTTCGTTCAGAAATGTGGAAAAGAGATAGTAACTTCAAGTGGGAGATGGGTTGTGTTGTTTGGGTTGGCAGTTCCGTAGAGCAAGGGACTGCAAAGGGTCGTCAGCAAGTGGGTATGTAAAGACCGTTTTGCTCCCAGGTTCGTCCGGACGACGTTCGATCGTCTGGGACGATCTGTACAGGTTATGCAGGAAAACAGTGCTGGCTGTATGGTTCGTCTGGACGAAAATAGGATCGTCTGGACGAAATTCTTACCGAGAGCAGATCGTACGGGACGATAATTAATTTCGTCTGGACGAAAATCGTCCAGAGCCCAGTCGTACGTGACGGTAATTAATTGTCTGGACGAAATTCGTCCAGAGAATAAATCGTCCGGGACGAAGTTGCGATCGTCCAGTACGATCAGTCTAGATATATATAGAAATGAGATATTTTTGGAAGAGAGAGAACGTCCAGGAGAGAGAATAACTAAGGAAAAGAGAATTTTTGAACGACTCCGGTCTGTTTTCGTCCGTTGTGACAGTTAGAGAAGTTGACCGGCTCGAGGTATGGCACATTCCGCCTTTCTCAATTTTCAGAAACAAAATTTTTGACGCGTTTTCTGTTCCGAATTTTGTTTCCGTTAGCGAATTTCTGGTATTATTTTCTTCTGACAAAGGTTTTACCGCGTAACTTTTGGTATGTCTCTGAGATGATAATATGCACGTTTTGAGTATTTTCTGGAAGATTTTTACCAGATATTTTGGATTCTGCGGTGTTTTAATTGAACTGTAAATTATCAGGATGTTGAAAAATATTTGATCAATACAATGAAAGTCTTATAATGTTGTTGTGAATGTTCTGTGGTAATTTGGTAAATTTCTGGATCTGTGAATTTTGTGTAAATTCTGTATACTGTCGTTATGCCGCAGAATTTTCGTATGATTTCTGAATTTCTGAAATGAGATGATTTGAATGTTTGATGTGTTTGTGCTATCAGAAGGGAGTTATAAGGGGCCGGAATCCTATGTGATTCCGTTGTCAGGGTCAGAGAATTCTGAAATCTGAAATGAGCTCTGAAATCTGAAAATGTTCTGGAACCTCTGATATCTGTTCTGTTCTGGTGCTATAAGCACAACGGGAGACATAAGGGGCCAGAATCCATTGAGATTCTGTCTGTGTCATGGAAGGGAGACATAAGGGGCCAGAATCCGTCGAGATTCTGTTTGTGTCAGGGACATCTGCGGTGTTTTAATTGAACTGTAAATTATCAGGATGTTGAAAAATGTTTGATCAATACAATGAAAGTCTTATAATATTGTTGTGAATGTTCTGTGGTAATTTGATAAATTTTTGGATCTGTAAATTTTGTGTAAATTCCGTATATTGTCGTTATGCCGCTGAATTTTCGTACGATTTCTGAATTTCTGAAATGAGATGATTTGAATGTTTGATGTGTTTGTGCTATCAGAAGGGAGTTATAAGAGGCCGGAATCCTATGTGATTATGTTGTCTGGGTCAGGGAATTCTGAAATCTGAAATGAGCTCTGAAATCTGAAAATGTTTTGGAACCTCTGATATCTGTTCTGTTCTGGTGCTATAAGCACAACGGGAGACATAAGAGGCCAGAATCCGTTGAGATTTTGTCTGTGTCAGGGAAGGGAGACATAAGGGGCCAGAATCCGTCGAGATTCTGTTTGTGTCAGGGACATCTGAAATCTGATATCTGAATCTGCTCTGTGAATTATTTGATTTCTTATTTCTGTACGATTCTGATTATTCTGTACGATTCTGTCTACTCTGAAAGCTTTATGATCTCTGTTCTGAATTCTGATTCGACATGACTTCAGTTTTCTATATCCGTAAGCTAATTTCTGATTGAGCTATTATCTGTTCTGTCTGTTATACGATTTCTGTATGATTGTTCGAATTCTGTACGGATACTTTTCTGATATGATTTCTGATGTGAGTTTCTGATGATTTGGATTGGTGATTGATGTCTTGCTGAGCTGTTAGCTCATCCTTGCTTTCTACGTGGATTTCAGGTTCTGGGAAAGGGAAGGAGGTCTTGGACTAGACGTTCTGAGTCTGATTTGTGATTAAGTACTTGATACTTTTGATTTTTGTACAGTCATAGCTTTTCTCTTCTGTTCTGTTCTTTCTGTCTGAAGCCATGCACTATATCTGTATATGATTATTTTGATGAATGAAAAGATAGATGATCTGCGTTGTATTTGGATGTTTATAGTAGCTCTGTGTTTTTCTATCTGTATTATATTTGGAAGAAAGTTCTGAAGCAAATTTCAAAGCCAGATCTTGGATTGTTGGCTCCGTCGCGGCCCGATGCGAACGGGATCCGTCCCGGTTGGGTTGGGTCGTGACAAGGTACGTGTGGGCTTGGTGTATTCGTACAGAGAGGAGGATGAGGCTACTGGTTTGGCATGTGGAGGGATCGAAAGTGGAAGAGGGGGTTGGGTCGCATGCGAGGTATCGAACAAAGGCTGAGTCGCATGGATGAGGAACACGGGAGAGAGGGAGGTTCAAACTCGGGGACTTGCGTGCATGAGTTTGATTGAAGCCACGGTGCACAAAGAGAATGGGAAATAGAAGAATGGAGGCTAGTTCAGGCTGCTGAGTGAATTATTAGGTCAAGTAACCTGATGTAGCTCTATGTCCGGTAGCCAATAATATGTCGCCACGTGCTCTTACTCTTTACTGCGCGGCCCGCCGACCCGACTCGGACCGGAATCCGGGATTACTATGTTCGCGTATTACTCGGTTTTTGCTCGGTATTGCTAGGTATTGTTTGGCAATAACGAGAAATACCGCTCTGTGAAGACTAATACCGAGCACTACCGAGTAATACCTAAAAGAACTCGGTATTGCTCGGTATTGCTCGGTTTTGCTAGGTACTGGTCTTCACAGAATGGTATTTTTCGATTTTGTCGAGCAAAATCGACCAATACCTAGCAATACTGAGCAAGATCGAGCAATACGCAAACTCCCGGGTCCGTTCTGGGTCGGGTTGTCGGGCCGCACGGTAAATAGTGAGAACACGTTGCGCTTGTTTACTGCTCACCGAATGTAGAGCTACGTCAGGTTACCAGACCAAATAAAATTTCGATGTAGAGAGAGCAAGATAGTGTTTCACTATCTGAGAGTTCCGACCCTGGAGTAACTCGTATGAGAAGTGTTTGGCTAGGGACTTGAGTGCGTGAGTGTCATGAGTGTCGTGAGTGGGTTAGTGGTTTAGTGGGTAATTTATGTTTGGTTTATTTTTTTTTATTATTATTATTTACTTATTATTATTATTATTATTTAGTTAAAACTGTAAAGTTAAGATTTGCATATATCTGTCGTTACATGCACAAAAAAATTTCATTTTTTAGATAAAAAAAAACTCTAGTCAATATAGGTGTTGAATATAGTTGTTTCAGTTGTCCTGAGCATGGCAGCATTGTCAATTTTGCAAGCAAATGTCATTCGGACAAATTTTGAATTTTGGTTGACACATTTCAGATAGGTTTGGTACGACATCACTTTGTTCGCTCTTCGTTTCGTCTTACTTGAATTGATGCACCGGAATAATTATTGAGGCCAACATTTCTTTTTCTATTTTAATGAATGGTCATATTGAATTTATTAATAATGAGCATGATTATTTAGCATATGTACTATAGACAAAACAAATAAAATTAAGTGGCATGGCTGAAATATAAACTGCCTATAGCACCATTAATTGAAAGGATCCAAGCAGAATTGGTTATTAAAATTCACCAGCTACCTGTCTGAATGGTTGTAAATTTTCACTAGCTCGTCATTAGATGCCCTTGTCCCTCTAACAACATTAATAGCACCAGTGGCCATGGTACCTGAAACGTATCAACATTACATGATGCAAGGCATGACCTTTTTATTATTAGACACTAATCATTCTTCTAATTCAAAGCATATTGCTTTCCTATGCTTCAAATTTATAACAATGTAATGTAAAAAGATCATACAACTTCTGAAAAAGTTTCACCGTATGCCTGTTCTTAAGAGGTAATAGAGTCTGACTGTCAACAAAAAGCAAGGCATCAACCATAGTTGAGTGTTGAAATGAGTGTACATTTCCAAAAAAGATTAGCTCAGTTCACGGAGCAAGGACCAATATTTGGATGCAAAGATAGGATTACCAATAAAATGTTTGGATTTCTGTTGCCATGCTGTGCACATGCACCCAATTGGTGGCATCAAAATGATTGAAACAGAGAAAAAAGTTTTGGAGCACAGGTTCTTGTGTTATACCACAAACTGAAATCATGTACTGGCATATAGCTACACTCAAAACATTCATCACATGTTTGCTATGAACCACTAGCAAAAAAAATAGTGAAGTTGATAATTTCAAGATATAAAGCAAGCAGATATAAAATCATGTTGAAGGTAACATAATCAGGAAGAACCTTGATCTGCAACAAGCCACCTGCATGAATTGTCAGCAAATAGGGCAATCTTTTCTTCTGGAAGAAGACCAACAACTCTCAAGCCTTCAGAAAAATCCAAAATATCCTCCTCAAGCTGCAAAAGAGAAGGAAAAAAAATACTACAAAGAGAATAATGTTATAAATGTGCTGCAAAGAGAATAATGTTATAAATGTGCTGCACCCTATGAAAGAGCAATGCTTAAGATTACTGATCAAGCATGCAATGCTATTAGATAATCTAGTTTTGATCCAAATCTGGTAAAACCATGATTTTATTATTAAACTTTTAATGGAACATGCATAAAAAAAATCCATGACAAACATTGTTGTGGAAATATAACATGGTTTCATATAGGGGATTCAGCGGAAGCAAGGACTTATAGTGCAGAGGACATATCACACCCCATTCTAACCTAGAAATTTTTTGCTTCCTATGCTAGAGATTGAGTATCTCACCTTATCCTCTGAGTTAACAGGATAGATTAGATCCCTTAGAATACCTCAACTTCTTTTCTGTTTAAAAACAACCTAAATAAATCATAATTTTTTGCAAATAATAAACAGCTCCTCATTTAGAAATCCAATTTACAAAAAATTTCAAAAAAATAAGTTTTACCTCAATTAAATTACTCATTCAAATTTCTTACTCCTACAACATGAATCGAACACAATAAGACTTCTGTATATATTTCCTCTTCTTTCTTTTTTTTCTTCCATTTATCCTCCTCTTTCTCTACTCCTACTTTCTTCTTCATCTTTTCCTTCTATTTTTCTCGCTACAATAATTTCATTATTGTACGTTCGCTAAATTACCCGATCCTGCGGCTTTCTCATGCTCACTTCCACCTTTTTCAACTTGCGACCCCTTCTTCCTTCACCTAGCAGTGAGATTTTGGAGTGGAAATGGGCTTGCGCAACTTGAGATATATTTAAGTTATAAGAAATTAATCAAACTTAATTTACTTTGAGTTCAGCCGCCTTAATCCAAACCTTTTATTTCCATTTATTAATATTGAATGCGGTATTTCATGTTAGCTACAGTAGATTAATTGATGCACAGTAAAATTAAATAGAAACATTAGGGAAATATAGTTATATGCATAAATTGATTTGTGTTGATTATTTCTATATGCTCCTATAAATCAAAATGATCGAAATGAAGTGTAGAAAGAAATAAAAATGATTTCACTGAATTTTGATATGCGCGAAAAAAGGGTTATAATTTTGGGGGAAGATTTAGGCATACCATTTCGAAAATTTTTGGGTATTAAAATTATCCCTTTCATATTGAAATTTCATCCTCAAAATTTATTTCCCTAATGGTACATCAAACAAATGAGGAAATTTATGTCCAATTTCTTCTTCTTTCTACCAAGTTGCCACTTTTTTTTTGTCTATATTTTCATTTTACTTTGACATATGGGATTTGAATATTTTTGAGCTTTTTAAGCTCATAATTTAATCTTCTCTCCAGTTCCGTTCCTCAAAATAAATTAGATCTTTTAGTATATCAACTTCATCATGCGATATTCACTGATTAACATCTGCGACCCATTTCCGTAGCATTGACACATGGAAAACATCATGAATATAAGACATATCCGCTAGCAATGCAAGCCTATTAGCAACCTTACCAATCTTATCAATAATATCAAAGGGTCTTATACATCTGGGACTCAATTTACTCCCTTGACCAAATCTAGCTATCCCTCACATAGATTTAACTTTCAAAAATATAAAATCACCAACTTCAAATTATGTTGCTTTGTGCTTGGATTCATAATATTTATGTTGATGATTATGATCAGCTTTCAATCTGTCTATGAATACCCAGACAAAATCATCACACTGTATCATAATGATAGTCATCAATCCAAATTTCTCTCTATGTTGAGCTTGTCACCATCTTTTTGCCTCATCTTCCAGCATAAAAGTAGCTAGCACCACATTTCTATTATCTGGACAAATCATACCATTCAAAATTTTTTTTCAATCTTCAATAACCAATCTTCAGCTATTGTTGGATTTCTTGCACCTTTGAATGCTAGGGGCTTAAAGGTATGTAATAGCCTCAGATGTTGATCCACCTTACTTCCAAATTCAGACATTGGATTGACATCTTTAGGATAATGTTATAAAAATTAATATGATTGGAGATAGAATTATAGCTTTAAAGATTGTTGTTTATGTTAAGATTGTTAATATCATAAATGTTTATGCTCATCAAATAGGTTTGGATATAAGTTCTAAATTAAATTTTTGGAATGAGTTAGAAGAATTAATACAAAAGATACCTCTTGAAGAAAGAGTTTTTATTGGAGGAGATTTAAATGAACATATTGGTAAAGAAGTTAATGATTTTTAAAATATTCATGGTGGTCATGGGTTTGGAACAACAAATGAATGTGGCAAGACAATATAAAATTTTTGTTTAGCTTATGATTTTTTAATTGCTAATCTTATTTAAGAAAAGGAATGAGCATCTCATAAATTATAAAAATGGATATAGTACTATTTAGATTGGCTATTTTCTTATATAAAAATTAGATTGTTTAGATTGCAAAGATTGTAAAGTTACTCCGAGTGAAAATTTATGTACCCAACGTCGATTATTAGTTTTGGACTTTAAGATAAATTTGAAGAAAATAAAAAATAAAGTAAAATAATTTTCTAGAATTAGATGGAGACATTTAAAGAATATTAACAAAAATATTTTTTAGAGTAAGATTTTAGATCTTAAGATTTTGTCTGTGCATGAGGATGCTAATGTTATGTGAAAAAAAGTGGTTAGTAATATTAAGAATATTGCAAAAGATGTGCTTGGAGTATCAAAGGAAAAAGCTCCTAATAGTAAAAATAGTTGGTGGTGGAATGCAAATATGCAAGAAAAGATTAAAAATAAGAAGATTTGTTATAAAAATTGGTTTAATTTTAAAAATTCTGATAATTGGAAAAAATATAAAGAGGCTCATAAGGAATCTACGAACGCAATATGCGATGCTAAGTCCTTAGCTTTTAGATATTTATATAATAGATTAAATACTAAGGAGGGAGAAAGATATATGCATAAGTTAGCCAAACAAAGAGATATGAATAGTAAGAATTTAATTCAAGTGAAGTGTATTAAGGATGAAGATCAAAAAATACTTTTCTTAAAAGATGATATTCAACAAAGGTGGAAGACATATTTTGCTAAACTTTTTAATAAAGATTGTAAGAATAAGATTGACTGTAATGACATTAGCCCCCTAAATGAAAATAAAGATTTTTATTTTTATCGGCGTATTAGTAAAATTGAAGTTTGAGAGGCTTTAAAGAAAATCAAGGGTGGAAAAGTTGTTGGACCTGATGATATTCTAATAGAGGTGTGGAAATGCTTATGAGATGAAGGAATTTCTTGGCTTACTAAACTTTTTAATACTATTTTGAAGATTAAAAAGATGTCAGATGAGTGGAGAATGAGTGTGTTAATTCCTATTTTTAAGAATAAAGGTGATGCACAAGATTATGTGAATTATAAAGGAATTAAGTTAATGTGTCATACTTTAAAAGCATGGGAGTGAGTTATGGAGTATAGGTTGCGGCGTGATACTAATATTTCTCAAAATCAATTTGGATTCATGCTGGGTAGGTAGACTATGGAAGTCATACATTTATTAAGAGGTTTGATGGAGAAGTATAGAGAAAATAAGGAAGATTTACATATGATATTTATTGATTTAGAAAAAGCATATGATAAAGTTCCAAGAGAAGTGCTATGGAGAATTCTTGAAAAGAAATGAGTTAATAACGTTTATATTCAAATCATTAAAGATATGTATGCAAGAGCTATTACTTGTGTTCAAACACAAGGTGGTTTGACCAATTATTTACCTATTTCGGTTGGGTTACATCAAGGATCAGCCTTAAGCCAATATTTTTTTGCTTTAGTCATGAATGTTCTCACTAGACATTTGAAAGAGAATGTACCTTAGTGTATGTTTTTTTTTTATAATATTCTTCTTGTTGATAAGACTAGAGAGGGAGTTGAAGGTAAACTTGAATTATGGAGGTCAACCTTAGAGTCTAAAGGTTTTCGTTTGAATAGATCTAAAATGGAATATATGAAGTGTAATTTTAGTAGTAATAGACATAGTGAGGGGATTGTGACTTTGGGCGATCAAGTCATTAATAAGAGTACACATTTTAGATATCTTGAATCTATTGTTCAGAGTGATGGTGAAATAGATGGGGATATTATCAACAGAATTCAAGTTGGATGGTTAAAGTGGAGGAATGCATCGGACTTGTTGTGTGATAGAAAAGTACCCCTCAAACTTAAGGGAAAATTCTGTAAGATGGTGGTGAGGCCCGCAATGCTTTATGCTGTCGAATGTTAGCCATTAAAAGAGAAGCATAATACTAAGTTAAGTGTGGCAGAGATGAGAATGCTCAGGTGGATGAGTGGCTTTACCCTAGAGATGGGATACGAAATGAGCATATACGTGTAACGGTTGGAGTAGCTCCAATAAAATATAAGATTAGAGAGAGTCGCCTTAGATGGTTTGGTCACATAAAACGGCGGCCTCCCGATGACCCGGTTAGGATATTAAAGGTGTTAGATTTGACTTATGTTAAGAAAGGTAGAGGCAGACCTAAAAAGACTTGGTTAGAAAATATTAGGAATGACCTTTCTTTATTATATTTAAACAAGAATTTGACTTCTAATAGGACAATGGAAAAAAAGTATTCATTTAGCCGACCCCGTGTAGTGGGATAAAGGTTTGATGTTGTTAACTTCCTATGAATCATAATATTTATTAATTCCATTAATTTTCCTGTAAAGGAACCTATTGATGCGGACATCCAACTGCCCATGCCTTTCCGAGGAGCTAATGATCGACGGCCATGATCGTCCTATGTTATCTTAAATTTTTATTTGTAATTTTTATTTTAATTATTCATTTTCCATTTTTACCCTTACTTAAGGGTCTAATCTTATGTAAGCCTTAGGGGCATGATCGTCTTATATTAGTTTCTTTTATTTTTGATGCCTATATATAGAGGCCCTTACTAGTGTAATGGTATGATGGATTATTAAGATTTTTTTTTCTTTTCTTTTTTTGCACTCTTGTTCTTTGGGGAGAACTTTGGTGAGATCCCTATGGGAAGGAATCGTAATATCCACCAGGATGAGTCTGGGTGTAAAACCAAAAAACAACGTTCGTAAGTAGTCACACGCTTTTCGATGCGTCGCAACAAAACTTAAGTGAAATTTTCGACGTTAACAGAATTTAACCAAAATAATTTTATAAAATTCCTTGTGAAATTCAGATCAAATTGATGTATAGAACTTGTAGTTAATTTCAAGTATTTTGGAAGTTAAAAATGTTTGAAGTCTCTAAATACCTATAATACACTCACTTATCCCTTAAGCCAAATTTATTTAAGTGAGGGCAATTGAGTCATTTGCAAACTCCAATTCCTCTTAATAGACAAACCGAACCCTCTCTCCCTTATTTGATTATTTCGGCCAATCAAGAGAAACCGAGCGAACAACAACGGACGGCGGGCTCGGCGAGCTTCTCTCCGGCGTCTTTCTTCCGGCGAGAAAATTAGTCAAATCGAATAGGACGACGAGAGGAGCATTCATGTACGATTATTTTAAAGCGAATCTTACTAGATCTCAAGATATTTGAGAACGAAATTTTTAGGGTTTTATAGAATTTTGATTTTTTTTCGAAATTTCTTTACGAAATATTTAAGGAATGTTTAGAGGAACATTTTAACGGCAAAATTAAAGCAATTGGAAGAATTTTTGGAGATTTAAAAATTGGGGTTTTTGACCTAAAAATTTAATTTCGTAAGACACTTTTACAAAAATGATTCCTAAGTGTTTTGGAAATAATTTTAAGGAAGAATTTTAAGTTTTTAGTGAAAATTTCAGTTTCTTAATTTTTCTAATTTATTTAATCCGAAAACAAATTAGATAATTATTAAATATTATTTAGGAATAATTTTAGAATAGAGATTTGAGTGAAATTTAAGATTTAGGGATTTCTAAATTTTAGATTTAAATAATTCTGAAAATAGAAATTAATTTTGTTAATTATTGAAAATAATTACAATGTATGTTTAGTTCAATTGTAACTGTCTTTTAGGTGTGGATTAAGGTGAAGGCAAGTGGTTGACAGCGTCGTACAACGTTGTGATGTTTATTCGCTGCTTGCAATATAGGTGATTTGCATTTAAATTGAACTTATGAAATTTTATTTAAATAATTCCGCAATTTTGAAATGTTACAAATTTATGTTCTTGAATTCGTTATTATGACTTTAATTTTTCAATCTTTACTTATATTCATGATATGTTATTTAAAATGTTCACATTAAGTAAATGATTTAAGGCATAAGAGATGCAAGTTTTCTTTTAATTGATAACTTAGTGAAAATCATGTGAGACATTGATTAATTTTCAAACCCCTTTGATGAAAGTATTATATTAAAGTGCATGTGCATGTTAATCCGAAAGTGCCAAAAAGTAATGGTAAAGGAAGCTCGTAGAGCCAATGGTAAAGGAGGCTCATAGAGCCAATGGTAAAGGAAATGATCAAAATTTGACTGTGTACCTGATTGGTACAAAATCAAGCACTTCCGGGATAGGTGATTAACATATTATGACTTTGAAAGTTAAGCATTTTATGAAATGATTTAAGGAAAAGGAAATTTTATGAAAAAAGAAAAGAAAAGAATGTTATGGAATAAGAAAAATGCCTTAAGAATGATTATTGAAACTATTTTATAAATGTTAGTATCAATGTTTATACTGATCCTTTTTCTATTTCATGTTTAATGATATGTTAAGAAAAATATTTCATAAATTTAAGATAAATGTTTTTCACCTGCTGAGCGTTGGCTCATTCTTCGTTTGAAAATATTTTTCAGGAGATAAGTGATGGCTGCATGACGACCGTACACATATCGTCGTAGAGGACCTCAAGAGGAAAGGTTCTCTTTTATGTTTTCAGTTTGAGTTTGTACCTTTGTAAGAATAGTGATTTGGAGTTTATGTAATTGTGATTTAATATTTTAGTAGTTGTGTGTGAAGAACAGTTTGAAACATTTCAATTATGGTATTGATGTTATTAGTAGCTCTTTCATTTCTAGATGATGTTTATGTACTGATATTAAAGTTTTTAATGAAATTGTTTATGTTTATTTATGCTTTTCCATACGACCGTCTGCTCCAGCCCTGTTAACTCGGGCTAGCCGGGTCGAGTCGTGACACCGGGCTCGTGGCTTGAAGTCCCTTTAGCGAAGGGCAACGTATACCCGTCAGCCGCAGGAAGCATCCGGGCTCACGGTTTTTTCTTTGGTTTTGTTTCTTCTTATTTTTCCTAATCGCCACCTCCATCTTCTCTCCAATCCACCGGCTTCATCCCCTCCTCCACACAAACCTGCTGACCTCTTCCCCCTACTCCACCTAAAATCCAAATTGTTCCCCTCCACCTTAAACTGTCGGCTCCCACCAAGCATAGCCGCCGACCATGCCACCTAATCTTGCCCTTTCGTACACCCTAATTTTACTACTTTCCTAAAATACTATTACTTATTTAGGAAGATTTTGAATTCAAATTCAAATCATTTTAAATTTCAAATTCTTTCCCTTAATAACTCACTCCATCTTAGGAAACCACTTCAATCTATTCCAATATGAAATACATTCAGATTTAATTCAATTCCCCACATTTAATGAACATAGACACCCTCTCTCCTCCCCTTCTTTGACCGGCCCCCCTCCCCTCTTCCCTTAATTAATTCTTTTCACTAACGCTCCCCAATCAAATCCCAATCATTCCCCTAGCATAACCGGCCCCTCCCTCTCTTCCCAATTCAAATCTTCCCCATTAATTCCTAGCCCCATTAATGATCCTCAAATCAATCAATCAAAACCCAATTAATTCCTTCCCTTAAAGTTGAGATTATTTTCAAACTTTTGAATTTGTTTTCCTCCCTATTCAAGTTCAAATTTACTGGAATTAAATTCCTTCTTCCCCTCCTTCCTATTGTCGGCCACTTCCCTATCTCCTTTCCCTTAAACTAGTTGACCAAGCCCTTATTTCATCCCTCCCAACACCAATTCCTGTAGGTTTTTCACATTGCATGCCTGCTATCCTGCATACAAAAACTAATCCTTTTAATGTCCCAAGGGAGATTAAGTGTTGTCCTGAATTTCTCGTGGCTTTTCCTTGCTGTCTAGAATTCCTATAGGCAGATTTCTCTCTATTGTCCTCAAATTTCAGCAGGAATACTCGTTGTCCTGCTTACTAGACGGCTTTTCCCTTGCAGCCAAGATCCTTGCTGTCTAGTCCTCCGAAAAGGCATCACTTGCTGACCAAAAGCTCTGGTACATCAAATATTGTTGTTCGTTCTACATCACCTATATTCCAAGTTCCTATCCTAATCTGGTACCCTCCACTTAATATAATTAGTTTCATGTTTTTATTTATAACGCAACCATCCTTGATGTGGGGACCCATGCCTATTTAACACTGTCATTGTCAGGTCCCAAGTCCTGGATGATAAAAGTGGAGGGTTGCGTTAGATAGACGAAAATAAAGCATAGAATGAAATAAAAATGATTTTGCTGAATTTTGAGATGTGCAAAAACAAAGGTATAATTCTGAGAGAAAGTTTAATCTTATCATTTCGAAAAAATTAGGGTATTATAAGATACACGTCATTTAAGCTGTTAAATGGCAATTGAAACATAGATGACGTGTTTTCCTCGGTTAGCATCTGATTTCTCAAAATCTAAAACCCACAAAAATGCCTTTCAAAAAGGCGATAAAAATATTGGGATATTAGAAAGTTATTTTCGAACAATTTAGAAAAGAACATCAACCACTATTTTCTGAAAGATTGAGCAATACTTACAGAAATTAAAATAGGTTAACTGCTGTAAAGATATAACAGGAATCATGAGACTTTGGAGATCATTTGGGATCATTTTTTTTTTTTTTCTCTTTTTTAAAATATGTTTGGCTTATGTTTTTCAATTGTTTTTATTTTTATTTTCAAAAATAGAGTTATATTAAGAAAAGCAAATGTCATCACAATGCTAGACAAGTTTATAGAGTTATAAACTTTAGAATTTACCAAGGTTGCATTGCACAATTTAATAAATACAAGATGGGATCAATCAACCAATGAAACTTACTATATGATTTCAAAAAGGAAGCAGCATCTCCTTACCTGCCTGTAAGTTAGTTCTGTGGGAGGATCATGGTAGAGATCCACTACAGCTGTTCGATGCCCGTATTTTTCTGTTGCTGATTTCCAAATATCTGGAACAGCCCTCCACTCATTTGAGGACAAAGCGCTAGCATTAGACAATAATGCCGCATCCAACAGAGGTGAGCATTTCCTTCTCAATGCATGGCGCACCTACATTGCAAGTAAGAGCTGTTTACCACCAAAAACAAAACAAAAAGTTACGTTTACTAGCATAAAGCATTGTAGCCACATTGAGTAATTCAAAAAGCTCTCCATAAGGGATAGCCAAACCAAAGGTTGGCTACTCTAGGTTGGCTCAAACCAGACTAGACTAGTTGGGGGCTAATCTAAACACCTTTGGTCGGCTATGTCAAACTTCTCCAAAAACACAAGGCCAAATCACACAAGACTACATTCAAGGAAATTGAAGTGAACTCAAGAAGATAATGAGAGGCTACAAGTGACCAACAACAGGGCTTTCAACCACCCCCTCGACTTACAAATGCCATCAGGAAGTAGTTACAATTGTCCAATATGACCACAAGAGATTGCAACCTCTCTACTCCAATCCACATCAGTAAGTTGTTATCACACTTTTCACACCACAAGTGATTCAGAATGCTCTACATAAGGAATGGCCAAGCCAAAGATTGGCTGTTTTGGGTTGACTCAAATCTAACTAGACTAGTTGGGGGCTAACTTAAACATCATTAGTCCGCTATGTCAAATTTTTCCATACACACAAGGCCAAATCACACGAGACTAAATTCAAGGAAATTTAAGTGAAGTCAAGAAGATAATGAGAGGCTACAGGTTACCAACCAAGTTAAAAGATAAAAAGGCCGACTCATGCTTATCCAAGGAGGGCTAGCCACCTCTCCCTTTTTCAGAGGATAACTTAGACAAAGTCTATCTTGTGTAACCACTTCTAATGAGTTTAGATATTCCTCCTATAGTAAGAAGAAGATTATTGTACGCCTAAAATTCAAGCCAATTACAACACAATTGAGTTGCCTGACAAAGATATCACTTTTTCCCTTCTCTCATAGTTGAGGCTTCAGGAAACCGAAGAACCTTAAAATACATGGTGAAGTCAAGTGAACTCTTTACTTGAAGGTGAAGATTTATTCAATCTTCTTTCGACATTTTTATATCCATATCATCTCTTCTTATCTTCCTCTAATCAAACAACCTTAAGGATACATTGAGTGATGTAAAGTTGTTGTGTTGCGATTTATTCTATGAAATAAAAATATGCAACTTGCTCAATAAATATATTCTTGTGTTCATGAAATCTCATAGAGAGTGGGCAAATGTGTTTGTGGATTTTAGAAGTATATTTCAAACGCAAACAAAAAACTAACACCTAAAACCATTATCTTTCATTGTGATTGAGATTTATAAGCTATTTATGAAAAATAATATGGAATGAACTTGGCACAAAACTCTTATTTTCTATAGCCTATCACCCACAGACTAAAAATAGACTGGCAGTGTCAATGAAAGCTTGGAAAACTTGTTTAGGACTTAATAACTAATGGTCACTAGCTGGGAATTGGATATTGTTCTTGTTGCCGCAAAGTTTGCATAAGATAGTTGTAAAACCCGAAAATGCCGTCTAAGACCTCGCACGCTTTTCAAAGCGCCGTGACGAGTTTTAAGTGAAAATTTTGAAGTTGTCGGATTTCGACGGGAATAATTTTATAAAATAGAGCGCAAAATTCTGATCGTTTTGATGTATAGAACCCATATCAAATTTTAAGTATTTTGGGAGTTAAAATTTTCGGAAAATTCTAGATGACGATTTTGCCCTTGATGCCTATTGAATGGAGGGGAGTTTAAGTGAGGGCAATTAGGTCTTTTGGCCTATCCCTTTTCTCTCTATTAGGTAAACCGAAACCCCCCCCCTCATCTCCCCCATTCTATTCGTGCGGCCCGAACCAAACGCGAGAGAGGAAGGGAGAGGCGCGGGTAGGAGGCGGAACCGAGACTTCTAGGGGCGGTTTCCGGCGGCGATTTGCGAGGGAGATTGAAGGGAACTTGTGAGGAAGCCTAAGGTAAGTAGTTTGCTAGTGTTTCCTTTCCTCTTCCTTGAGTTTTCTCTAAAAGAATGAAATTAGGGTTTTAAGAAAACTTGAGTTTTCTTTAAGGTATCTTTGAGAAAAGTTTAGGGAAGGTTAAGAGGATGTTTCTAAACCCTAATGTGCATTTTTTCTTTCATCAAAATATGAGTTTTGGAAAATTAGGGTTTTGCTTAAAAGTTGTTTCTTTGGAAATGTCTTCACAAATGAGGTTCCTATTAACCTAAGAAAGCTTCTAATTGAAAAACATTGAATGAACGACGAAATTTTTGAGTTTATGGATTTAGGGTTTTTCCCCAAACATGATATTTTTGA
Organism: Dendrobium huoshanense; assembly: GCA_016618105.1. NCBI lineage: Eukaryota > Viridiplantae > Streptophyta > Magnoliopsida > Asparagales > Orchidaceae > Dendrobium > Dendrobium huoshanense. Next base: position 18,135,491 of record CM028358.1, read on the forward strand.
TCCCCACAGTTTTCGTAGGTTGTAGGGAGGATTTTAGAAGCAAATATATGAGTTTTGCATGAAAAACCATATTTTCTAATTTTTGATTTATTTAATTCCGAAAATTTAATTTATTTTAAGGATGTTTTGAAGGTAAGGAAGGGTGTTGTATGTTTAGAATCTAATGTGTTGGCCTAAATTTTTTAATGAGAAGAAAGGGGTTGAGAGATTTCATGAAAATGGGAAGGGTTTGTTTTGGAACTTAAACAAAACATAGAATTGTCATATTTATTTCTTTAGAGTTAAGGTCTAGTTTATTGCGTAGGAATTAGTCACTAATATTTTCTTTATTTATTTCTTTTAGATATAAACTGAGTGAAAGAAAAGGGATTGATTGGTCAAAGGAAAGGATTACAAGGATTGAGGTAGGTGGAATGGATTTTCTTTTAAATGTTAGACAACTTTTATTTCATTGAATTGCATAGAAATTGCCAAATTATTTATGCCCATTTGAACTCTTATGTCTTAACTTTTCTTTTGTAAGTTTATGGATACTTGAGGCAATTACAAATGTTTCCCTTATGAAATGCTCAACTTATGATTGGATTACATATTCATTTCCTACACATGCTCTACGTGATTTTCTCTACATTACATGCAATGTTCATACAAGCATAGCAAGCATACGCATCTTTGAGGAAACATACACTTGCATAGCTTATGGATAGTTCTATATTGAGCATCTTTATGATTATTTTAAATACTAAATGTATGTGCATGTTGACGCGGGAGTATCACATGGAAAAGGAGGCTCTTTGAGCCATGGAAATGGAGGCTCTTTGAGCCATGGAAAAGGAGGCTCTTTGAGCCATAGAAAAGGAGGCTCTTATGAGCCATGGAAAAGGATGGTTCCTATGAACCAATGGAAAAGGAAATGGCCAATTTATATGTACCTGATCAGTACAAGTGATACTCCTGAGATGGGTGATATAGTTATATGCATAATAAGCTATTATGAATGTTTCATACACATGTTACATGCAAATGAGATTATCCCTTGAGGTATGGTTTTAAAAAGAAAGAAAGGAAAAGGTTATGAAAGGAATATGCATTTGAAAGTTGAGGTAAAGGTATGCTTTCCTTTGAGCACAACTTGTTTTAGATTGATGAATCTTTAGCTAAAAATATTTTCCCAATGTATGTTAAAGTTTTCTTTCATTGCTTTTATGTTTAATTGAATTTCCATTCTCACCTATTGAGTGTAAGACTCACCCTCGTTGTGGGAATACTTTTCAGGAGGAGCTAGGAAGGAGTAGATGGCTAACCAACCACCGCGCGCCTACCGTCGTAGGGAGACGACGGGCGGCAGATTCTTGTGTTTTGGTGTTTTGTAGTGAAGGATTAGAAATAGAATGAGAAAAGAAAACGTTTTTACATGTGGATCCTTTTATATCTTTTGTAATCTTAAAGCTAAATACTTTTGATTGGTGATCCTTGAAAGAAAGAAAAGAAAAAGTTCATGTTCGGAATTTGTAGTGGCTCTTTCTTGATATTGATGCTTTACTTTGGAATTATATTAATTGTCACGAAATGTCCCTTTTAGTTTTCTTCATGTTCGATCTCTGTTCCCGCCTCGCACTTGCGAGCTAACCGGGCCGGGTCGTGACAAGAGTGGTATCAGAGCCAAGGATTTGATGATATTGATTTTCATGAAAGAGCCAATAGGATGATCTTATAGGTTAGGGTAGGTGTAAGGTGCTTGTGTTATTTAATGCTTAGATTGTTTTGTTAACTTATGTTTCAGGACTGAGGAACCTGAACCTGATGCCACTAATGGCAACACTGGAGAGGTTAGGAGGGTGTTGCCAACAGTAGTAGAGCCTCAAGGTAGTAGCATTAATGCTACCTTGGATTCTTTTACTCAAATGATGGCGGCTATGACACAATAATTAGGAATACTCAAACTCAAGTTGGAGGTAGTGGGGGCACTGTTATGGATAAGAACTTAAAATTATTCCAGGATATGAAGCCACCATCATTTGTGGAAGGTGGAGCTATAGAAGCAGAGGATTGGTTGATGAAAGTTGAGAAGATTTTGGAGGGAATGTTATGCCCTCAGGATAGAAGAGTCGCCTTAGCTGCATATGCTTTTAATGGGGAAGCAGAAAGATGGTGGAAAAGTCAGTTGGAAGGAACTTTTGGTGGGAGACCTAGCAACCAGATAACATGGGAGGAGTTTGTCAAAGTGTTTAGAGATTGGTATGTACCAGTGACTGTCAGGAGATCAATGCAAGACAAATTCAATAGACTGGTGCAGGGAGATAAAACCATTGCAGAGTATGAGGCTGAATTTACAAAGCTTTCTAGGTATGCCTCCCATCTGATCCCTAATGCAGAAAAGAAATGTCACCGCTTCCTTAGTGGCTTGAGGGATAGCATAAGACAGCCATTGGTTCCTTTGGGTATTGAAGATTACCCTACATTAGTTGATAGAGCACGAAAGATTGAGCTGGATTATCAAAGTACTCAGAGAATGAGAGACTTCCAGAAGAGGAAGAATGAAGATAGATCAAGGCCTGCCCAATCATTTCACTCTGGAAGGCCTAATTGGAAGAAGCCCAAGCTCAACACTTCAGAGAGTAGCACACCATCTGCTATGTGCAATAAGTGTGGAAGGGCTCATAGGGGAGAGTGCCTTTCTGGCACCAATACCTGTTTTTGGTGCCATCAACCAGGACATATGGCAAAGTCTTGCCCTACCTTGGGACAAAGGTCTACTCCAGAGGCCAGAACAGGTAGTGCTCCTCAGAGGATAGTTGGAAGGCCTAGGATGGTGGAGTCTACTGCATCAACTCCAAATCAAGGTCAAGCTCGTCCACCGGTTCAACCAAGAGTTTATGGAATGTCACAACATGAAGCAAAAGATTCTCCTGATGTTATCACAGGAACAATCTTTGTATGTAACAAGCCTGTTAAGGTGTTGTTTGATACGGGAGCATCGCATTCTTTCATTTCAGAGGAGTTTATTAAGTCTGTTGGTTTGTCTTCCTCATGTATGCTCAAACCCTTAACAGTTTTGATGCCCAATGGGAATCAGTTAGAAACCAACAAGGGGTGTCATGTGGAATTGGTTATTGGTGATAGAAATTTGAGAGCAGATCTTATGGTATTGCCTTTAACGGAATTTGATGTGATTCTAGGTATGGATTGGTTGTCTAGTCACTTTGTGACCATAGACTGTAGTAAGAAAGAACTTAAATTTTGTATGCCCGGGGAGAAAGAATTTAAATTCATAGGGAAGAGAGGCATAACTTCTATGATAATCTCTTCTTTAGTGGCATACAAATTGTTGAGGAAGGGTAATGAAGGTTTTCTAGCTTATGTTAAAGAGGAGAAGAAAGAAGAGAAGAGATTAGAAGAGATACCTGTTGTGCAAGAGTATCCAGAAGTGTTCGCAGATGATTTACCTGGAATGCCTCCAAGCAGGGAGATTGATTTTACCATTGAACTGGTTAGTGGAGAAAATCCTATTGCTAAAGCCCCTTATAGAATGGCCATAAAAGAGCTGAAGGAATTGAAAGAACAATTGGAAGAGTTGCTTAATAAAGGATTCATTAGACCAAGCACTTCTCCTTGGGGTGCTCCTGTGCTCTTTGTGAAGAAGAAGGATGGAAGTTTAAGGCTTTGTATAGACTACAGAGAATTGAACAAGTTGACTATAAAGAATAAATACCCTCTTCCGAGAATTGATGACTTGTTTGATCAATTGGAGGGTGCCTCTGTGTTTTCCAAGATAGACTTGAGATCAGGATATTATCAGCTCAAGGTCAGAGAAGAGGACATAGCAAAAACAGCATTCAACACTAGATAAGGGCATTTTGAGTTTACAGTGATGCCTTTTGGCTTAACAAATGCCCCTGCAGTGTTTATGGATCTCATGAATAGAATCTTTAAGGATTCTTTAGATCTATTCGTGATTGTATTCATAGATGACATACTTGTTTACTCCCCAGATGAAATGATCAATGCAAATCATTTGAGGTCAGTATTGTATACCTTAAAAGATAATGATTTGTATGCAAAGTTCTCTAAATGTGAGTTTTGGTTGAAAAGTGTGAACTTTTTGGGTCATGTGATTGGCAATGGAGCGATCTCTGTGGATCAGCATAAGGTACAAACTATAGCAGATTGGCCACGACCCACTACTGTGACGGAGATCAGGAGCTTTTTGGGTTTAGCTGGTTACTATAGAAGATTTGTTGAGGGGTTTTCTCGAATAGCTATGCCATTATTTAAGATTAACCCAAAAGGCAGTGAAATTTGTATGGACAGATCAATGTGAAGAGGCTTTTCAAAAATTGAAACAGTGTTTGATGACTGCTCCAGTGCTTACCATTCCTTCAGGGACGGATGGATTTCAGCTTTATAGTGATGCCTCTCACAAAGGGGTGGGTTGTGTTTTGATGCAGAACGGAAGGGTTGTTGCTTATGCTTCAAGGCAACTGAAGAACCATGAAAGAAACTATCCAACCCATGATCTGAAGTTAGCGGCAGTGGTCTTTGCTTTAAAGATATGGAGACATTACTTGTATGGGGTGAGGTGTGAAGTATTTACGGATCATCAAAGTTTGAAATACATCTTCACACAGAAAGAGTTGAATTTGAGGCAGAGGAGATGGTTGGAGCTTATCAAGGACTATGATTTGGATATCCAATATCATCCAGGCAAGGCAAATGTTGTAGCAGATGCCTTAAGTAGAAAGACTTCTTGTAGTGCCAGTTGGATGATTACACAACAGCAGGAGTTGGTAAGAGATCTAGAGAAGCTACAGATTTCAGTAGTTCAGCCCAATGATGCAGAGTTTGTTGATTTGAATCAGATGATCATTCAGTCAACATTGAAGGATAGGATAAGAGAAACTTTACCACAAGATGCAGAATTTAAGAAAGTCCTAAATTGGGTAAAGGTTGGTCATGTGGAGGAGTTTGAACTTGATGAGGATGAACTACTATGGTATAGAGGCAGAATTTGCATCCCAGATGTTGGAGATTTGAGGAAGGACATTCTTCAAGAAGCTCACTATTCAAGCTATACCATTCACCCAGGTAGTAACAAGATGTACCAAGATTTGAAGGAATATTTTTGGTGGCCAGGGATGAAAAGAAGTGTAGCAGAATTTGTGGCTAAGTGTACAGTTTGTCAGATGGTTAAGGTAGAACATCAAAAGCCAGGAGGTTTATTGCAGCCTTTACCTATACCAGAATGGAAGTGGGAAGACATAGCCATGAATTTTGTGGTTGGATTGCCTAGATCTTGAGCTGGTCATGATGCTATATGGGTGATCATTGATAGGTTGACCAAGTCAGCACACTTTTTACTTATCAAACAATCTGATGCTGTTGAGAAGTTTGCAGGTGTTTATGTTAATGAGATTGTTAGACTTCATGGTGTACCAAGATCGATAGTATCTGATAGAGATGGGAGATTTACCTCTAGATTGTGGAGGAAGGTTCAAGAGGCAATGGGCACTAGACTTGCTTTCAGTACAGCCTTTCACCCCCAAACAGATGGTCAATCAGAGAGGACTATTCAGACATTGAAGGATTTACTCAGATTATGTGTACTAGATTTTGGGGGCAAATGGGAGACACACATTCCATTGATTGAATTTGCCTATAACAATAGCTTCCAAGCAAGTATAGGTATGGCACCCTATGAAGCTTTGTATGGAAGGAGGTGTCGAACTCCTTTATATTGGGCTGAGGCAGGAGAAAGAAAGATCATTTGAGCTGATTTAGTAGATGATGCTACTGAAAAGATAAGACTGATTCGTGATAGACTGAAGGCTGTGCAAGATAGACAAAAGAAGTACTATGATGCCAAACATAGATTTGTTGAATTTGAGGTTGGAGAGTTTGTATTTCTCAAGGTGAGTCCCATGAAAGGTGTGAAGAGGTTTGGCAAAGTTGGAAAACTGAGTCCAAGGTATGTTGGCCCTTTTGAGATTTCAGAGAGAGTTGGCAGTGTGGCTTACAGATTGATTTTGCCATCTCACATGAGTGGAGTACATAATGTATTTCACATCTCTTCCTTGAGGAAATACATTTCAGATGAAGCCTTGAAGATAAGTACTGAAGCAATAGACATCCAACCAGATCTGACATTTGTAGAAGAACCTGAGAAGATCATAGATTATGATGTTAAGCAGCTTCGTAGTAGAGAGATTCCTTATGTTAAGGTTATGTGGAAGCATGGAACGGAGAAAGATGCTACATGGGAGAAGGAATCAGAGATGAGGGAGAGCTATCCTCACCTTTTTGACTAAGGTATGGTTTCTTAAGCTTGTTTTAAATTTCGAGGACGAAATTTTTATAAGGGAGGGAGAATTGTAAAACCCGAAAATGCCGTCTAAGACCTCGCACGCTTTTCAAAGCGCCGTGACGAGTTTTAAGTGAAAATTTTGAAGTTGTCGGATTTCGACGGGAATAATTTTAGAAAATAGAGCGCAAAATTCTGATCGTTTTGATGTATAGAACCCATATCAGATTTTAAGTATTTTGGGAGTTAAAATTTTCGGAAAATTCTAGATGACGATTTTGCCCTTGATGCCTATTGAATGGAGGGGAGTTTAAGTGAGGGCAATTAGGTCTTTTGGCCTATCCCTTTTCTCTCTATTAGGTAAACCGAAACCCCCCCCCCCCTCATCTCCCCCATTCTATTCGTGCGGCCCGAACCAAACGCGAGAGAGGAAGGGAGAGGCGCGGGTAGGAGGCGGAACCGAGACTTCTAGGGGCGGTTTCCGGCGGCGATTTTCGAGGGAGATTGAAGGGAACTTGTGAGGAAGCCTAAGGTAAGTAGTTTGCTAGTGTTTCCTTTCCTCTTCCTTGAGTTTTCTCTAAAAGAATGAAATTAGGGTTTTAAGAAAACTTGAGTTTTCTTTAAGGTATCTTTGAGAAAAGTTTAGGGAAGGTTAAGAGGATGTTTCTAAACCCTAATGTGCATTTTTTCTTTCATCAAAATATGAGTTTTGGAAAATTAGGGTTTTGCTTAAAAGTTGTTTCTTTGGAAATGTCTTCACAAATGAGGTTCCTATTAACCTAAGAAAGCTTCTAATTGAAAAACATTGAATGAACGACGAAATTTTTGAGTTTATGGATTTAGGGTTTTTCCCCAAACATGATATTTTTGATCCCCACAGTTTTCGTAGGTTGTAGGGAGGATTTTAGAAGCAAATATATGAGTTTTGCATGAAAAACCATATTTTCTAATTTTTGATTTATTTAATTCCGAAAATTTAATTTATTTTAAGGATGTTTTGAAGGTAAGGAAGGGTGTTGTATGTTTAGAATCTAATGTGTTGGCCTAAATTTTTTAATGAGAAGAAAGGGGTTGAGAGATTTCATGAAAATGGGAAGGGTTTGTTTTGGAACTTAAACAAAACATAGAATTGTCATATTTATTTCTTTAGAGTTAAGGTCTAGTTTATTGCGTAGGAATTAGTCACTAATGTTTTCTTTATTTATTTCTTTTAGATATAAACTGAGTGAAAGAAAAGGGATTGATTGGTCAAAGGAAATGATTACAAGGATTGAGGTAGGTGGAATGGATTTTCTTTTAAATGTTAGACAACTTTTATTTCATTGAATTGCATAGAAATTGCCAAATTATTTATGCCCATTTGAACTCTTATGTCTTAACTTTTCTTTTGTAAGTTTATGGATACTTGAGGCAATTACAAATGTTTCCCTTATGAAATGCTCAACTTATGATTTGATTACATATTCATTTCCTACACATGCTCTACATGATTTTCTCTACATTACATGCAATGTTCATACAAGCATAGCAAGCATACGCATCTTTGAGGAAACATACACTTGCATAGCTTATGGATAGTTCTACATTGAGCATCTTTATGATTATTTTAAATACTAAATGTATGTGCATGTTGACGCGGGAGTATCACATGGAAAAGGAGGCTCTTTGAGCCATGAAAATGGAGGCTCTTTGAGCCATGGAAAAGGAGGCTCTTTGAGCCATAGAAAAGGAGGCTCTTATGAGCCATGGAAAAGGATGGTTCCTATGAACCAATGGAAAAGGAAATGGCCAATTTATATGTACCTGATCAGTACAAGTGATACTCCTGAGACGGGTGATATAGTTATATGCATAATAAGCTATTATGAATGTTTCATACACATGTTACATGCAAATGAGATTATCCCTTGAGGCATGGTTTTAAAAAGAAAGAAAGGAAAAGGTTATGAAAGGAATATGCATTTGAAAGTTGAGGTAAAGGTATGCTTTCCTTTGAGCACAATTTGTTTTAGATTGATGAATCTTTAGCTAAAAATATTTTCCCAATGTATGTTAAAGTTTTCTTTCATTGCTTTTATGTTTAATTGAATTTCCATTCTCACCTATTGAGTGTAAGACTCACCCTCGTTGTGGGAATACTTTTCAGGAGTAGATGGCTAACCAACCACCGCGCGCCTACCGTCGTAGGGAGACGACGGGCGGCAGATTCTTGTGTTTTGGTGTTTTGTAGTGAAGGATTAGAAATAGAATGAGAAAAGAAAACGTTTTTACATGTGGATCCTTTTATATCTTTTGTAATCTTAAAGCTAAATACTTTTGATTGGTGATCCTTGAAAGAAAGAAAAGAAAAAGTTCATGTTCGGAATTTGTAGTGGCTCTTTCTTGATATTGATGCTTTACTTTGGAATTATATTAATTGTCACGAAATGTCCCTTTTAGTTTTCTTCATGTCCGATCTCTGTTCCCGCCTCGCACTTGCGAGCTAACCGGTCCGGGTCGTGACAATAGTCTTATTAACAGCAAAAAGTATGAGTCATTTTCATGTCATCGTATATGAACAAAGAGAGCTAATTGAACTACTTGACCAATCTTTTTCATTTTAGGATTAGTACATTTACATCATCATTCATACAAAATATGCATAACTTAGACCTAAAATTCTACAAAACTCGCATAGAATTATGATAAATACAAAGATGATGTTGATGCACATAAATAATAGATATAATTTAAGGAGAGAGACTTCATTTTATGTAAAGTTAGGGTTTAAAGATTCTCAATTGGAACACTAAAAAGCCTATATAGTTATAAGAAAGATAAATAATAGTACTTACAAAATAAATATTCCAATTGATGTTTGCATTTTTTTTTAATGCAAAATATGTCATATTTAACATTATATTATGGGCAAGTCTATGATATTATTATTCTCTATGCAAATAGCACTAGCGTGCCAGTTTAATGCCCCTTCGCAGACTCCTTTGTCATCTCGTCACTTGAGGTCTCAATATACAGAACAGATTTTAAAAAACTAAATCATCACTACATTAGATGGAGGAATTTAGAGATTCATAATTTGTTGAAAAGACCTTGCTTCGTTAGAGGATATCAATAGCCATGTGATAATCAAATGCAAAATCTAATAAAGCCCAAAGTCCATAAGTCAGACTAAAATTATTGTACCCATCCAATTATTAGATCAAACTTCACAATAATCTACTGTGGAGAGCGAGACCTTTGCACTAACCCAAAACCTATCAGCAGTTGACGCATAAAAAGCATTGGCTAATTATATAATTCTTTAATCATGGTAATTTAAAATTAAACCTTATAGTTTCTACAATGCATATCTCCTTGTAAAAAAATCAACAATTGTAAGGAAAAATGCTAAGAAAGCTTATGAAGTTTAAATTAATATAGAAATAATATATATACGATTTTTAAGCTCTATTTACTAGGGTTATGCATTTCCTAATATTTTGAAAAATTATTAAATATATTTACTAAATTTCAAAAATCATGATATTGCTATGGGATGTTCATGAACCCTCAAAGGCCCGTGATTCGAATATCATATTGTTTATAATTAATTAACTTCGTTTATGATTTTCTCAACTCTTAGGGTCAATGAAATGAATTACTTAATTACCAAAACTTCTAAAATTCATAATTAGGGTTCAAAATAATCCTAAAAATGCTAACTCAAAAGCTATAAGTTCACAAAAATTAGTAGGTTAAGCAAAAATTAACCTAAAATCCTCTCAATACCAAAAAGTGATAAACCCTTATTTTTTAAAGTCAAAATATTTTAGAAATTAGGTCCAATCTCCAATCATTTTCAATCTTCATAAGCCTTGTGTTTAGCATCTCCCAAGGCATTTCTACATTGCCTTATAACTATTTGAGCCCATTTGAAACCATCTTAACCTTTTAATAAGCCTTAGGGTCTCCTAGTTCAAATTTAGCCAAACCCAATTTGACCCCTATTCAATTTGGGTTCATTTTGTTTTGTGATTTCTTTAATAACTCTACAGGGAGTCCCTATGCCCCTCAATGATTCTAAGTCTTAGCTTCCTGTTACGCCGGCCCAGAAAGGGCCGGCTGGACCGGTCCGGGTCTACTCTAGACGGAGAAAGACCCAGGCGGAACCCCAGTAAGGGGGGCGGAAGCCTTGTGGAGCCCACCATGGGCTCAATGCAAGTTTAGGAGAGAAATTTTTTGAACTAGGGGCTGTTTAGGCAATTTGAATTATTCATTTGTCTTTAATTAGGAGTTTTGGAGGGATTTAGAGTTATCTTGAATTTGATTTATTTTGAGATCTAGGGTTTGGTGTTCTTGGGCTCTTGGCTTTGCCGGAGATCGTTGGAGAGTTGTTCTTCCTCTCGAATTGAAGAACAAAGTGTATCTTTGCTGTTTTCTTTGGTTTCTATTGAAATACAAGCATTTACTTGTGTTTTCTTCCCGATTTCCCTATTTCCTGCTGTATTTCTGCTGTTTTGTTGCTCTGGACAGCAGTTTGCTGTTGTAATTTTACTGGTTTGGGTTAGGATTACTTGAGAACTCAAGTATTTCCTATCAAATTGGTATCAGAGCATTGTTCTGGAACCAGCGGCGGCTGAAATCCTGAAATTTCAGCGGGTTTTTTGGCATTCGGAGGAAGAATTCTTGTGACTCGTAGAAAGAAAAATGGCCGAAAAGAAGATCGAAGTCCTAGAAGGCGAATTTGGCCAATTAAAATCAGATTTGGAAGAAAAATTCCTTGAAATCACCGCCAATAATGAAAGGTTGGATGGGAAGTTCACGGCCATGGAAGAGATGATGAAGAAATTACTTGAGATGAAGACTAATCCGACGGCGTCGGAAGCAAGAGAGACTATCGGCGACCATGGCGTAGGAGGAAATCCGAACCCGCTTCAGGGGAGGAGGAATCCGGCAGTAGAGATCCTTGAGGGAGAGGACAACATGCCGCCTCTAGAGCCACTTTCTAGAGAGGAGATGAGCATGGGAAATGATCGAAGAGGTGCTGATTTTGGCGGTAGAAGAGAGGAATTCCAGCGTCGAGGTGCTGAATTTCAGTGTCAAGGTGCGGAATTTGAAGGTAGGAGAGGGGAATACGACGAAAGTGCAAATTTTGGCGGAAGAAGAGAAGAATTTCAGCGTCAAGGTGCTATTTCAGCGTCGAGGTGCTGATGTTAAAAGGGGAAGAGGGGAATATGACGACGGATTCGGATACCACCGTCGGAGGGAGGACCGGGCCACTTGGGGAGCACTTCCTCTTCGAGGAATGGGAGGTTATGGAGGATACCGAGGGTACGGAGGAGATCCCAAGGTGAGGAAACTGAAGATGCCCATCTTTGAGGGCGAGGATGGCCATGGCTGGATCTACAAGGTGGAACGGTATTTTACAGTCAACGGGTTGACAGAGGAGGAGAAACTGACAGTGGCAAGACTATGTTTGGAAGGGAAGGCACTGGCATGGTACCAGTGGCGGGACATGAGACGACCCATTTGAAGCTGGAGGGAGTTCAAGGATTGTCTGCTAGAGCGTTTTCGAACCAGCAGGGGAGGAGACTTCTACGAGCAATTCTTTGCGCTGACACAGGAAGGGACAGTAGCAGAGTTCCGGGACCGGTTTGAGTACCTAGCTAGCAGGTTGGATCGTCTTTATGAGACCGTGCTTGAGGGGAACTTCATGAATGGACTCAAACCAGAAATCAGGGCAGCTATTAGAGTGATGAGACCACACGACCTGGGGGAGGCCATGGAGTTGGCACAGTTGGTCGAGGACTAGAAGCATCTGGAGAGGGGGGCTCGAGGCAGCAGCTCTGGGGGATCCTACAGGATGATGACCACTTTTTTAGCTCCCAAGGGAGCTGCACCGGGGGGTACACGAGAAGTACCAAAGGAGAGGACTGGAGGAGGAGGGCCTGGGGGAAATTATAAAAAGCTTACTGATAAGGAGATGCAGGAGAAGAGGGCCAAGGGATTGTGCTTTAGATGTGATGAGAAGTACATGCCGGGACATAGATGCAAGGACCGGACTCTTCAGGTGTAAAACCCGAAAATCCTATTTTAGGCATCGCACGCTTTTTAAAGCGCCGCGACGAAATTTTTAAGTGAAATTTTCAAGGTTATCGGATTGCAACGAAATTAATTTTAGAAAATCCTACGCGAAATTCTGATCGTTTTAGTATATAGAAGTTATGCCCAATTTTGCCTAATTTTGGAGTTATTAATTTTAGAAGTCCCTAAATGCCAACTTTACCCCTCATTTGTATTAAGGCCAAATCCATTTAAGTGAGGGTAGTATGGTAATTAGCAAACCCAAATTCTCTTATTAGGCATAACCGACCCCTCCTCCCTTCTCATTTCATGCAAACGAGCGGACCGAACGGAGAGAGGGAGCGGACGGACGGACGGGCGGCTTCCGCGAGGGTGACTCTGGCGACGATTTTCCGGCGAGAGCTTTAGGTCGAATCGAAGAGGACGACGAGAGGATTACTCCGGTATAATTCTTTTCAAACGAAACCTTTTAGATCTTTAGATATTTGAGATTGAAAAATCTAGGGTTTTTCCAAAACCTAGTTTTCTTTCAAGTTTTCTTTAAGGGATTGTTAGGTGACGATTAGCAAAGCGTTTCAATGATAAAAATGAAAGAATTTGAGAAATTTTGGAAGATTTAGAAACTAGGGTTTTTGACCTAAAACCTTAAGTTTGTAAGGCACCTTTATGAAAATGATTCCTAAGGGTTTAGGAAATGTTTTTAAAGAAAAATTTTAAGTTTTTATCGAAAATTTCATTTTCTTAATTTTTAGGATTATTTTAATCCGAAAATTATTATTATATTATTATAATATGTTAAGGATCAATTTAAAATAAATAATTGGATCAAATTGAGGATTTATGAATTTTCAAAATTTAGTTATTTATTAAATCCGAAAATCAACGTTTATTTAATTAATTATCCTTTAATTTTCATTAGGAATGGTTAAAGGGAAAATGCCGAGTTTAGCAATTTGACTTAGGAATTTGACTTATGATTGTGACACGTTTACTTTATAAATCTTTCTTAGGTAGTGACCATTAAAGGGTAAGGTGGAAGAATTGTATCAAGGCGTGCCACATTTGGTTTGAGGTAGGTATTCATACCCCTTTTAATTTTATAAGTGTTAGATTTTATTCATTATTTAGAATGCAATCTCATATGTTTATTTTACTGTCAATATTTTATATACTGTCAATGTTTTGATGTTCCTAATTTTAAGAATACCCAGTTCATGCTTTCATTTCATGCATTAATGTGAAAGACAATTAAGGTATATGAATAAATGAAATGATTATGAAAGAAAATGAAAAGAATTTAATGAAATAAAATTTCATATGCATGTTGATCCGGAACTACCAAACTAATGGTAATGGGGCTTTCTAAAGCCAAATGGTAATGGGGCTTGTATAAGCCAAATGGTAATGGGTTTCTGCGGAGCCAAATGGTAAAGGAAATGGCCAAAACTTTTGACTGCGTACCTGATCAGTACGAAAACTGGTACTTCCGGGACGGATGATACATTAGCATATTCATTTTTACATTTTGCATTGCATATGAAAGAGAAAAGAAATGAATGAAAGAAATCAATTGTTAAAAGAAAGAATGAAAGGAAAAATGAATAGTACATGTTATGACTCGCTCAATGAAATGAATTAGTTTTCAATTGTAAATGTTTTTAATATATGCATCTTATGAAATTAATTGTGATATGATTTACCTGCTGGGCTTTAGCTCATTCCTCGTTTTGGAAATCTTTTTCAGGAGAAAAGTAATGGCTGCACGACGACCTTACATGTATCGTCGTAGGGGACCTCAGGATGAAAGGTTCCATTTATTTTATGCTTTAAGTCTAAGGTTTGAGTTAGTATCTGAGTATGAACTGTATTGTAGAGTTTATGTAATGTTGACTCAAAGGTTTTTATTGGTGTTGAGATGATATGAACTGTTTGGGATTATCTGTATTTGATGTTGTTTTAGTGGCTCTTTCTTATTTATGGATGATATTTATGTACTGATGTTATTTATCTAATGAATTTGATTTATGTTTCTAATGCTCTTCCGTACGACCTTTTGCTCCCGCCCCGTTAACTCGGGCTAGCCGGGTCGGGTCGTGACAAGAGTGGTATCAGAGCAAAGGTTTAATACTGATCAATGAAAGAGCCTATAGGATAATTGATTGAGTCTTAGAATATATAGGAAGTGTAATTTTATGAATTATGCGCCTTATGATTGATGTGTTTTATCTCAGAAGTATGGATCCTGAGCAGAATGCCACTGATGGCATTAATATGGAGGAAGAGAGGGAGCTACCAAATGTAGCAGAACCTTAGAGAAACAATAGTATGGAGTCATTCAATCAGATGATGGAAGCAATGACTCAGATGATTAGGACTTCCCAAAATCAGGGAAGTGGCAGTGGAGGTGGAGGTCGGCCTATGGATAAGAGCTTGAAGTTGTTTCAGGATATGAAACCTCCACTGTTCTCAAGTGGTGGACCTATAGAAGCTGAAGACTGGCTAATGCGGATTGAGAAGATCCTGGAGGGCATGTTTTGCCCTGAGGAAAAGAGGGTGACATTGGCTGCTTATGCTTTTGATGGAGAGGCTGAGAGGTGGTGGAGGAGTCAATTAGAAGAAACCTTTGGAGGAAGACCAAGCAGCCAAGTTTCCTGGGAGGAGTTTGTAAAGGCATTCAGAGATTGGTATGTACCTGCGACCGCCAGGAGACAGATGCAGGATAAGTTCAACAGATTGATTCAGGGAGATCGATCTGTTTCTCAGTATGAGGCAGAGTTCACGATGTTATCCAGGTATGCACCTCACCTGATACCCAATGCTGAAGAGAAGTGCAACCGCTTTCTAAATGGGTTGAAGGACATGATAAGGCAGCCTCTTGTGCCTTTTGGAATTGAGGATTACCCTACTTTAGTGGAAAGAGCCAGAAGGATTGAGATGGACATGCTGGCAACTCAGAAGAGGAGGGATTTTCAGAAGAGAAAGATGGAAGGCAGGTCAAAGCCTTCCCAGATGACTCAGTCTTCTCAGTCATGAGCTTCTACTTGGAAGAAGCCCAGATCTAGTGGTTCTGACAGCAGTGCTTCAACTGCCTCTTTGTGCAGCAAGTGTGGGCGAGTGCATAAGGGAGAGTGCCTCTCAGGCACTAATACTTGTTATTGGTGCCATCAGCCTGGGCACATGGCGAAGTCCTGTCCTCTTTTGGGACAGAGATCTGCTTCAGAGGTGAGGTCAGGCAACAACACTCAGAGGACAGCTGGTAGACCAAGAGCTATGGAGTCTACTGCTTCTGTTCCTTCTCAAGGTCAGACTCGCCAGAATGTTCAACCTCGAGTCTATGGACTGTCCCAGCAAGAAGCTAAGGGATCTCCTGATGTGGTTACAGGTGCGTAATTTAATTTATTGCAATGAATTTTTTTTTTATGAAATTGAAATTGAAATTGAAAATGAAATGAACAAATAATAAATGACTTGTTTTATGAATGAATGTTGCACTTGTTTATGTTTAGGGACACTCCTTATGTGCGATAGACCCGTTAGAATCCTTTTTGATACTGGAGCGTCACACTCCTTTGTTTCAGAAGAGTTTGTTAGATCTGCTAAATTGATTCCTACCTTTATGTTGAAGTCTCTATCAGTTTTGATGCCTAATGAGAATCATATGGAAGCTAATCAGAAATGTCAAGTAAATTTGAAGATTTGTGATAAGAGTTTGGAAGCAGATCTGATTGTTTTGCCTCTGTTTGAGTTTGATGCAATCTTAGGCATGGATTGGTTATCTTGCCATTTCGTGACTATAGATTGTAACAAGAAGGAGGTTAAGTTTTGTTTGCCAGGAGAGGAGAAGTTCAAATTTCAAGGAGATAGAGGAGTAACTGCAGTAATTGTGTCGTTCTTGAAGGCCTTTCAGATGTTAAAGAAAGGTTGTGAAGGCTTCTTGGCCTATGTTAAGGAGGAGAAGAAGGAAGAAAGAGAGTTGAAGGATATTCCAATTGTTCAGGAATTTTCAGAGGTGTTTTCAGATGATCTACCTAGTTTACCTCCAAGTAGAGAAATAGATTTCTCTATTGAGTTAGTGCCAGGAGCTGAACCTGTAGCTAGAGCTCCTTACAGAATGGCAATTAAGGAGCTTAAAGAGTTGAAGGAGCAACTGGAAGAGTTGCTTGAGAAGGGTTTCATCCGACCTAGTACCTCTCCTTGGGGTGCTCCTGTATTATTTGTGAAGAAGAAGGATGGAAGCCTGAGACTTTGTATAGATTACAGAGAGCTGAACAAGTTAACAGTGAAGAACAAGTATCCTCTCCCCAGAATAGATGATTTGTTTGATCAGTTGGAGGGTGCTTCAGTGTTTTCTAAGATTGACTTGAGGTCAGGGTATCATCAGCTCAGGATTAGAGAGGATGACATTGCAAAGACTGCTTTCAGTATCAGATATGGGCATTATGAGTTTACAGTGATGCCTTTTGGCTTAACAAATGCCCCTACAGTGTTTATGGATCTCATGAATAGAATCTTCAAGCCTTCTTTAGATCTATTCGTGATTGTATTCATAGATGATATACTTGTGTACTCCCCAGATGAAAGGATGCATGCAAATCATTTAAGGTCAGTATTGTATACCTTAAAAGATAATGACTTGTATGCTAAATTCTCCAAATGCGAGTTTTGGTTGAAAAGTGTTAAATTTTTGGGGCATGTGATTTCTGAGGGGAAGATATCTGTGGATCAGCATAAGGTGCAAGCAATAACAGACTGGCCAAGACCTGCTACAGTGACTGAGGTTAGGAGCTTTTTGGGATTAGCAGGCTACTACAGGAGGTTTGTTGAGGGGTTTTCACAGATAGCAATGCCACTATCCAGATTGACTCAGAAAGCAGTGAAGTTTGATTGGACAGCTCAGTGTGAGGAAGCTTTTCAGAGGTTGAAGCAGTGTTTGATAACTGCTCCAGTGCTGACTATTCCCTCAGGGACAGATGGGTTTCAGCTTTACAGTGATGCCTCACATAAAGGGTTGGGTTGTGTACTGATGCAGAATGGGAGAGTCATTGCCTATGCTTCTAGGCAATTGAAGAATCATGAGAGGAATTACCCAACCCACGATCTGGAGTTAGCAGCGGTAGTTTTTGCCTTGAAGATCTGGAGGCATTACTTGTATGGAGTTAGATGTGAAGTTTTTACTGACCACCAGAGTTTGAAGTATATCTTCACTCAGAAGGAATTGAATCTAAGGCAGAGGAGATGGCTAGAACTCATAAAGAATTATGAGTTGGATATTCAATATCATCCGGGCAAAGCAAATGTGGTTGCTGATGCTTTGAGCAGAAAGAATTCAGGTAGTGCAAACTTGATGATTACACAGCAGCAGGAGTTGATAAGAGATTTGGAGAAGTTGGAGATTTCAGTGGTTCAGCCCAATGATGCAGAAATTATAAGGTTGAATCAGACTATAATTATGTCAACATTTCCAGAAAGAGTAAGAGAAGCTTTGCCACTTGATGCAGATTTTAAGAAGATTCTGGATATGGTTAGTGTGGGACATATTGAAGATTTTGAGCTTGATGGTGAGGGATTGCTTAGATATAAGGGCAGATTGTGCATTCCAGATGTGGATGATTTGAGGAAGGAAGTTCTTCAAGAAGCTCACTACTCCAGTTACACCATTCACCCAGGCAGTAATAAGATGTATCAGGATTTAAAGGAGGTGTTTTGGTGGCCAGGAATGAAGAGAAGTGTGGCAGATACAGTATCCAAATGTATTTCATGTCAGATGGTTAAAGCTGAGCACCAGAAACCAGGAGGATTTTTGCAGCCCTTACCCATACCTGAGTGGAAATGGGAAGACATTGCTATGGATTTTGTGGTTGGCTTACCTAGATCCAGAAGAGGAAATGATGCTTTATGGGTGATTATCGATAGGTTGACTAAATCTGCACATTTTATACCTATCAAACAGTCTAATCCTGTTGAGAAATTGGCAAGTCTGTATGTTGATCAGATTGTCAGATTACATGGAGTACCGAAGACAATAGTGTCAGATCGAGATGGGAGATTTACTTCCAGATTTTGGAAGAAAATCCAGGAAGCTTTGGGCATCAGGCTTACTTTTAGTACAGTTTTCCACCCTCAGACAGATGGGCAGTCAGAAAGAACAATCCAGACCTTAGAAGATTTGCTCAGATTATGTGTTCTGGATTTTGGTGGTAAGTGGGAGGCATATGTGCCTTTAATTGAATTTGCCTATAACAATAGCTTCCAAGCAAGTATCGGTATGGCTCCATACGAGGCTTTATATGGGAGAAGGTGTAGGACACCTTTAAATTGGGCTGAGACAGGAGAAAGAAAGGTAATTGGTGTTGATTTGGTTGATGATGCTACAGAAAAGATTAAATTGATCAGAGATAGATTGAGGGCAGTGCAGGACAGACAGAAGAAATATTATGATGCCAAGCACCGATCAGTTGAATTTGATGTGGGAGAATTTGTATTTCACAAAGTCAGTCCAATGAAAGGAGTGAAGAGATTTGGCAAAGCAGGAAAATTAAGTCCCAGATTTGTAGGTCCTTTTGAGATTTCAGAAAGGATTGGAAAGGTGGCGTACAGGTTGATTCTACCAGCACATATGAGTGGAGTACATAATGTGTTTCATATTTCCTCCTTAAGGAAATATATTTCAGATGAGACTCAGAGGATTAGTACAGATATGGTAGACATTCAACCTGACTTGACTTTTGTTAACGAACCAGAAAAGATTCTTGACTTTGAGGTTAAGCAGTTGAGGAGCAGAGCGATTCCTTTTGTTAAGGTGCTTTGGAAGCACAGTTCTGAGAAGGATGCCACTTGGGAGAAGGAATCAGAGATGAGGGAGACTTACCCTCATTTGTTTGACTAAGGTATGGATTTACTGCTTTTAGTTTCCTTTTAATTTCGAGGACGAAATTTTATAAGGGAGGGATAATTGTAAAATCCGAAAATCCTATTTTAGGCATCGCACGCTTTTTAAAGCGCCGCGACGAAATTTTTAAGTGAAATTTTCAAGGTTATCGGATTGCAACAAAATTAATTTTAGAAAATCCTACGCGAAATTCTGATCGTTTTAGTATATAGAAGTTATGCCCAATTTTGCCTAATTTTGGAGTTATTAATTTTAGAAGTCCTTAAATGCCAACTTTACCCCTCATTTGTATTAAGGCCAAATCCATTTAAGTGAGGGTAGTATGGTAATTAGCAAACCCAAATTCTCTTATTAGGCATAACCGACCCCTCCTCCCTTCTCATTTCACGCAAACGAGCGGACCGAACGGAGAGAGGGAGCGGACGGACGGACGGGCGGCTTCCGCGAGGGTGACTCCGGCGACGATTTTCCGGCGAGAGCTTTAGGTCGAATCGAAGAGGACGACGAGAGGATTACTCCGGTATAATTCTTTTCAAACGAAACCTTTTAGATCTTTAGATATTTGAGATTGAAAAATCTAGGGTTTTTCCAAAACCTAGTTTTCTTTCAAGTTTTATTTAAGGGATTGTTAGGTGACGATTAGCAAAGCGTTTCAATGATAAAAATGAAAGAATTTGAGAAATTTTGGAAGATTTAGAAACTAGGGTTTTTGACCTAAAACCTTAAGTTTGTAAGGCACCTTTATGAAAATGATTCCTAAGGGTTTAGGAAATGTTTTTAAAGAAAAATTTTAAGTTTTTATCGAAAATTTCATTTTCTTAATTTTTAGGATTATTTTAATCCGAAAATTATTATTATATTATTATAATATGTTAAGGATCAATTTAAAATAAATAATTGGATCAAATTGAGGATTTATGAATTTTCAAAATTTAGTTATTTATTAAATCCGAAAATCAACGTTTATTTAATTAATTATCCTTTAATTTTCGTTAGGAATGGTTAAAGGGAAAATGCCGAGTTTAGCAATTTGACTTAGGAATTTGACTTATGATTGTGACACGTTTACTTTATAAATCTTTCTTAGGTAGTGACCATTAAAGGGTAAGGTGGAAGAATTGTATCAAGGCGTGCCACATTTGGTTTGAGGTAGGTATTCATACCCCTTTTAATTTTATAAGTGTTAGATTTTATTCATTATTTAGAATGCAATCTCATATGTTTATTTTACTGTCAATATTTTATATACTGTCAATGTTTTGATGTTCCTAATTTTAAGAATACCCAGTTCATGCTTTCATTTCATGCATTAATGTGAAAGACAATTAAGGTATATGAATAAATGAAATGATTATGAAAGAAAAAGAAAAGAATTTAATGAAATAAAATTTCATATGCATGTTGATCCGGAAGTACCAAACTAATGGTAATGGGGCTTTCTAAAGCCAAATGGTAATGGGGCTTGTATAAGCCAAATGGTAATGGGGTTCTGCGGAGCCAAATGGTAAAGGAAATGGCCAAAACTTTTGACTGCGTACCTGATCAGTACGAAAACTGGTACTTCCGGGACGGATGATACATTAGCATATTCATTTTTACATTTTGCATTGCATATGAAAGAGAAAAGAAATGAATGAAAGAAATCAATTGTTAAAAGAAAGAATGAAAGGAAAAATGAATAGTACATGTTATGACTCGCTCAATGAAATGAATTAGTTTTCAATTGTAAATGTTTTTAATATATGCATCTTATGAAATTAATTGTGATATGATTTACCTGCTGGGCTTTAGCTCATTCCTCGTTTTGGAAATCTTTTTCAGGAGAAAAGTAATGGCTGCACGACGACCTTACATGTATCGTCGTAGGGGACCTCAGGATGAAAGGTTCCATTTATTTTATGCTTTAAGTCTAAGGTTTGAGTTAGTATCTGAGTATGAACTGTATTGTAGAGTTTATGTAATGTTGACTCAAAGGTTTTTATTGGTGTTGAGATGATCTGAACTGTTTGGGATTATCTGTATTTGATGTTGTTTTAGTGACTCTTTATTATTTATGGATGATATTTATGTACTGATGTTATTTATCTAATGAATTTGATTTATGTTTCTAATGCTCTTCCGTACGACCTTTTGCTCCCGCCCCGTTAACTCGGGCTAGCCGGGTCGGGTCGTGACATCAGGTTCTCCTTGTTTGCGAAGACGAGGAAGACGAAGAGGGAGGTGGGGGCAGGTCTGAAGTGGAGGAAGAGGAGAAGTTGCACCTGGATGTGGCAGAAGTCTCTCTGAACTCCGTAGTGGGATTCACTTCGAGTCACACTATGAAAGTAAAAGGGGTGATAGTTGACCACGAGGTGGTGGTTCTGATAGATAGTGGAGCAACCCACAATTTCATTTCCACCCAGTTTGTCGAGTTGCTTGGAATGATATTAGTAGATACAGGAGACTATGGGGTGATGATGGGCACAGGGAAGGTTGAAATGGGTAGAGTAGTTTGTAGGGGAGTGGTGTTGACCATTCAGGGGATAGAGGTGAGGGAGGATTTTCTTCCCTTAGAATTGGGGAGTACATATGTGATTTTGGGGATGAAGTGGCTGCAAACTTTGGGGGAAACCAAGGTGAACTGGGGAGAACTGCGGATGGAACTAGTAGTGGGGGGAGGAGAATGGTGATAAAGGGAGATGTCGGCCTGTCTAGGACGGGGGTGTCTCTCAAGTCCATGATCCGAACCATCCAGGAGGTTGGGGGTGGATATTTGGTGGAGCTGCAATGATTGGAGAGGGTCAGTGTGGGAGAAGAGGGAGACATTCCTCTTGTAGTTCAACCAGTCATACAGCAGTTCAGGGAGGTGTTCCAACCACCACAAGGGTTACCACCGGTCAGAGAACAGGAGCATGCAATTCTTCTAAGGGAATGGGTGTCACCGATTTAATGTACAACCCTACCGCTATCCCCAAATTCAGAAAGATGAAAATGAACGGTTGATCAATGAAATGTTGGAGGCAAGAATCATCAGACCTAGTGTGAATCCTTTCTCTAGTCCCGTATTATTGGTCAAAAAGAAAGATGGAAGCTGAAGATTTTGTGTGGACAATAGGGCTTTGAATAAGGAGACTATTCCAGATAAATTTCTCATTCCTGTGATTGATGAACTTTTGGATGAACGGTATGGAGCAATGATATTCTCCAAACTGGATTTGAAGTTAGGATATCATTAGATCCGGATGAGGGAGGAAGACATCTCAAAGACGGCGTTCAGAACACATGAGGGGCATTATGAGTTTCTGGTTATGCTGTTTGGGCTTACCAACGCCCCTGCGACATTCTAGTCACTGATGAATAGGGTGTTCAGACCGTATCTCATGAAGTTTGTGCTTGTGTTTTTTGATGACATCTTGGTGTGCAGTAGAACTGAGGAGGAGCATCTGAAGCATTTGGAGCTGGTATTGGAAGTTCTACAGGAGCATCAGCTGAGAGCCAATCTGAAGAAGTGTTGTTTTGGCCAGTCTAGGTTGGAATACTTGGGCCATGTAGTATCCAAGGAAGGGGTGGCAGCTGATCAGTCAAAGGTGGAGACGATGTTGAGATGGCCATTACCTAAGAATGTGAAGGAATTGAGAGGATTCTTAGGGCTGATAGGATACTATAGGAGATTTGTTAAAGGGTACAGTACTATAGCTTGGCCACTAACATAGCAGCTAAAGAAAGATGGATTCCTATGGGGAGAGGCAGCCACAGCAGCATTTGAGATACTAAAGAAGGCTATGAACACGGTACCAGTCCTAGCTCTACCGAACTTCACTCAGACCTTCATAGTGGAGACTGATGCTTCAGGATACGGATTGGGGGCAGTGCTCATGCAAAATCGGCGACCCATTGCCTACTTCAGCCAGGTATTAGCAGCCAGGGCCAGGCTGAAGTCAGTCTTTGAGAGGGAATTAATGGCTATTGTCTTAGCCATCCAGAAGTGGCGACCCTACCTATTAGGTAGGCATTTCATTGTCAAAACAGATCAGAGAAGTCTGAAGTACTTGTTGGAGCAGTGGATGGTGACTGAAGAGCATCAGCGATGGATTTCAAAATTGTTGGGGTATGACTTTGAAATTCAATACAGACCGGGCGGGGAAAACAAGGCGGCTGATGCCTTGTCCAGATGTTCGGGTGAACTACAGACAGTGGTTGTGTCTGTTCCTTTGATGCTAGATTGGGAGGCAATCAAAGTAGAGAGCTCGAAGGATGAGGAGTTGGGAAACATCAGGGCTGATTTATTAAGGAAAGGTGATAGCCACCCAGGGTACTCAGTAGAGGGGGGCAGATTGCTGTATCAAGGGAAGTTCGTGATGCCCAGGACTTCTATCCACATCCCAAACATACTCCAAGAATTTCATGGGAGCGCGGTTCTGTGGTGCAGAAGACCTATAGGAGGATTGTTGCTGAGCTTTACTGGAAGGGAATGCATAGAGATGTAGAGGAGATGGTGGCCAGATGTGAGATGTGTCAGAGGAACAAATACATGGCTATGTCACCAGGGGGGCTACTACAGCCGTTGGCGTTACCAGGACGAGTATGGGAGGAGATATCCATGGACTTCATAAATGGGCTGCCTCGTTCAGAAGGCTTTACAGTGATCCTGGTGGTGGTGGATAGAATGAGCAAGTATGCTCATTTTGTTCCCCTCCGACATCCTTACACAATAGTAACAGTGGCTTCAGCCTTCATCAGAGAGGTGGTTAGGTTGCATGGGGTACCAGAGGCAATAGTGTCAGATAGAGATAAGGTGTTCCTCAATCACTTTTGGAGGGAATTATTCAAGTTACAAGGAACAGTTTTGAAAAGGAGCACCGCTTATCACCCACAGACAGATGGTCAAACGGAGGTGGTTAATAGGAGCATGGAAACCTACTTGAGATGCTTTGTGTCGGAGACACCTAAGCTTTAGGCCAAATGGCTATCCTGGGCAGAATACTGGTACAACACCTCCTTTCACTCAGCTTCACAGATAATGCCATTCAAAGTACTGTACGGAAGGGATCCCCCACACTTGGTGCATTTTGGGAGTAGCAGCACTCCTGTTTCGTCAGTAGAAGAGTACTTAGAGGAGAGAGACCGAGTACTTGAAGAGCTAAAGAGGCATCTACTGAGAGCACAGCAAATTATGAAGAAGCAAGCGGATGGGCATAGGAAGGACATACAGTTTGCAGCAGGGGAGAGGGTATTTCTGAAGCTCCGACCATATAGACAGAAGACAGTTGCCAACAGGAGAAATGAAAAGCTGGCTCCAAGGTACTATGGGCCATATGAAGTGTTGGAGAAGATTGGGGCAGTAGCATACAGATTAAAACTACCTCCATCGGCAACTATACATCCAGTTTTTCACGTGTCACAATTGAGAAAGGCCATTGGGGAGTACACCGCCAATTATGAGCTACCAGGAACCCTGACTGAGGACTTAGAGGTGATTCTAGAACCTATGGAGCTAAAAGGGGTGCGCCAGAAAGAAGATAAAACTAAGGAAGTGCTGATCCAGTGGAAGAACCTTCCTGACTATGAGGCTACGTGGGAGCCTTACGGGAGGATGAAGCTGCAGTTCCCTGATTTTCATCTTGAGGACAAGGTGATTCTTTGGGAGGGCGGTAATGTTACGCCGGCCCAAGAAGGGCCGGCTAGACCGGTCCAGGAGGGACTGGTCCGGGTCTACTCCAGACGGAGAAAGACCCAGGTGGAACCCCAGTAAGGGGGGCGGAAGCCTTGTGGAGCCCACCATGGGCTCAATGCAAGTTTAGGAGGGAAATTTTTTGAACTAGGGGCTGTTTAGGCAATTTGAATTATTCATTTGTCTTTAATTAGGAGTTTTGGAGGGATTTAGAGTTTTGGAGGGATTTAGAGTTATCTTGAATTTGATTTATTTTGAGATCTAGGGTTTGGTGTTCTTGGGCTCTTGTCTTTGCCGGAGATCGTTGGAGAGTTGTTCTTCCTCTCGAATTAAAGAACAAAGTGTATCTTTGCTGTTTTCTTTAGTTTCTATTGAAATACAAGCATTTACTTGTGTTTTTCTTCTCGATTTCCCTATTTACTGCTGTATTTCTGCTGTTTTGCTGCTGTGGACAGCAATTTGCTGCTGTAATTTTACTGGTTTGGGTTAGGATTACTTGAGAACTCAAGTATTTCCTATCACATCCCTTCAGTCATTAGGATGAAAACCAAAAACAATATGACTGACTTATTTAACAAACAAGCAAGTAGTCACACCTTCCCTAGGGCACAAATGCACAATATTAATCTCTCTTACTTGTTTGATCCAATAAAACAAGTAAGTCCTTTGTCCTTTAACTCAAAAGCTCTGGGCTCAATTTGTGGTCTTAAGCTCCAAAGTCATACACCAAATCTATAAGTCTCAAGTCTATTTGCTTGGCCCAATTAAGGTGGTATTTTATCAACCTATATTGAAGAAACATTATTATTGTAGGAAGAATCAAACTATAGCAAACTTAAATCCAACAATGAAAGAATAAAATTTGCAAGGAAGGAAAGGAAAAACTATGGTGAGGCAATTTTATACTATGAAGATAGATAGTGAAATCAATTGTGGAAGAAATCAATTGTGGAAGAAATCAAATGTTTGTTATTGATGATAAATGAGACATTCAAATTGGAATTTAATATTAAATAAAATATTATGTTATTTTGAACAGTTAAAGGTTCTCATACCAAGACGAATATTGGAAGAGAAAAATAAAGTGAGTGATTACAGTTTTGTAAAATTTCATTATTGTATTTTCATTTCAATTTTGAAAGTTGTATTTTATATAATTGTTTTATTTATTTTTCGAGACTATTATGAATAAAGCAATGTAAATTCAAATGCATATATGATGGTGGAAATTTGATATATAAATTATAATAACTTAAAATATTTATTGATTATCATGAGAGTTTGAAGGTATATGAATGAGAGCATTAAGGTAAATAAATAAATAAATAATGAGAAAAAATGATATAACTTATAAATTATAAATAAAATCATAAATGAATGAATAAATAAAAAAAGAATATGCAAGCAACTTACAAGAGTCATCCCCGTATGGTACTTGTTGGGGAAGCAACGTACACGTGCACGTTAAATGGAAATGAAAAAGATTATACCATTATAGGTACAGTTAGACAGTGCTCCTGTACAAATGGAGCATAGATTTAAAATTAAAAATCGATAAAGTTTACTTAAAGGAAAATTACTAAATAGCCCATCATTTTTTCAAAAGAACTTAAGCATGTAAGGGCACATGCATCTTTTGGCTTTCCCCAATTGCCCAAATAGCTTAAGGGACTGAAACTTTTGGTCCCTTCTTCATTTTGTTCGGTTGAACGAAGGAGAGAGCGAGGGAGAAGGGAGAGGCGCGGGCAAGGGCTTCGGGCGGCGACAGCGTCCCTTTTTGGGGAAAATCAAAGGGAAAGCATTAGAAAAGCTTTAGGTATATTCCTAACCTAAAAATTTCTTCTTTTTGCTTAAATTTTCTAATGTTGAAAATCTAGGGCTTTCCAAATTCTTAAAATTTTAAAAGGGGAATGTTTAGTGAAGCTTAATGGTGAGTTCTAAACCTAAATTTATGTTTTCTTCCAAAATTTTTGAGATTTCCAAAATTAGGTCATTTTTCGAAATTCAATTTCTTTGAGAATATATTAACAAATATTATTCCTAATAACCCTAGGAATGTTTTTAAGGGTGAAATTTAGGATTTTTTATAATTTTACATTTTTCCTAATTTTTAATTAAAGAAATCCGAAAAGAATTGGAAATTGAAAATTTTAAATTTTCCATCCGACCATCTATTTCCCGCCTCATTAATTCGAATTTATCTGGCCCGATCGTAATATTAGTAGTTTTATAGAAATTTTGTAATAGTGATTTTTCAGTTGTATTGAGAAGTTGAATGCATTACTTATGAAATTGAATGAATGTTACACCGTCCAACTTTTTGCTTATGCCTCATTAATTTGAGTATTCCGGTCGGGTCGTGATATTTTCCTCCTTAATTTGAAAATAAATTCAATTAAGAAAGGATTTCCTAATTGATTTCCTCATAATATAATGCATTAATTCCTAATTGATTTCCTCATAATATAATGCATTAATTTCTTATTGGGCCCCGCCCCCTCTTAACCGTCTCTCTCTCCTTATCCGCCAGCCCTACCCGGGCCCCACCTTGGCTAGAATTTGCTTTTGTCGTATCACTTTATTAATAACATGTATCCCAAAATATAATAAACTACATTCAATTAAATATATTAGATAGGGAAAGATCTTTGAGGACATAAAGAAGTTCAAAACTAACTTTTATTATTGAGTCTATAGTGAAATGCTATAATATCTCTCAAGGTAATATACTATTTTTTATGTTATACTTATCATGAAATATTTTTTTTAACATGTTGACAAATAAATACTCCCATATTTTCAACTCCTTTTAAAACTTGCATTAAACAATATTTGTGCTTCAAAAATTATAAAAGGTAATGGGATCACTTATGAAGTAGGCAATTAGATCACAGACATTGTATGGGACGCAAATATCATAAAGAACCTAATCAGAATCACTTAAATGAGGCTTTCAATTTTCAATAAATTTGTCAACCTAAAGATGCTTGCTAAAGCAGAGTCTCAACTTGCAACAATAATCATCATGCTTACTAGATTCAAACTTATGAAAGAAATACTACAAGCCATGACAATTGGGGAAAGTAGCAAAATCTTTAGGAAATGCTTCATCTACAATAAAACCTTCCTTCAGAAAAATCAACATGAAAAACACCTCAAATATATATACAAATCCAAGGACACACAAAGTGAGGAACATAATAAAATGGCTGTACGCAACCTTAAGAACTCACCTCCAAGGTAGCGAAAGTTCTGGGTCGCCAAATCCAGCGATGATCAGCAACCAAGCGGGGCTTCCACTCGAAAACCCGAGCAGGGAAGAGCACGGAAACACCCGCTTGACCGAAGAAGGAAATGACAGGCGTAGAATGGAAGCAGATCGGCATGTCAAATGCCCCCAGAAACCAAGAAGAAAATACGAGCGAGTAGGTGAATGAGATGGGAAGAGGTGGGGAGCAACTCCAAGTGAGCGAATTCTCGAATGCTCCGTTGGACAAAGAGCACCGGGCATTGTTTGACGATTGTTGAAGCGAGGCTCAGGAGACAATTTTGTCAGGGATAACTTCTTCCTTCCTTCGTCTGAAATCTTGTCTGGACTCCAGTACAAAATAATTAATATTTTGATCATAAAAAACTAAATGAGAGATTTACATGCATATTATTTTATTTTCTATTATTTACATATTCAATACTTAAAATTAAAATATTATATTATTATTACTCATATAAAATTTTAATATCAAATATATCCTTGATTTTTGGGATCGTGAAGAGAAGATGATTACTTGTCAGTTAAGAAGATTCTATCTATACAAACAAATAGAGAATGAAAAGCCAAATGATGTAAACCTTACAAACTCCAAAATCCATTATAAATTATAGAGCTAAGTTTAGCTTTAGTAGTAGAAATAAATAGATTATTGACATTAAGCTAAATATTTCTTTTAGGAAGGACCCATTTAATTATGGGTCATAAAAAGTGGATGTTTAAAACCATCCCTAATAGAGTAAGAGAGCCAATGACACATTTTGGAAGTTATAGGCAACATCTCTATCGCATCCTATCTCGAAAGTTTTGAATACTTTGATCATTAATTCCTTTCAAGTAATCCAAAAGAAATTTTTTTAAAATGTAAAGAGCCACTAAACAATGATGTTTTATTTAATTATAAACCATACACAAAATAATATTTCATATATCATTAAATATGTATTCTCATTTACTTATTTTCTCCTTACACAAATTCTTCTCTATCACCCATTTAATTTAAAGGAGTCTTTCTTAAAATATTTACATTTTATAATATATTGAGTCACAAAATATTTCAATGGTTAATTACAATTTAAAATTAAAAAATAAATACATTTACGCCATGATAAGTAAACATTTTAATTCATGCATAGACAACATAAATACAATTTCATTTTATGTGTATGAATATATTATTTTCTCATTCAGTATCATAAGGTTGTGAATTCGTATATTCATCAAACACATATATTTTTCCTTAGATATCCTTTGATATATTATATATACAAACATATTTTGACAATACATGTGATTGAAATAAAATGCATTTCATTTATTTATGTTATTACAACATTAAGATATTTATTTAAGAAAATAATAATAATTCATTCAATCATTTCTAATAAGTTATATTCGTAACAACCTTGAAATGAGTTAAAATAGGAATTTTAAATTTGAGAGATAACAAAAATGTAATTGCATAACTTTACCTTGAACAACTTGTCTTTGCCTTCCAATCATTCACTTCACTTATTTCAATAGAATACCCATGATCATGCATATAAAATGCCCTTAATTGCTAATTGGCTTATCTTTTTTTTTCTTAAATCTAATATTTGTATACATTAATCATCTTTCTTTAAATCAATCTTCTAACTATATTTCCTTCAATATAATCAAACTATAAAATTTTATTTATATATCATTCTCTTTTAACCTAAATTAAAACTTGTTGTGTCCTGGAGTATTCGCGGCGGTAGAGAAATATAAAGTTTAGTGTCTTAGCGTTGTACGAAGATCCAACACACATACAGATAATGAGAGAGGGTGCGTCATTTACTAAAGACACCAAGATTTTTACGTAGAAAACCCCTGAAAATGGGGAAAAATCATAGGGCCTAGCCTAGTTTGAATGAATCCACTATTATTTGCAGTCGATTACAAATGAGGCCTTTCCTTAGGGGAAAGGCATTGGCTTGAAGTACATCATATGGAGAACATTACATGGAAATATAAATAGTCATTGTTGACGTGTTCATTTGGTCGAAAAGACTGTAGACGGCGGGCGACGTAAGTTTGAAAGACCGTAGTCGGTGGGCGACGTAAGTTGGAAGCACAATAGTTGACATGTGAGTAAGTCTGAAGGACTGTGGTCGGCGGGTGACGGGGGTCAGAAGAACTATAGTCGGTGGGCGACATAAGTCAGAAGGACCGTAGTTAGCGGGCGAGGAGAACTCCGGCATTAGATGGTATTCAGGCAAAACTCCGACGTCACTTGGAGTTCGGGTGAAACTCTGGCGTCACTTGGAGTTCGGGCGAAATTGCAGCGTCACTTGGAGGTCGGTGGAATTCTAGCATGACTTGGAAGTCGGGCGGAACTCAGTTGGTGGTCGAGGAGGAGTTTCTTCCCTCCTATTCTTCTCTTTTCCTCTTATTCCTTATTGCTCCCCTTGCTCTAATCTCCCCTCTCAAGAGAAATGAGGAGTCTATTTATAAATTTTTGGAGTGGCATGACCCGTAAATAGGTGAGAGATCAGGGGCAAATGTTGAGTGGTTGGATGGACGGCCGATATTGAATCCCTTGATTGTGTACCGTTCATCAAATATTTGAAGGTCTTAATGATGTCGGAATTTGGCGATCTTGGGCTCGTTGGATTTGCCTCATCGATCCGCTCGATTCAATTATAACTATGTCACGTTTGGAAACAGTTTGGTAACTCAAATTGTGGTTCAAACTTTCTAAAAGCACTTCGAGTCCTTGATTTGGATTCATTTGGGCTCGGATTGAGTCGAATTTGGTGTCGTTGGGTTTGCATTTTCGATACACTCAGTTTGACTATAAGTTTACTGAAATCAGAGTTTAGGTGATCCTGGATTTTATTTTTGAAGTTTTCAACTTGATTTTGCCTTGAGATTCGTGTCCAATCAAGTAATTTTTTAAGGATATATCAGTTGCCCCCGTATTTTCGGATATCGAAGCTCCAAGAGTCCAAAAATATGTGTCACAAACTTTTGTTAATTTCCCATGTGATTTGAAAATCGAACTTATGCATAGAGGTCGCGAAAGGCTTTGAAAGTGCCAAAATTTAGTTTAGAACATCAAAAAATGATCCCGGTGACCCCAAAAACATTTGATTTAGCCTTTCCGGGTCAAAAATTGGACCAATATACGTGTAAGTAGTCGAACCGGTCGAACCGTCATGCCGGCTATCGCCGGCAGAGACAGAACCGCGCGCGGCCCGCCCGCGGCACGCACTAAGCATTCCTGTGCTCGCCCATGTCACGCACTAGGCATGCCTCGCAGCCTGACTCGGCCCGTCCGAGATCGCCCAGGCCCGCGCGATTGGCCCGCCCCCTCGGCACTGGCAGCGAACACATGGCCCATGCAGTGTCGTATGCTGTTTGGCGGCCAGGCGGTTCGTCGTTGGCAATTTGGCAACCGCTGGCCGATTTTGCTTTTTTTTTCATTTGATTTTTTTAATCCAAAAAATTCCAAAAAAAAAAAAATCCCAAAAAATTTTTGGAATGTTCTTTTCTTCCCAAAAAGGCTATAAATACCCCCTTATGACCATGGGGGAACTTGCACCTTCTTCTTCTCTCCCTATGACTTTCTTACAGTCGACGTATTCCACTATTTTTTAGTATGTGATATTTTCTCTACTTAAATTCAGTGCCCCTCTTCTTGTACAGAAATTGGAAATTCTTCTTCTTTTTTCTTCTTTCTCCCATGTTTTCTTCTTGCTCTAGAGGCCTTCCACTATTTCTCGTAGGTGACTTTCCCTACTTAAACTAAGCTCCCCTCTTCTTATACAGAAGTTGAAAATTCTTCTTATTTTTCCTTCTTTCTCCTTTATTTTTCTTCCTGCTCTAGAGGCTTTCCATTATATTTCATAGGTGACTTTCCCTACTTAAATTAGCTCACCTCTTCAATGTAGAAGAAAATTTTTTCTGCTTCCACTATCTTCTCCTCTGGCTATCTTCTTACAGTCGAGGCATCCGCTTGTTTTACGTAGGTGACTTTCACTATATATATATTTGCATTATGGGCTTCCTAATCCGACCTACTAGGATTCTCTGATTTATTTTTAATTAGTGTGTAATGAGTTTGAGCTAAGGGTGTATGCAAATGGGTCGAATCAAGTTTGAGTTTAGGCTAGTTAGAGCTTGGCTAGCTCGTCAACTCAGAGATAAGCTAAAATTCGAGCTCATATGGTGAGCTTGAACTCGGTTTGTTGTAGTTGCCTCGAGCACGAGCTCGATTCACGAGCTTATCTCATCAGAGAAGTTAGAACGCCTAGTCGCCTGAGTTATGAAGAAGTAGATTGGGAGCAGAACTAGGGACCCGTTGTTCTTTGAAGAAGTAAGGTTGAAGATAAATAATAGAATTTTTTTTTTAATTGTGAGAAAGGAGCGATTAAAAAAATACTTAATGAATTTTTTTTTTAAATAAACAACACAAGGTGCCAGCTTTAAAAAAAAATAAAAAACTGTTGGGGCTTCAATTTTCATTAATGACATTAAATGCAATTAATATTATGTATTTTTTTGGCAGTAAAGAATTGGTTTTTTTTTTAATAATTCAAGTGTGTGTGTGTATATATATATATATATATATATATATATATATATATATATATATATATATATATATATATATATATATATATATATATATATAATTTCTATGTAACAGCTGTAATAAAATAATGCTATAATTTTTTTAAATATTTATAATATCCATAATTATTTTCATAAAAAATATTCATGTACATTTTTCCAACGGCTACGTTCCTTCGAATGAGAGGGAGGTAGCAGGGATGCAATTTCCGCCACCGGCCACCGCTCAAATCCTCCTCTCCCTCCTACGCTCTGCCGCCAGCTTCCATCTACCCGCAGTAGCCCGCCACATCCACGCCCACCTTCTCAAATCCTGCCTCCTTCATTCCTCTCCCTTCCCATCCTCCCTCCTCAATGCGTACACTAAATCCGACCTCCAGCTTGACGCTTACATCCTGTTCGACGAAATTCCCCACCCGGACATCTTCCTATACTCATCCATCCTAGCAGCTCATGCGCGTTACAACTCCCTTTCCTCCTTCCTCTCCATCTTCCGCCGGATGATCTCCGTCCATTTTCTCCTCCCCGACGACTTCGTCCTTGCCACTCTCGTCAACGCCTGCGCTCGCTTCCTTTCCCTTCGTCTTGGCCGCCAGGTTCATGCCTACGTTCTAGTTTCCACTTTCTCCTCCGATGATATTGTGAAATCCTCGCTTGTCGACATGTACTCCAAGTGTGGACTGCCAAATGAAGCTCGCATGGTCTTTGATTCCATCGAGTTGAAGAATTTTGTTTCTTTAACCGCCATGGTTTCCGGGTACGCTGCTAATGGGTGGATTGCTGAAGCTTTGGAGCTTTTCGGGAGAATGCGTGAAAGATCGGTTTTTGTTTGGACTGCTCTGATATCCGGTTTGGTCCGTAGTGGGAATGGCTTCGAAGGTCTGAACTTGTTTCTGGAAATGAGAAGGGTGGGTACTCGCATTGATGATGCTTTTGTCCTTTCTAGTGTTGTCAGCGCTTCAGCTGATATGGCAATGCTGGCCCTCGGTAAGCAGCTTCATAGCCTTTCTGTATCTCTTGGTTTCGAGTCAAACATGATGCTGGGCAATGCTTTTGTGGACATGTATGCGAAGTGTAGTGATATTGCATCGTCGAGAATGGCGTTTGATAAGATTTTGATGAACAAGTGTGTTGTTTCATGGACTACTATGATAGTTGGAGAGGCTCAACATGGAAGGGCGGAGGAATCATTGGCTTTATTTGATAGGATGGTTAATTCTGGAGTGAGACCAAATGAGATCACATTCGTGGGTCTAATTTATGCTTGCAGCCACATCGGTTTAGTTTGGAAGGGCCGGGAACTGTTCGATTCAATGCTGAAGGATTATGGGATTAAGCCTTCATTAAAGCACTATACATGCCTGTTGGATCTTCTTAGTCGATCAGGCCATCTTTCCGAGGCTCAGAGTCTCATTCAGATAATGCCATATGAACCTGATGAAGCTGCTTGGGCTGCTCTTCTGAGTGCTTGCAACAAGCATGGAGATATCCAGTTGGGTGTCCATGTAGCTGATAAATTATTGAGACTGAAACCACAAGTTTCTTCAACGTACATATTGTTGTCTAATACTTATGCTATCGCTGGGAAGTGGGATAGTGTGGCAAATGCAAGGAAGTTGATGGATGAAATGGAGATAAAAAAGCAGCCTGGCTATAGCTGGATTGAAGTTGGTAGGGAGAGCTGCTTGTTTCAAGCTGGAGTGGTGCCTCTTCATATGAGAGAGAGTATTCTTGCTTTGCTCAAGGAATTGATGGAGGAAATGAAGAAGAGGGGGTATGTCCCAGATACTAGCTCAGTCCTGCATGACTTGGATGAGGATGAGAAAGAGCTGCAACTATTTATGCATAGTGAAAGACTTGCAGTTGCATTTGGGCTTCTCAAGTCAGCTTCTGGGATGACCATTCGGGTTTTGAAAAACCTTCGTGTTTGTGGGGATTGTCATACTTTCATGAAGCTCATCAGCAGTATTTCAGGGAGGGAGATTGTAGTTAGAGATGCCAACAGATTTCATCATTTTGAGTGTGGAAGATGCTCCTGTGGTGATTTTTGGTGATGTGGGAGCTCTATGATTGCGGTTGGAGTTTAGTTTCATCATCCTGATGGTGAGAGATGCCCTTTCAGTAATTTAGGGTCATTGGTGCTTTATTAGTATGTTGGAGTTCACTACTATAATTTGGCACATTTCACTTCTAAACCCCCCATTATAGCTTGAAAAGTATAAAAGTATAATGCTCTATTTTTCCTCAAACCTAAAGGTGTTTTGTATATTTGAATCTAACATTTTACTTAGATAGCACAATAACCTTACATCCCATTTTAATGTGGGATTTTGTTCATTCATGCCTCCCTTTTTCTTCCAAGCTTATTATTTAGAAGTTCGCAATCTACCCCTTGCTTGACCTTTGCCTTGACAATCACTCTCCCCCTCTTCAGACAGATTCTCTTTGGATTAGGGATGTCACAAGCCCACTACCTTCAGCTTAGTTCATCCTTAATTTACCCATCTTACTGGAGGAAGTTTGGCTTGGATGCCAATTGTAAACACTGATCCCATACTATATGTGATATTGTCTTCTTTTTCCTAACACATCTCTTACTAAGCCAAATATTAAGGGTTTGCTCTTCTTGATTTAACTTCTTAAAAGGTCACTCATTCTTGAAATGCTCCATTATAAGTGCACTTAATTATCAACTTCTTAATTAAATTCCACCTATTATAACAATAGGCACCTTGCATATTTGAATCTAATCCCTTACTCATATAGCCTAATAACATTTCCTCTCTTTTCTGATGTGAGATTTAGTTAATTCATGCGCCCCCTTTCTCTTAAAAGCCTGTCATTCGAGAAGCATGTTAAGCACTGCTCCTTGTCCAATCATTAGCAATCATTCCCCGCTTTATTTATATTACAACCTTTCAATTCTTTAATATTGTCCTTTGTACCTCAAAGAGAAGGTCAAATTTGATCACCAATTAGAGAAGCATAAAAAAAAAAACTATTGCTAAAATCAACACATTTGGCCCCATCATGTCTATCATGTTTCGATATTCAGGGCATGCATGCCATAATTTTTGTTGTTTCTTATTTCAGCTATGATTTTTTCATGTCAAATGTTGTTTGACATGTGTTTGGACTTTCACATGTGTTTGGACACCAAATACTTCATAGTTTTGAGTGTCTGTACATACTAAACATGGCATAAAGTAATTCTATTTTGGTTCTTAATTGATTTCTTGACTTATAAAATTATAAAAATAACCTTATTAAGAAAGATAAATTGTGTTTATATATCATGGATTTGTCCATGATAACCGACCTTCATAAAACATGAAAATTAAGATGTTATTTGTCTATTGAATTCAGGGATACATAATTCATTTTGTTTTATCATTAAATCATTCAGATTACTTTCCTTGAAATGGTTTTCTTTAACAATATGATAAATACATCTTATTTAAATCAAAATTATTTGTGCAATTTGGGATTTGTTAAATTAAAGTTAAAAAAAATCTAAAAAATAGAAATTTTAATTTTTCTTTATCCTTACCCCCATGATATTATTTGTAGTGTATCCATTAAAAACATATTAAGTATTATTTTTTCATAACCCTTTAAGCAACATATCTTGTTACTTTTTTCATTATTCATGATTTGTTTTATAATATTCTCTAAAAACTTGCTCTTAATTATTACAATTTTAAGTGTACAGAAGATACCAAAATATATGTGAAATTCATATAAACGGTTATGGTCCATATCATCCAAGAAAGTTTCCTCTAATAACTCTAAAGAGATTAACTATTGGAAAGAGGAATATCATGTAAAGTGTAGTACTGAATTTGAATGCTTATAGGATGGAGTTCATAGAAAATTTCGGCATTAGTCTAATTTTGAAAGCATATAATTTGACTTTATTTCACGAATCATTAATCAATGCCCAAGATTCATTCATGTAGTCCACCTCCTAATTTTACATTTGACAAAATATATGCAAAAAATTAGATGATCTTTCTAATCTTGCACCTGAAACTATTTTTAGTGATGAATTTACTTCTGTTGCTGATGGTGGATACCAAAGCCACTTATGAAATGGTAATATAGGCTGGGTTTGTTTAGGCTTTCTTTCTGCTTCTCAAAGCAGCTTTTTAGTACAAAGTTTTTTTTTATTTTGTACTAGAAAGCTGCTTTGAAAAGCAGAAAGAAAGCCATCCCAAATGAAGCAATAGACATAAATTGGATGATTCATGGATGTCTTCACATGAAATTTAGTAGTTTTGACTAAAAGATTCACATTAGCCATATTTTCTGAAACAGAAGAATTTAGGCAGATTTCTTCCAAGCTTAGTTGCCTCTTGCAATTTTTGGCTTGGTTACTGTAGCATATTTGTCCTTGTTGTGGCTATTTTTGTGCCTATTTCCTTTCAGGCAGTTTTGGTTTTGTAGCTGTTTGATTCTCTTTCAACAAAACCTTTGTTTAGCAAATCCTCTAGTCCACTCCGACTCTTTTTGTGCCTATTTCCTCTGGTTTTGCAATTCCGTTATGGTTCTTCATATTAGTGGACTTTTTCTTCGAGTT
The DNA here is from genome assembly GCA_016618105.1 of Dendrobium huoshanense. Classification (NCBI taxonomy): domain Eukaryota; kingdom Viridiplantae; phylum Streptophyta; class Magnoliopsida; order Asparagales; family Orchidaceae; genus Dendrobium; species Dendrobium huoshanense. Next base: position 18,172,837 of record CM028358.1, read on the forward strand.
TCTTTTGTGATCATAATTAGAGCCTGTGACATGTTCAATATTTATTGATTGTTTAGTAAAATATTGTTTTATTTTATTTGGAGAAGTTGATTGCTTGATAAAATTTCAATTTGGATATGCAAATCTTTACTCTTCTAGTAGGAAGACTTGTTATAATTTCAGTTTCTTGAGCAAGTGAGAAACTTGAAAATTTCAGAAGATGTTATCACTTTGCATAAACATAAAATTTATTTTTAAGGTTTTTTTCATTGATTTTCCTTTTCTCCTCTTTATTCTTCTTCTTTATTTTCCGTTAGTGGTTTTACGTGAAATTGTGTTTAATCAGATTTGCTGCAATATAGCTATCTAGTAACAATGTGAAGTTTCATTCATTCTATAATCCATACTTTTAGTCATTAATTTCTAGTAGAAGCTATAGAACATCGATGAAGAACTACGTATGAATGCAATGAATTTTGTAAGATCTTGCACAATTTTTTATTAGAGAATAACGAAGAAAACTACAAACATTTAAAACAACGGAATAAAACGTAAGAGGGGTCACGCCCGCTTAGGCTAAGTCACATAACCAGAGATTTGAAACTTCAAAATAAATTAGAAAACAACATCATGCCAGAATATTAGTTTCAATAAAAATCCCTAGTCTAACAATGAGAGCTAGAAGCAAAGATGCACACTCAAATCCCTACGTTTACTAAGCTTAGGAGAAGCAGGGGAAGGCGTCCTTCGTGACTTTAATCAATTCATAAAAAAAGGTTAAACTTAAGAAACACAAGAGGAGGAGTAGAGAACCTTCGTCAAGGACCGGCAGCGATCCTCCACTCGACGATCTCTAACTACTCTTCAATAGCTTCCACCAAAGTATCCAAAATGCGTTCGATGTAATCTTCAATGGTATGATCGATCCTCGGGTTGACGTCAAAGAAAGTTGAATGGAGAATGTACACGAAGCCGTGTTCGTCGTACTCGAGTCCGTATTCAGTGTCTGGATCGGCCATTCATGGATGCTAGTGAACGATGTCTTCCCAAGTAGCAAGCACTCTTTGAACGTTGTTGAAGAGAAAGAAGTTTCTCTTCAACTCGAAGTAGGGAGGAGGCAAGGAAGAATTTCCCTCCGAAAACTGAAATAAATTTCAGATTTTGAGAATTAAGATATTAGAAATTAGGAGGGAAATTAATCTCCCTAAATTGGGGAAAGAGAATTAATGAGAGAGAGAGGGGGGGGGGGGGTCGGGTAGAGAGAGAGAGGGGGGGCCTGCAGCTATGAAGAAAGGGAGGGATTTTAATTTGATTCCAAAATTAGGAGGGCTTTCTTTGGAAACAAATTAAATAAAAAGGGGATTAGAGAAAATCGGCTAAGTAGGTGGAGATGAAATTTAGAAATACTTCCAATAAGGGCTAGAGGGGATTTAGGAAATAAATCCCAAATCCCTATGGGGTGGGGGTGGGGGGGGGGGGGGGGGAATTAAGGCTTTCCAAATTATCTTTAAGAATTACGAAAGTAAATAAACAAATCCAATTTGAATTTAAAATTCAAATTGATTTAAACTAAGTACTTTCCTAAAATAGGTGAACTAAATTAGGAAAGAATTTTTGAATTTCAAATTTAGATAATTTGAATTTCAAATTAATTCCAAATTGCATTCACCTAAATTAAGAAACCCAAGGATGAGTGGAAAGAGGTGAGGCCGGCGGCTAGGGTTAGGGCCGGCGGGTGAGGGAGGGATTGGTGTGGGGAGAATTGGGTGGTGGGAGATTAGATGGTCGGTCGGCAAGGAGGGTGGGGGCCTTGGTCAACGGCTAGGTGGTGGGAGATGAGGGTTGAGGGAAGACGAAGATAGTAAACCACGAACCTGGCCGTCTCCAAGGTTGGTGGGTGATACGCCAATCTCCCTCTCCAAGGGGTCTCTCTCCGATCTCTCAAACTCTCTCAAGAATTTCAATAAGAAAATATAATTATCAAATAATCATTCATTAACCTCAAAAGAAAATATGGAGGGCTATATAAAGCCTCATACAAAGGACTCAAAGACAAAATACACTAATGCCCCCTGGGCTTACATACGACATCCCTTCATAAGAGGGTACAACGGGAAACTAAAGAAAGCAAATAAAATACGACAACATAATTAAGAAAATACATAGGATAAATCAAAAATACAATGACTCAATCGTGGTCGTAGATTAGCGGCCACGCCTCTGATAAACCTACCATAATTTGATATCCCCATCAAACATTCATCTAAAATTATCTCTATCAGTTTTCTATTTTTTTCAAAAGTTTTTTTGCCTTAATACATCTGTCATGGATTTTTTTTTTTGTGCGTGAAGATAGGGGCTGATTTTTTATTAATACTTCAACAATAATGAAAGATACAATTGATCTACTATTCAAGAGGTAGGTCAGCCTACTTTCTTGTAAATCAACCTAGTTTCTCTAAATTATTCCCTCTCCAATTTGAATTCAATTTGGATATCCTTCCCTAACTAATTCTCTCGCAATTCTAATTAAAACCTTCCTAAACATCTCTCTCATATTTCTCCTCCCATATTGAATTAAGGCTCTCCTGGACTCCACAAGAGGGGCCGAAACTACCTTCCTGTTCCCGCCCAACTTTTTTTCTGGGTTCGATTCTTTTGAACGGGACAGATGGCTCCTGCCCGTAGAGGGAGCCGGTGTAACAGAGTACTCTCTCTCTTGTCCTTCAGCACAGTTGAGATCACTAAATATGGTAAATCTTCTTTCTCCTGCGTTTTTCTTTTCATTTGTAATTATTATTTTGCTATGAATTTTCTTTTAATTTACTCTGCATCTTGGAATATATTTTCCCCTCCCTTGAGCTTGCATATCTATTATGATCTATGGGATATCATACTATACAGTGAAGAATGTTATCTATAATATTACATGCGCGTACCTAATTTAATTCCTGCCAACTTTAGTGTTCTTTGACTCTATTCCCCACATCTATTTATCATTGCTAAATAAGTTTGTTATCATGGATTTAGCTTACAATGCCATACAAAACCAGGTGTTGGGCTTAAATCAAGACATAATGTAAGCGAAGGGTTAACTTCTATGTGAAAACCAAGCCACTGTAGCTGAAAAAAACATGAAAAGGAAGCAGAGAACCCTCCAGTTCCTCTACCTGGATGTTTTCTTGCAAGGCATTATTATGACTTCAATCCCTCAGACCTCCCAGTCCTCAACCTGCAACTGGATCATAACTAAATATGCAGAGATGGACTTGAGAAAGGTAAGGCAGCCTGCAATTCTGGAAATTGTGGAGGGGAATCCAGTAGAAATTAACAACAATCACCTGAACAAATCCAACTCCAGTAACTCCCATTCAGTCGCTGCTGCAGCAGCCGCCATAATCACCATGATCGTCGCCGTGAGGCTGTGAAGCAATTGTGACATGCGATCCTGGATGTTGATGGCTTTCTATGGCTTCGTTTGTACTAGAAAGTTGCTTTAAAAAGCAGAAATAAAACTGTCCCGAACAAAAGCTAAATATTTCTACAATATTGATATTTACCAGAGTCATACATGTAGTGATATTAATGGCAGCTTTCTGAATGGTTGTATAATCAGGAACATCTGAAATGATAAGAATAACGTCTACTTATGAATTCTGAGAGAAGGAATTTTAGTTCTTACCTAATACTATTCAAGAATATTAGATTGAAACGATTTTGTTACCGTTGGGAGTTATTTTGATGAAACAGTCATTTCAATTATAATTTTACATTTTTTTTAATTTTTTTGATAATGTAAATAATTTTGAAAGCAGTCAATGCATTTTGAGTTTAACGTTTATTTCAAAAATTGTGCTTGATATGAATGTTTTTTATATCCATTAATTCCCAATTAGTAATCTCCCTTATGAAATGAAATATACTCTTAGTTTTTGTTTGCATCCCAAACTGAAGCCTTAGTGTAAATTATTTCGCTTTCCAACTAAGCATTAACAAAGTAAATACTTCAAAGTCAACTACGAGTGCAAACGAGTCGAGTTAGGCCTAACTTGAGCTCTACTCTTCATAGGTATTCATCTCGTCGAGCGGATCTCTTCCGCCGTGAATGTGTTTCGCACAAGCTTGCCTCTGCCGTACACGGTTCGCACGTGCAAGAGCTTCGATTCGCCCATTGCCGCGGTAAGCACGTGGAACGAGCTCCGCCTTCAGCCAACGTCATTCCGCTTTCCACGAGTTGCTTGATGGGTAATCAAGACGAGTGAACGGTTGTACGAACTCAAGCTCAATAAGCCCAATGAGCTCAAAAATTATGCTGGAGTTCGACTCACAAGTGCATTAACATGTCGAGTGAGCCGGCTCTTGAGTTGACTTGATTCAATTGCACCTCTAAACTCAACACAAGATTTTAATATGCTTTCCTTTGGAACATTTTTATTATTATTTTATTTTTAATATTTCTTTCAAAAACTTTTACTAGAAAATTATTTTGTATGACATTTTTAAAAATTTATTTCCTATATAGAAGCTTTACGATTTAACAATAATTTTGTTCATTACTGGAATTGGGTAATTAAAATCAATTTTGCATAACATAACAATCGATAAAATAGATAGTTCCTGTACATTAAAATACAAGCAATTTAAAATATAAGGCGCGCCGTTGCCGGGGATCGAACCCGGGTCACCCGCGTGACAGGCGGGAATACTCACCACTATACTACAACGACTGCCGTTGAAATAATGAGGTAGGTTTAATATTTTATTGTAACATTTATTTGTAGAAAATCTTCTCACCTTAGTCATCTCCAACCGAAAATCTCATTTTTCACTTCAAAATACAGTGAAACCAAAAAGTGCCGTGATTCATCTCCAATCGAACGTCATTTTGCCCCCTAACTGTGTCGCTCTCTTCTTTCACGCATTTCTTCCGCAAGCTCAGTAGAGACGAAAAAATGGCGCAGATGAACAGTGCGACGTCAGTATTGGCGTCGCACTGTCCATCCCAAATCAAATGGCGGAGGAAAATGTGTTCAGTTACGCTGTTTGAGGGCCTCCATTCAGTTATTTGCCGAACGGTTGGAGATGGTCTTAAGCTAAACCAATCGCTAGCACCATACCATCAAATATTTTATTAGTATATTTGGTGATACAGGTTATGGAGATTAGACTTCTCTGTACCCTTAACTAGGCGTAAATTACCTAATTTGTGACATAGATTGTTATATTTTTTAAGCCAAATAATATAATAAAAATTATGGGTGTTAAATGTTAAATTTGCATTTAAATTAAAATTTTTACATAAACTTAAATTAGATTTTTAATACAGCTTAGAAATGTCTAATTTAAATACAAACTTGTTTATGCATTAACTATCTAATTATTTGTATTAACTTGACATCAACCTTAGGCTTCCTATGATAGATTATTTTATATATATATTTCATTTTGATATTTTGCTATATAATAATCACTATTTCATTTCTTTTGAATATATTTTTGTAAAAGAAAGAACAAAAAATAATAAAATTAATTTAAAAGTGCATTAATAAATTCAAACATAATAGAAAGCCTCTAAGGACCAAATATAAAACCTTACATTAGTTAGAAGCATTTGTTTATTCTTCATAATCCAGTAGCTTGGCTTCAGTGGCTGACTAATGACTTTTAATTTCTAAGAATAAAACTAACCTAGCTCATCTTGCATTGCATAAGATCTTTCGCATTATGATTTTAAAATTATTAGATTGATTTAGCTGGTAGTTCTTTGCAGGCGGGAATCGGGATTGTAAGTCTAGTAGACTCGGATTTACTTAAACCCTTGGTGGGTTTGAAAGTTATAATTCTTTGCTTTAGAGACGACGACGACGACGACAAAGACAAAGACGATGACACTTTTACCCTACTACAGCATTAGGACTTCAGAGACCATTGAATAAAATTCATATATGAAAGTCGAGCTATGCTAGAAAATATAAAATAGTTGCTAAACAAAATTATGTATAAAAGGTATTAAGTTAAAAAAGGAAAATAAATAAATAAATTTCTATGAACATTTTGTTAAAATTTCAAATTAAACTTAAAAATGTGTCATCCTAAAAAATAATTTCATTGAGATACTTAATTCATATAATAGGAAATTTAATTTCCATTGTGAGCGACCGCTATGATGAATGAAATTTAAAGGTTTCATATTTTCCTTGTTAACATTAAAAAAATTAGTTCATTTAATCTCTAATATAGAAATGCGCTTCTTCTAGATATGTCATGGCCGGCCCAAGAAAGATATAGAGGTCTTTTGTTGGATGTATAACGGGCCTTGAAAGCTAAGGAAAACTCATTCTAATATATAAATTGCATGGTAGCGTAAATTGTCTGTGTGTGTGTGGGCAAATTATTGGGTTAGGTGATCGGAGGCGGAAAATAAATTCAGACATCCAATAAAAATTTGCCGCGTCATCTGCGCTTTACTTGCGCTGTACCTGCGCTTTTTGACTTGTGCTTTAGTTGCGCTTTACCTGCGCTTAATTCAAAATAATATTTTATTAATATCCGGACCTATCTCCGCGTCCGGTGACCGGATGCAATAATTTGCCGTGTGTGTGAGTTAGTTTTATAAAAATTTAAAATTTAGGAGGACTTTAAATAGAACTTAAAAAAAAAATAGAATTGTATAAGTTATCTTACTAGATGCAAAATTGATGCAAATATATATATATATATATATATATATATATATATATATATATATATATATATATATATATATATATATATATATATATATATATATATATATATATATATATATTATTATATATATATTATTATGATACATTTCAAATACCCTTAGAGATATGATACAAAATGAGCATATACGTGAAAAGGTTGGAGTAGCTCTAGTGGAAGATAAGATTAGAGAGAGTCGTCTTATGTGATTTGGTCACATAAAACCGAGACTTTCTAATGACCCGATTAGAAAGGTATAGGTATTAGATTTGACTTATGTTAAAAAGGTAGATGTATACCTAAAAAGTCTTGGGTAGAAAATAGTAGAAATGATCTTTTTTTATTATATTGAAACTAGAATTTCACTTTTAACATGACACTATGAAGAAAAAAGATTCATGTAGCCGACCTGTAGTGGGATAAATGCTTGATGATGATGATGTTGTTGTTGTTGTTGATGATGATGTTACATTTCAAATACAATATTTTAGAAATATGTCTCATGGCGGTGGTGGTAGCAGTGATGATGGTGGTCGTGGTGGCGGCTATAGTGGCGACGGAAGCGGTGATTAGCAGCAATGGGTGGTGAAACTGATAATGATGGTCGAAGACGTCTAGCGAAGACATATGACATATAGCAATGGGTGACAATGATGATAGTGGGTGGCGAAAGATGTCGTGATGTATTCCAAAATCATCTAAATTATACAATTTCTAAACATAAAAATAAACTAAATACGCGAGCAAACTACTTTGATTTATTTTTTATTTAATCCAATAATAAAATTTCAAAATGTATACATTTTCTTTACTCTTTTGTTAAAATACATTAAATCAAATAGTTACCAATTAACATACCACTTTATTTCATAATAATTACATATATAATGTTCAAAACATTAATATTACATACCTACCACCCATTGAACAAATATGGGTGCATGTAATTAAATATTAAAATTATAGGGTGATATGAGTGGTAGGAATGAAATATATGAGTGATAGACATATAATATTAATTTTTGTGGTGTTAGATATGTAAATAATATGAAATAAAGTGGTATGTAGGTAAATCCTCCTTCAATTTATCCTGGATTAGTTGCTCTTTGAATTGATTTCAACATATCTTGAGAGAATCCCACTCACTTAAAATATACTTATTTTAATTTCGGTTTTATTTGAGACAATTTTTTTTATACAAAAAAAAAATTTCGAACTGAAAAATTTGTACTAAAAAAATTACTTTAAAAAATAATAAAAAAATTACCCTAAACAAAACCTTCTTCTCTGTTAAAGCCTTGCAATTTTGAGTTTTGGATTTACTTATTTGTCCTCAGCACAAACATTTTCCAAACAATGGCACAATGATCTTCAATCAGATGTTCACAGCTTTAAATAAAATTTTGATATAAATATACCCTACCAGCGATGATTTTGCCCCTTTCTTAGTTTATATAATGTTTATATATTTTTTTCTTAATTTATATACTATTATATAAATAAATATAAAATTTATGTATTAGATATATATATATATATATATATATATGATAATTATATGATAATTACAAAGAAGTGTATAAATTTAGTTATAGATTTTTTTATTGCAAGAAATTAATTAATCTTTAATTAAAAAAAATATAAATTGTACCCAAATTTATGATTCCAACCCTTAAAAAAAAAAAATTGAGCCAGAAAATTTGAAATTCCAATTTGATCATTATATTTACCAGCTAATAATAAAATGGATAAAAATATAAAAAATATTTTAGTGATTTTATTTTTTTAAGATAAGGGACAGTATCATTATGCCACATGCCCAATTGTCAGTTGCTTTGTAAGTTATCTTCATTATCTTGTTCATACATGATGGCTCTGTTTCATATGAGCGCATTTTATTTTAAATTTTATTTTAAGTATTTGATTTCAATCATATAAAAAATATGGATAAATAGATATTTCACTACCTAAATTCTAGTGAAAAATAAAAATATTTTATTGGTCCATAGTTATAAGTCATATATTTTAATTTTTAAAAAAGCAAAAAAAAAAAAAAAAATCATCAACTAAATAAAAATAAAAATTTTTTTGCACAGTTTATTGTCATTAAAAAAAGAAAGGAAGAATATATTTCATTTCATTTTTTTCGACAGAAAATAAAAAAAAAGTCAACAAAAATTATCTTGATCCAGCAAGAATCTCGACTCTCGAGGCATATCATAGTCGGTAATTTCCGAAATTAAATGTGGGATCATTTGAACTCCAATTTCAGAAAACTTATAATCAAATTGAATATTCAATGACACGAACACAATGACACCAAAATCGATCCAATCTGAGCTCAAATGGGCCAAAATCAAGGAACCAAATTATATTTCGAAGCTTCAAAGCATAAATTAGATTATTAAATGATCTCTTAATATGACATGCTTATAATCAATCTAGCGGCTCGATAAGACGAATCCAACGAGTCTTAGATCGCTTATTCTGATATCATTAAGACACTTAAATCCTGCATGAACACTTTATGATAGAAGAAATCGATATGGTTGTCTAATGAAGCACTCCGAATTTGTCCTTGATCTTCTTTATATTTACGGAGCATGTTCCTTACAAAAATCTATAAATAGGCTTATGCTCTCTTCATGAAGGCTAGGGGACCTTTGGCTGGAGATTGGAAAATGCTTTGAGGTTTCAAGGATCCTAGAGTGCCAGTCAAGCACTGCCACTGGATAACTTTCATTGACCATCATCGGATCACTGCACGTCCATCGATTGTTCCAGGACCACTGCTCGTCCTCAGACCTTCCCCTGACAACCGCCCGTCCACAGACCATTGTCGAACCGCCGCCTTCGGACCTCTACACAGCCACCGATTACGATCCCTTCGACTTACGTCGCCCATCAACTATGGTCCCTCTGACCTCCGTTGCCAGTTAACTACGATCCCTGCGACCACTATCGTCCTCTAACTCTGAACCCTCCGACCTCCGTTGCCTGCCAACTACGATCTGTGTGATCACCATCATCGCTTGTCGACTACAGTCCCAGCGACCACCATCACCCATTGACTATGTCCCTCTGACCTTCGTTGCCCACCGACTACAGTCCTACTAGCCAAACGAACATGTCAACACTCTCTTGATCACTAGATTCTTTCAACTCTTATCATGTAATGTGCTATGTACGATGTATATTTGCTACATCGAGCCAATGCCTTCCCCCCAAGGAAGTGTCTCATTTGTAATCAACAATAAATACTAGTATAATCATTTTAGCTGTGTTAGACCCTTCGATTTTCCCCTCTTCATGATTTTCACATAAAAGATTTTTCACAAAAAAATTTGGTGTCTTTTATGGCTCTTACCCCCCCCCCCCCCCTCTCTCTCTCTCTCTCTTTCTCTCTCTCTAAGTTTCAACAAATAATAGCCTATTACTTTCAAACCATCTCTTTGACAAGTTATAGATCTTTTTTTTTTTTTTTCTAGTTACATTTTTGAATGACTAAATAGAAATAAAAAATTATGTTTACCTTCCGAAAGTCTAGTAATATCCTTTATATAAAACTCTTATTCCTATTGTATGCATACTTGATTAATCCATATAAATTTTTTTTACTTCCTAACCAAACTTATAATTGACCTTAAATCTTCTCAATTGCTTAGCTAACATTATAAACCTTAGATATGATCCACATCTTTTTTCATCAAGGAAATCTTATCATTAATTACTAGTCTAACTTCACTAACCTTCCATTAAGCCTAAACATATCCTATATCTATTATTTCTTGTTCTTCTACATCCTCTTCTAAATCTTTAACCTAACTCAATCCTCGCTACACCATCACTTGGCTCGTGGTTTCTTCCTCCGATTAAATGTGCGGTATGCTGCACCATCTATTAGATAAGTTATTCCTTTCGAAAACGTATTGATCCATAATTTCTCACAAATTTTCCCTCCCGAAAGCCTACTTCCTTCCAAAGACGTATTTATGCATGAACTCCTCGCGATTTCCCCTCACCTACTATCGGTTGCAAAGATGATCAAATGTTAAATCTTTATTTCTTTGAGTTTCTTGTGTTATTTTCTGTTTGATTAGCAGGTTCTTTTTTGCAAAGACGATTGGTTCATCAAAATTTAGTACTTAGCATCAGGATCATTCATATAATCATTTCATTCTGTATCAAGTTAATGTATAAAGATTAGTCCTTGACAACTAAAGCACATTTACTTCAAGAAATATTACTAAAAGTTCTATTCCAGGTAAGACTCTTCAGCAATCATATCATGTGAAGAAATGTTCTCTGTTGCAACCAGTTAAATGAAACAAAGGAAAACCCCTTCTTCTGTGCTTAATCGCGTTAATTTGCTCGTTTTGCTTGCACAAAAGAAGATAGAATGAGTTCACGCAATCTATGACCTGAATGCAAGATTTTTTGTTCTATTTAAGGCCAAAGAATGCGGGAGTTGCATTGCTGGGAAGGTTCCCGAGATCGAACAGAGAATGAGCTCAAAAGAATTTTTGGCACTTGAAGCATGCATGCAGAAAATGGTTTTCTCTGAGACATTGTTATTAGGAAGTTTCTTGCATTCATCGATGATCAACTTTTTGAATATTCTTTTTCAAGATTAAAAAGGATTAAGGTTAGCTACTACAATCTTAGATTTGCTGTGCTGTTCTACTAGAATATTTCCTGGATATCAAATCGTATGTTTTGTTCTGCTTTATTTTCACATGAAATGCTCTATTTTTACTCTCTTATTCTACTGTGGAGGACTTTTACTTATTGGTTGTAAGGAGTCTAAGAAAGCAATATGCGATGCAAAGATTTTAGCTTTTAATGATTTATATAATATATTAGATGCTAATAATAACAAAAGATAGATGTATAAGTTAGCCAAACAAAGAGATGTGAGTAGTAAGGATTTAATTCATGTGAAGTGCATTCAGAATGAAGATAAAAAAATATTTTTATTTGAAGAGGATATAGACAAAGGTGAATGAGATATTTTGCTAAGCATTCAGTGAATATTTTGAGAGTACGATTGAATTTAGTGATCTTAGTACTTTAAATGAAAAAAAAAAAATATTTTTTGTTTTTATTGACGTATTAGTAAAATAGAGGTTAGAGAGGCTTTAAAGAAAATAAAGTGTGAAAAAATTGTTAGACTAGATGATATTCCAATAGAGATATGAAAATGCTTAGGAGAGAAGAAATTTCTTGGCTTACTAAACTTTTTAGTTGGAATTGATGATATTCCAAAAGAGGTATAGAAATGCTTAGGAGATGAAAGAATTTTTCGGCTTACTAATTTTTTAAACATTATTTTGAAGATAAAAAATATGCCAAATAAGTGGAGAATGAGTGTGTTGATTCTAATTTTTAAGAATAAAGGTGATACAAAAGATTATGCTAATTATAGAGGAATTAAGTTAATGTGTCATACTTTAAAATATGGGAGAGAGTTATGGAGCAAAGGTTACGACCTGCCAGTGGCGGAGCCAGGATTGTTTATCAGCGGGGGCACAAATTTTTAATTTGAACAATATTTTTTTTTATTTGAGCTTGAAATTGACATTAAAGTTTTAATTTTTTTTTAAATTTCTAACATAAGATTTTCATATCTAATTTAAATAAAAAGTATTTTATAACGAGTAATAAATATATAAAAAAGATGCATCTTATTAATAAAAAAATATATTAAAAATTATAATTAGCATATTTTAAGCTACTTGATTTAAATTTAAAATTTTAATCTTTCTCTAGTTTAATTTATTGACTTGAATTATATAAATTTCTTATAAAAGAGAATTCGGAGATTTTAAAAAAATTCATGAAATTTTAAATTTAAAGAAAATTACTAATGTGAAGATAAATGATTAAAATGGGTAATTATATAAATAAAAAGATAAATATAAATGAAAAAGAAAATTAAGAAGTTCTAATAAAAATCAACAAAAAAAAGTAACCTAATAAGAGATACCGTGGTAAAAAAAATTTAAAATCATCTCATCATCATGGGAGAAAGAGAGAGGTATAGAGAGAGAGAGAGAGAGAGAGAGAGAGAGAGAGAGAGAGAGAGAGAGGACTATAAGCCTATAACTAGTAGCAAGTACAAAATAACAAAAAGTTGCAGATAAAATGATGACAATAGATTGAGAGAGAGAGAGTGGGGAGGGGAGAGACAAGTGAATTTTTTTTTTCTGCCATGATTACATAATTTTATATGACTTTTTTTTTTATTTGGGGGGGGTGGGGGGGGGGGGGGGGGGGGCACGTGCCCCCCTAGGCCCCCCCTTAAATCCACCACTGCGACCTGGTACTAATGTTTCTCCAAATCAATTTGGATTCATGCCGAGTAGGTCAACTATTGAGGTTATACATTTATTTAGAAGTTTGATGAAGTAATATAGAGAGAATAAGGAAGATCTACATATGATATTTATTGATATAAAGAAAGCATATGGTAAAATTCCAAAAGAAGTACTTTGAAAAGTTCTAGAATGGAAAGGGATTAATTATGCTTATATTCGATCAAGTCATTAAGGATATATATGTAGGAGCTATTACTTGTGTTCAAATACAAGGTGGCTTGACTAAGTGTTTTCCTATTTCAGTTGGATTACATCAAGGATCAGCCTTAATGTAACATTTAAACTTATTTATAAAAGCGATTGTGGGATCACTTATAAAGGAGAGTTGTTTATTTATAAGCTTCTTAAGGATGTTTATTGGGATCACTTGTTCTTGATTATGATTGATTCTTTAAGGCTTTAAAAATAACAAGCATTTGCTTTGTTAATTATTTGATGATTTATTGACATTGATTTATATTCATAAGTTTAGATGGTGAAAAATGAGTTTGGCCATGTTACACATATATTTCTCTAAATGGGATGAAGTATGTGTACATCATTATTGGTGATTATTCTAAAGGCAATTGTCATTCATTTCATTGCTTTGTTTTGGAATGGATCTACCAATAGCTTCAGCTCTTGATGTGCATGAAAAAATGAACATTGCTTGGAACAAATATGTTAAGTCTAATGGACACTGCATCAACCAATGCTTAAAATATCTAAAACCATTTTAAATCCATTTTACCAAAACATTAAAATTTCATTACAGTGGTTAGAGAGAGAAGATTCTAGAGTGAGAAAACTGGATTTTGGTTTCTCTAGTCCATTTCCTACTGTCCACCTAGTTCAGGAAATTTTTCTGATCGAGGTATGTTACATTTCATCTATCTTAATTTTTAAAAATATGAGAATTAAAAAAAATTCTTATTTAAATTATAACTTCATAGTTCATAAGCAAGAATAGATTTATACCATGATATATGAAGTGCTATTTATTTGCTAAATATGTTATTTTTTGTTATGATATATGAAGTGCTATTTATTTGCTTTTAATGCACAGTTGGCTTTACTTTAGTTATAGTCTACTCTATTTTAGTTATATGCAATTAACATTATGCTCATCATGATAAATTTTGAAAAATTGTTTTAAATTCAATAAATGCTTAATAAGTAAAATGTTTGGACATTTTAATTGATGGATGTGACTTATTGAGCAGTGTTGGCTCACACCTACTATATTTTTCTGTTTCAAGTTACAGAAAGGGGAAAGAGCTTGTTAGTAGTTGAGTATTTAGGTTCTGTTCTCTCTGAGTTTGTATAGGCATTTTTCTTATCTTTATATAGTCACGACTTATTGTTTAATCATTTTGTTTCTATTTGTATTCATGTACTATAGTGTAAATATTGTATATATTTTGATGATGAACGAAAATAATAAAAACTCGTGGACGTGCTTATTATCTACATATTGGAAATTAATTATAAATTATGCTATCGAATTTAAAGTTTAAATAGAAGAAATCTGGAAAGTTCCTTGAAACATAGATGTTTGGTTGGCCTGTCCCAATTCAACACGATATGACATGTCTGCTTGTGGGTCATATCAGATTGGATTGTGAAAGCTTGTCTCAAACTAGAAATGATCAGAAAGCATGAACTTATCCTAAATTTAAAGTTGTTAAAATGACATTACAACTGATATATTGATCTCATCAATATTTGAAGTGATCCAAGAAAAAATTTAAACTATTCTAATGAACTCATTGTGAATTGAATCCTACAAAGAAATGTTTAAATCATCCATCAAACTTGATATATCATCAAAAAATTATCTTGATTAGGAACGAATCTAGAGGCAAAATCAAGATGGAAATTTCAAAAATTAAATCATAGACCATTTCGATTATGATTTCTGCAAACTTATAGTCGAATTAAACATCTCGAAAATACAAACCCAACGACACAAAATTTGACTTAATCCAAGCTCATATGGTTCCAAATCAAAGTCCCGAAGCACATTTGGAAGGTTCAAATCATAATTTGGATTTCCAAACGATCTCCAAATGTGACATTCTTAAGTCGAATTGAGCGGTTCCACGAGACGAATCCGAGCCTAAGATCGCCGAATTCTAATATCATTAAGACACTCTCAAATACTAGATAAACAATTTATGATTAAAGGAATCAACATCGCCCGTCCATTCAAGCCACCCCCAATTTGCCCATGACCTTCTCCTTATTTACTGGCCATGCAACTCTCAGAAAACTATAATATACCCCTAATTTCTCATTTAAGGGGACGCCAAGGGAGGAAGAAGGTTTCTCATTGAAGGGGACCCCAAGGGAGGAAGAAGGGCCTAAGCTAGAAGAGAACAAAGAAAATGAATAATTATCTTGTCACCAGGCTCCTCCTCGACCACCTCCCGACCACCGACCGACACTAGACTTTGCCCGCTGCTAGATTTCTAACCGATGCCGAACTTTCGCTTGTCGCCGGATTTCTACCCGATATCATACTTTTGCCAGTCGTCGGACTTCTACCTGACGCTGGACTTCCACCCGTTGTCAGACTTTCATTGGACTTCTACCCGACGTCGAACTTTCTTCCATCACTGGAATTTTACACGACAACTAACTGAGACTGATTTTTTATCCAACACTGGACTTTCATCCATTGCCAAACTTCTACATGTTGCTAGAATTTTGTCGGATTTCAACCCGATGCCGGACTTCCTCTCTTCACTGGATTTCTACCTTATGCCAAACTTTCGCCCGTCGTCGGATTTCTACCCGACCCCGGACTTTCGCCCTTC
Organism: Dendrobium huoshanense; assembly: GCA_016618105.1. NCBI lineage: Eukaryota > Viridiplantae > Streptophyta > Magnoliopsida > Asparagales > Orchidaceae > Dendrobium > Dendrobium huoshanense. The sequence goes on from CM028358.1 coordinate 18,188,717, forward strand.
ACTGGACTTTTGCTTGACGTCGGACTTCCACCTGTCGTTGGACTTCCGTTAGTCATCAAACTTTCATCGTATTTCTACCCGATGTCAGACTTCCACCCATCGTCGGATTTCTACCCAACTTCGGACTTCCGCCCGTCGTCTACTATCCTTTCAACCTCCATAGCCTGCAGACTATGGTTCTTCCGACCACCATCGTCAGCCGACTACGGTCCTTCTGGCCTCCATTGCCAGACAACGGTCCTTTTGACCTCCGTCGCTCGCCGACTACGATCCTTCCGACCTCCGTCACCTACTGACAATGGTCCTTCTGACCTCCTTCGCCCAGACAATGACCTTTCCAACCTTCGTCGACTGTCGACTATGGTTCAACCAACAAAATAAACATATCAATAGTGATTCTTTTAAGTAGCATCTTATAATGCCCATTATATGATGTATATTTATTACATCAAACCAAGGCCTTCCCTCAAGGAAGGGCCTCATTTGTAATCAACTGCAAATAATAGTGGACTCATTCAAATTATTCTAGGCCTCGTGGGTTTTCCCTTTTTCAAGATTTTTCACGTAAAAAATTTGGTCTCTTATAAATGCTGCAATCTCCCTTTTTATTTGTATACATACTGGATCTTCGTACAAAGCTAAGATATTAAACTTTATATTTCTCTACCACTGCGAATATTCCAGGACACAACAAAACTCAACAAGAATGGAATTCATCTAAGAGGGAGTTTTAACTCATCCATTGAACTCACTATGTTAGGAAGCCATCTGATAAAGAATTCAACTTTTTCATTGAATTCACCCAAACAACCAAAGCTACTCATGAGAACTCAATTAATAAAGGTGAAGTTGATTGGTAACTCCCTAATCCTTATTTGGAAAACACCATATGCATTTAATGTAATTAATAGCTATAACTAGCAAATCATTATTGTACAACAATCTTCATTAGGCCATGTCATATAATTTACCCATTTTTTAAATATAACATTCAAATAAACTTTTATCGCATCCTCCAAATTTAAATAGAGATTCATAGTTTAAGTCTAAAACACCTAAAATTACTATCTCAAGTCTTGTACTTTTCTAACAATGAGAAATCATGGAGCTTATCCACAAATTATTTAATCATCTTGTTCTATTTTATCTCATTTCTCACACTGCTATTAAATCAGGCTTTCACAACACTTTTTTTATCCTACGACACCGATTAAAACACCTACTATATTCTTAGCAATGATTTATAAACCACTGCACAACTGTTGTATTTATTATTGTAGCAAACGGTTTCCGCAGTGCTATTCAAACCGAAATACGGAAATAGTTTAATTGCGGGAGGAAATTGTTACAAACTGCGGTTTATACCGCTTCTAAAAATAGCTTTTAGCAACGATTATAAAAATGATGCTATTAAATGCTATCAAAAATACCATTTTTTAATAGTGTTAGTCTATCTTCTCAATAAGATCCACGTATTATTATGAATAAATTTTAACTCATCAATATCCTTAAGGTGTTGTCCATGAATAAACAACCCATTAATATTCAGTTATTAAATTGTTTAAAATAAAATATACATTTTCATTCATATATTTTGATGAAATTTGGATAATAGAATATATTATATAAGCAAAAATAAATATTTATATGTAAATACATAAAATGTCTATGCTATGAATTATATGTATATTTTTAAAATGCACAGATCAAACTACACTTTACAAAAAAAATAAGTTCTCTAAATTTTATAAAAATTATGATTAACTAACCATATAATCATAAAGATTTAACATTAAAAAAATCACAATTTAAGAAAAAAATTACAATAAAAATATATACGTCAAAGCTCTCAATAGAAATTAAGGTAAATTTATACGTACATAACATATATAAGATTCGAATCCCAATTTTTTTTGTTGGCAGTCAAAGCTCTCAATAGAAAAATCAAGATGAGTTGCGAAATATCAATTATCATAAATGTAAAGTTGATTTTTTTTTTTTTTTGTGATAATATATGTTCTTACAATTATACCACACGTTCTAAATAAAAGGTTCTTAAAGGTCATAATTGAAAATAATGCATGTCACTTTGCAATATAAAAAAATTGTCTTCCCTATTTAAAAAACATTATTGGAAAATGTCATCATATCCAATTCCCAACCACTAATGACAATTATGTCTATCATTCAAATCTAGAAGCCATGCCGTTGTTTTGCTATTATTATTATTATTATTATTTTGAAGAATTATAATATAGTAGATTCAATAATTCGATTGTAAGAGATAGAGAGAGATGTAATTTTGGGGATGAAAATAAACTCTATTGCTGCGTATATTCTAGCACGTAAAAGTGAAATTTGACTTATTGCGAGAAACCATTTTTTTAGGTGAAAAAAAAAAACAAAAAAACAAAAAACAAGAGGGGCTATAGAGAGCATGGCACTCTTTCAATGAATAAATCCTATTACAAACTTATAATTTAGGAAATCCATATTTTTCATTTGCATTAATTGAATTTTAAGGCATAGTGATATTTTATTAAATAAGTAAATAAATTTGATTAAATTATCTATAATTTTTCTCAATTATTATTTTAATTTCATTAATTACTCACTCCTCAAATAATAACAATAAAAAAAATTTAAAGATTTTCAATCATTATAAAACTTATCAACACTTATCTATAATTATTTTTTTTTTATTATAAAATTTCGTTTGAGACAATTTTCTTACGCTTTTTAAAGTTATTTTTTAGTTCCATTTTTTTTAAACTAGAAATTTTTGTACTAAAAAACTGTTTGTTGTTGTTGTCAATGGGTCTATCACTATTGATGCCTATGTCATCATTGTCACTAGTCCACCATTATCACCCACTGCAGCCTCCATCGCGGCCGCCATAATATGCAAGATAGACTGACTAATAACAAGTAAATCAGGTAGAGCCAAATTAATAAAATTTTAGGATTCAACCATATCAATTAACTATTTAAAATCGAACATACATAACTCATCTATAGGAGGCAAATGTTTCTCATCAATGAGAGGAATAGGTTTTGCAAACTTGTCTTTTATTAATTTTACTTGGCCTTAACTTTATTGACAACCTCTTGGCCACCCTTGACAAAAAAAAAAATCATTTTAACTTCTAATCTTTTACCATATCCTTTATTTTGCATAC